>JAZFAU010000029.1:1857500-2457500 GCA_037178615.1 Dione vanillae
AGCAGTCAGCTCACAGTTATGAGCTGACAATCACAAATCTTAATTTGGTGTTTGCAAAAGTAACTTCCTTAGTTTCTATTCTAAAATACTTTTGCTAATATGAATATTATGAATAAGCAATGTGTAATTTTGAAGAAGTTATGTCGTAGAAATACCTACAAACCATTTTTAAATGTGAAATTTTCAAGCCAAGATAATTTAAAAGTTCTTTGTAAATGTCTTCAAATAAATAAAAATAGAGCTCAATATTTACAACTCAAACATCCAGCTGTAAGAAAATTAAACGCCGAAAAAATTGAGCAGTTAGTAGAGACTTTGTACAACTTGGGCTTTTCTAGAGAAGTTCTTATTGAAGAGCCATCATTGTGTAGCTATTTGCCAATTACTTTGACATATCGGTTTGCTGTATTACAGGAATGTGGACTTAGTAATATATCAATCCAACATTTAACATCATATTTACAAATAATAAAACAAAGAAACATAAAAGACTTGAAATCAAATGGAATTTTACCAATGAGTTTAAACATTGAAAATAAGCTAGCTAGTTATATGACTCAATGGCCAACATCACTCACAACTCTAGTTTATGGAGATGTAAATGAATTTACACTTTATTCACTAAGAATTAAAATAATTCAAAGATATCTTGAATTAATGTTAGACTTAGGTCCAGAAGAATTTTCAAGAGGACTACAAACTTATCCTACTATAAAACACAGACCACTGCAAAAAATTAATGAAACACTAAGTATACTAAAAAATGAGATATTAATGCCGCATGATAAAATAAAATCTAACTTATATTTAGTACATGCTGACCCAAATAATTTAAAAAATATTATATATAATTTTAAAAGTATAGGAGGAATAAATATAAAAGAAATTATAAGAATGCATCCAAAATTGGCCATGGTTAACTGTTCTAATATGATAGAAACTAAACAAATACTTAAAGAATATGGTGTAAGTAATGAAGCACAAATAAGATGTTTTGATATCTATACATTAAGTCCCCTTACCATTAAAGAAAGATTGGAACAGTCTAAACAGATACCAGAATTCAATTCTTTTTTTAATCATCCCAGATTTTTAAAGTTAATTTATTTTAAGAAAACTGCTTTGAAAAGATTATTAACATTATACAATAATAATAAAAAATGTTTAAGTTTAAACATACTCTCTGGAAGCAGTACACATTATGAATCATTTGAAAAAGCAAGAGGTGATCGATTTGGAAAGGGAAAAGATTTAATTTTTTCTATAAGCAAGTTATTAGGAAACAACTATAGTTGTAGTGAAATACGAAAAATTATAAGAAGACATCCTTTTTGGATCAATATACCATTGGTGCAAATAAGATATGTTTATGAACAATTAAGTTCTAGTTATTCCATAAATGATATTTATGAAAATTGTTTTATTCTTTTATATCCATGGAATAAAATCCGTGATATATCTAGTTCATTAGATAAAAAACAAAACACTTACCAATTAATTATTTCAGATCAAATAGATTTATCAAAATTAAGTTCTAGTCAGAAACTCAGTTTAATATTGTATTTGTTAGAAAGAAATCATTACTTTAGTGGTAATGGTGTATGGTTAGAAGAGAAACATAAAAATAAAGAGTCAAATGTATCAATTAAACATGATCGAAGTGTAAACCTCTAAAAATAAATTATTTTGTTTTATGCCTTTTTTTTTCATATTATCTAAAAAATTCTATCCTTAACATCAATTATTACATGCAATCTCAATGAAAAATGTAGGCAAAGACAAGACAAGGCATTATAAAAATAAACTTTTTCATACATTAAGTATCTGATTATTTAAAAGTGTTTTCATAATTAAGGTAGAAGGAACAAAATGTTAATAGAGAAGAACGAATTTGATTCGATTGAGCCGACATAATGTTTAGTTACATTATCATCTTTACATAATTAATAACCAGGCACTATAATGGGTGGATATGGTGGTGCATTGCATTATCCTATACATTTGAAGCTTTTACTTCTCTATGTATATTTTTTTAAATTGTAACTTAATATAATTTTCTACCTTCTCTTATTATATGTTTCCGTATGAGCGCTCGATGATATTTTTGTATGTTTATTAATATAATTTATTCAATTTATTTTTTATTCTTTAACTATTCAATATTTATAGAAACGGAATCCGTTTGTATAAGTATTTGGAAAATAAAAAAATATTGGATATAAAGAAAATTCTGTATTTAGAAAAAATAATCATCGCTCTGTAAATAAGTTACGTTAGTGTAAGTTACGAAAGAAAAGCGGGGAATATTTTGTTTCCCGCTAACGTTATTAGCTAACTATTAAGATTTAAACAATTTAATTTAACATAAAGACAAGATTAGATAAAAAAAATAATTAATTTTATTATAATTTGAAAATATAAATTGTACATAACATTCATACATATTTGGTACAAAATTAATAAAAATTGTCTATGTAATTCAAACAAGTATACCATACTATACCATAACAATAAGAAAAGAAGATACAAACTTGGTAACACTTATTCTCACAGTTCAAACTTCAAAGTCAAATTTTAATCCTGCAGTCATTTAACTGAGAAATCTTATTACTGATGTAATATCTGTGGTCACTGCCAATATTGTATGTAGGGAAAAATGGCGACTTTACTACCTCGTTCTTTTGGTCTTGCTGAAACAATATTTGTTAAAAATGGAACTAAGGTATGTAAAAGTACAATAAATCAAATATTGTAATTGTATATACGATATGGTTAATATTTTATTAGCCATTTAATTGTACATTTTGACATAAACGACATTTTTTCTACTTACTTATCATACGTTTTATCAGAATATATATAGTAGTTTCCACAAATGTCATAGCGCTAATTTTGAATTTTAGTAGTAGCTGAGTATTACGTAAAATCATAGTTCAATTTATGTAATTATAAATTTGACCTTGTCATTTTTAGCACTATTGACCTTACGTCATCAGTACTCTGTTTATTTCTTATTTAAGCAAATGTAACTTATAAATAATATACTATTGATTTTGGATAAGAAATTGAAAAGAGTCAACATGAAAGAATTATGACACATAAATTGTATTTTGTGTCTTGTTATTATTATTTATTTAAAAATAATTTCACTTACTAAAAATTACCAATAATTTGAATTTTTAGCTGTTGGCAGCCTCAACATCCAAGAATGTACCATTCAAACAACAAACTCGTAACTTAAATGTCCATGAATATGTAAGCTATACATTGCTAAGGGACAGTGGCATACCTGTGCCAAAATTTAATATTGCAAAGACAAAGGATGAGGCAGTGAAGTATGCCCAGGAGCTGAACTCAAAAGATATTGTGTTAAAAGCACAGGTAGTTGAGGCTTTATAAGTTAATTAATATTTTAATAATTTTATACAATAATGTATACAAAATATTCAACTATAGGTTCTAGCTGGTGGAAGAGGAAAGGGTGCCTTTAAAAATGGGCTCAAAGGAGGTGTGAGGATGGTTGACAAGTAAGTTAAATTATATAAAAAATAAATAATTAAATAACTAAAATCATACAATAATATTTAAAAAAATATAATATATATGACATTATTAAATTTAAAAACTAACTAAACAATTATGATACTACTTCTGTTAAGACATTTATGGCTTTTGCTGGCTTTGGTTTTAATTTTCATTTGGGAAACATCAATATTAGCAAATATTTAGATTATTAAGCTGAAAAGAACAGATACTACACTTTGATATTATTGAGGACCGTCGTGGCGCAGAGGCGCAACGTCTGCCTGTAACGCGACGGTTACTGGGTTCGATCCCCAGTCGGAGAAGATGGATTTTTCTATTTCCATTTTCTTCGCTCTGGCAAACTAGGCAAAGCGCGGCGTTGAGTTCCGCCACTCAACACGCAATGCCTCGAAAACGGCGGAAAGTGGGGGCGGAGAAAGCAGGGACTAAGCAACGGAGTGTCTTAACACTAGGTTCCCACGGTCCCTGCAGTTCCCTCTGCCTACCCTGCCTTGTGCGGGATAAAGCGTGAAGCTAAAAAAAAAAAAAAAAAAAAAATTTAGATTATTTTTACATCCATATACTTATTTTGAAATCTGTACAGCAAAAATTATGTTCTGGCCATTTTTTTTGGGACTTCATAAAATGTTGTTGAATATATGTTTTCTTAATTCATTTGGTAATATACTAATTTCCTGTTTTAATCATAAAATTCTTTTGTCATAATATTTTGCTACTATTTATGAATTATTTTACAGACCTGAAGTTGCTGGAGACATTGTAGGAAAAATGCTAAAACAGTATTTGGTTACAAAACAAACAGGTGCAGCTGGCAGAATCTGTAACATGGTTATGGTCACTGAAAGAAAGTTCCCACGTAGAGAGTTTTATGTTGCTATCATGATGGAAAGAAGTTTTAATGTATGTATGCTGATTAATTTCATATTCTTGTACATGTAGATAGTAGTATAAATACATGTTTCAACAAAGGCAGCTTGAGCATGTACTTTGATATTGGGGTTAATTGTGTATCAAGCTAATTAACCAACAGTTCAGTTACAGATACAGCCTTGTAATACTGAACATGACCTTCTTTATTTCTTCAGTAGCATGTTATAAATAATGTACAATTTGTTTATGCATTTACCAGGTATATTTCTTATATAAACCATACATAAGCATAAATATGTTAAGTAAATTTGCTAAAGTGCCACATTCATTGTAAGTGTTACTGATGGGAATATTATGACTTGAAGTCATATTTTATAGTATATTTTGTATTATATAATTTTTGATTACTGAACAAAATGTTTGTATAATAAATTTTCTGCTTATTTTTGTTTATGGTAATTGTTGAAAACCTGTTAAGAAAAATTGGGTAAAAGTTAATTAAATAAGAAAGCAGTGAATGACATGTTTGTTTCCCAAATACTTTTATATATAAATAAAATTTGAAAACAGGGTCCGGTTATCATAGCCTCCTCTCAAGGTGGTGTTAATATTGAGGATGTGGCTGCTGAAAATCCAGAAGCAATAACTTATGAGCCCATAGATATTGTCACTGGAATTACTGATGAACAAATTTCACGTGTTGTTGACAAGGTATGTTAGTAAAATGAAATTGTGACACCTTTAACAATTTTTAATATGATTGTATTTCCCTGAAAATTCTGTTACCAGCAAATAAATATTTTATCTTATTTGTTGTGTCATGAAATAGATCACACCTATTTCTTACATAACACAAACTAAAAGCCTATTGTTCATACATATTTATTGTCCTTTTTGGAATATAATTTATCTATCAATTTTCCTTTTATCTTCAATTTGAAATAATATATTTGTATTAGAACTCCAAAGCAAAATTCCATAAAGAAATTTGTTTTAATTTAAAAATAAAATTAGAAACACATAAAACCAATTACAATTATTACATTGCCACTTCTGTAGATTGGGCTCAGTGAACAAGCTAAGGAAGCCAGTGACATGATTAAAAAAATGTATGCCCTCTTCACAAAGAAAGATGCCTTGCTGATTGAGATCAATCCCTATGCTGAAGATGCTGTAACCGGCCAATGTAAGGTTTTATAAATGTTTGTTAATAATGTTTTATCATTGATAATTAAATGCATACTGTATTTGGATAATTTATATTTTTATTGATATTATATAAGACAGCAAAAAAAATCAACTTGACTTTTTATAATTATTATTATATTATAATAATTATTATACTATAATAATTAACATTTTAATTATAATGGTTATATAAAGTAAAGTAAAAAAATTTGCTGACATTATATCATATTATTGATTAATTCAGTCACATAATGTATTCTGCTCTAAGCCAAAGCAAAATTATTATTTTTTCAGAAATCTATAATTTAATCTTTTTAGGCACTAGTTGTTTTCACTTACCTACAATCTTTGCTTGCCATTACTCATACTCATTGGCATATACAATTACATAATCTCTATTGTTTGTTCCATAATGTCTTTAAGTATGTATTATTTTGACCAACTTTTAGTTGTTCTGTAATGTGTATATATATATACATATATATATATATATATATATATATATATATATATATATATATATATATATATATATATATATATATATATATATATATATATATATATATATATATATATATATATATATATATATATATATATATATATATATATATATATAATATAGTAAATAAAATAGGCCATTAAGTACTGATGTATGATAAGTATAATTTTACCAGCTAGTTTAAAAAGAATATGGACATATTTATCTTGTTTGCTGAAATAATGATTATGTTTTATGCAAGTTCAATATTAAATTTTATACATATAGAAATTTCATTATAAATTAACCTACACTATTGCTATATGTACATTATTTAAATTTATCATTATGGTTAAAAAAATATTTTAATTTACATATAGAACTAAAAAATAATACATATTTATTTTGTAGTTTTCTGCTTGGACGCTAAATTTCGCTTTGACGACAACGCCCAGTTTCGACAAAAAGAACTTTTTCAACTTCGAGACTTTTCCCAAGAAGATCCAAAGGAAATTGAGGCTGCAAAATTTGATTTGAACTACATTGCCCTAGATGGTATGTTTTGTTATAATTTTTATTAGCATAATGTAATAAATTTATTTACGTGTTAGGGCTTCTGCTATACTATACACATATATAATTAAAAGAAACAGAATTTATATAAATAATTAAAAGAAACAGAATTTGTTAGTGATAAGCCTTTCGTATCTACTCAAAGCATGAACTTTATTTTTAAAATATCCAGTCAGAGTATTATGGTCTTATTCATGAAAAAGGTTCTAACCATTCATTACTTAAAATACTATAAAAGCTTATAGAAGTAACTTTCTCGTCCATAAACCTTTTATAAAGTGTTGCTAGTATAAGTTATAAATTCACAATGACCATAGACTGGCTGATTCACATTTTCATCCTAAAAAGTACAAATATTTATTAATTATTTAGACCTTTAATCTTACTTACGTTTTAAAATGAAATCCAAAGCAGTAAGATGAAAAAGAAGTGAAATTTGATTGTTTTTATTCTTTCTTCATTGAAATTTTCATCATCCAGAGAATACGATTTCTAGTAATAGTAGAGTTCTCGGCTCTATAACTTTATGTAACAGGTTTATAGATCAGATTAGCACTAAAATGCTGTTATGAATAACATTATTTGATAACTGTAGACGTGCTATAGCTTTTTTTAAATATGGCCGTAAGCATTCAGTATACAGGTCGCGCATGTAACCATGACCTTAACTTAAAGTATGTTATTAACTAGCCTTATAAAGGCTTGATAAAATTATAAAGCTATATATATATATTTACAAAATTAATTTTTTTTTCAACCAAAGTAAATAATTAAATTATTGTTCTAAAATAAACGTACACTATCCTGTCAATTGTATTTAATGATGATTATCCTACGCGCTACACAGCACGTATAAATTATGTGAAATGGGAAAAATGATCCTGTGCCTAAACTATTGATATTTCTTAACTTGTTTATTGTATATAGACTTTATATATTAAACACTTAGATAGTTTCGACACAAGCGGCGTTGTCACGTTCACCTTGTTTAAAACATACTAAACATTTCAAATCCCTGAAATGAAACTGCCTACACCTTTTGCTCATTATGTTTACGTCTATATAGGCAACATCGGGTGTATGGTAAACGGCGCCGGGCTTGCCATGGCCACCATGGACATCATCAAGTTGTATGGCGGCGACCCCGCCAACTTCCTCGACGTAGGTGGCGGTGCCACCGCACAAGCGGTCTCTGTAAGTACAAAAACAGCTAACACGTATTAAAAAATGTATTATTACAAAATAAAAACTATTTTAAATGTAATTCACCATATGGGAATCCAACCTGCATTCATCACGTTTAGTTGGATGATATATTTACAAATAAAATAATTATTTGATGTTTACAAATACAAAATATAATACACATTTATGAACATTGTTTGTAGGAAGCCTTCAAGATTATTCTATCAGATCCGAAGGTGTCGGCCATCTTGGTGAACATTTTTGGAGGCATCATGCGTTGCGACGTCATCGCCGAAGGTATCATCAATGCCGCTAAGAACCTCAACATTCAGATACCAGTTATTGTCCGTCTACAGGTAATTGCCTATTTATATCATAAAAAATCAACACTATTTGAGCTGTAAGTAAAGAAGGGAAAGAAGAGAAGGTAGGAAGAGAGAATCTGTTATTTAATATTTTTTTGATATATTACATATTATAAAATTTGCCAAATATTAACAAGATAAAACAACCAAAGCAAAGAGCAATAGGAAATTGCATTTATTTAAAATTTTGTGTTTATTTTTTTGAAATCCTTATAATCTTATCTAATGATAAAAAAATATTAATAGCTTCACTGATCACGTTGTCACTGAGATTGTAGTAATCGCATGTAGTATGCATAAATAGTTTCATAGTTTTTATTGCTTTCTTCAAGTGAATATTATTATGTTAAAACGATTTCTTTTAAAAAGCTTTACAAAAATATTTGTTGCCTTACGTCGCCAAATGGCTTTACATCGTTTAACCAAGCTCAAAAATATTATAAAATATAGTTTTTAAAATTGAAGAGCTTGTTAAGTTAAACACACTTATGTCAGGAAGGTCTGGTACAAATTAAAAAATTCAATCAATCCAAATTTAATATTGGAAAGTCCACTTATTACATAACAACATTGTTTCTATGTAACGCACTTGCGGTCAGAGCTACTTCGTTGTGTAACTCTTTGTTATATTGATTTGACCATGCGGGCAAGGTTGGTTATAACTCGATGCTATTAAATTATAATAGGGAATGTTATAAAATAATTATGGCTGGTGTCAGAGAATAAATTATTATATATTTACAAATATAATTAAGAAGGGTTTTATATTATTATATTGTAAAATAATTCCAGGGTACAAAAGTAAACGAAGCCAGAAAGCTGATAGCCGACTCCGGGCTGCGCATCGTGCCGCGCGACGACCTCGACGAGGCCGCCAAGCTCGTGGTGCAGCTGTCGGAGATCGTCGCGCTCGCCAAGAACGCCGGCGTCGAGGTCAAGTTCGAGATACCTAAGTACATGCTAGAGAAGTGAACAGTATTTTAGTTTTACGAATCCGTACACAGATTGTTAATGATGCAGATATAGTTCTATATTACTTGAGAGTTGAAATATTATATGATTTATATATATTTTTATGTAAATAACACTGATATATTTTTCGCAACCTTATATTTTGTAGATATTATTTTTGTTAATATTTTTTTAAACCTGTGTACGGAATTTTGTATTAGAAATCTTATAATAATCATCCTATTAATCTCATATTTAAAGTTTCTTCGAATAATATTTCTCATATCGAACTTGTTAGTTACGAATCATTATTAATGGCCACTGTTAGTCATGAATGAGCACGCTTCGAGTTAGATTAAGCTAATAATGAGCTGTGTTAGTTATTCACTTAGACATTAGGAGCAATTGTATCATTGATTCATATATTTATTTATTCATGGTTAATGTTATATAAAATAATGATAATATTATCATAACAAGATTTGTCAATTTTGTTTTTCTAATATATTTACTCTTAAATGTTAAGAGCACGCTCCAAGCATTAGCGAATTTATGATTACGCCAAACATCTCATACTGTCGAGTGTCTCAGTGGATTTGTGTCAGTGCCTCGACTTGGCTTATACATGCCACCTGATATGTTATTTATTGAATTAGACTAAGTACTACCTACATTAAATGTAAAATAATTTATTCCAGTCAAGTTGAACATTATATTTATTTGTTCTTTTTAAATATAATTTATATTTTTTGAAATGATTTACTTTTCCTAACATTATTATAGCATTGTGTTATCAGTTTACTATGACCTGTTATTAAAAATAACATGATTTTTACATATTACTTGTTTATTACCTAAAAATGATGAGTGCGCCCTTACTAGTGTATCCGAGCATGAGTTGTTTTGTACCATCTGGACTCACAATCAGTCATTGTATATGAATAGTACAACAATATGTATATGATTCGTCCAAGTGATATTTATTTGTGGCTGTTAACAGTTATTTGAAGAGTAATAAATGTATTTGGATCGTGTATTGTAGTTTTATTAAATCTGATTACGAAATTAGTGTATTATAGTGTAAATGTAATTAGCAAACGGATGGTAATTAGAATATAGACTTTATTTCATTTATATATAGTTGATAGATAATGTTCACTTCAATTTATTAGATATTCTAATGTAGATAATATAATTTTTTATGTGGAAATAAATACATGGACTATTATTTTATGTTAACAAGAAGGACCTAAGTTTGTTGACCCATGTTTCAAAATTTTAGCCAAGGACCGTCGTGGCGCAGAGGCGCAACGTCTGCCTGTAACGCGACGGTTACTGGGTTCGATCCCCAGTCGGAGAAGATGGATTTTTCTATTTCCATTTTCTTCGCTCTGGCATCTAAGGCAAAGCGCGGCGTTGAGTTCCGCCACTCAACACGCAATGCCTCGAAAACGGCCCAAAGTGGGAACGGAGTAAGCAGGGACTAAGTAACGGAGTGTCTTAACACTAGGTTCTTATAGTTCCTGCAGTTCCCTCTGCCTACCCTGCCATGTGCGGGATAAAGCGTGAAGCTAAAAAAAAAAAAAAACAAGAAGGTGATTTTAATATTAATGTCGATTATGACTACTATTGATATAAAGCTTTGATGTCATATATATAATCATAATCCCAAGTCCGAAAAGTAATATTTATCAGGCGACAATACCTATATTATTTCCAAATTAGACCTCTACAATTATTTCCCGATTATTTAACTTGTCATTAAATTTATAACTATACAATGAAAATATATTTTAATTAATCAATCTAATATTCTTCTTCAGGTGGGATTTCGGTATAAATTTACAAACGGCGGAAATAAAGGAAACAGTAATTTATGTTCTAAATAAATCAGAAAAAAATCTTAAATTTTTACGATTGTATTTTATAGGATTTATAAATTTTCTTTTTGTGAAATAATGTGTTTTCTTAATAGTGTATAATTTAAAAATACATTTTTACACATAGATGAATAGCTTTATTTTGTTAATCTTATTTAATCTTGCAATAAAACTGTACATGATTATACATATTTATTAGTCTAAATCAATAGAAATATATGTTTATTTAAATGGACACGTTTCATTTAAGACGAATGAAAACATTGCCTATAATATATGTATATATGAATCTAACTAATAAAAAGTAATTGTTCAAACAAACAATTGCACTGAGAGCATGTGAAGATCCCCAATAGTTGACGAGGCGGGCTTGTGTACACATACACTATACGACTTCCTTACTGGGCGTCGAAATTCCTAACGCTTCTTCATATCCTACTTTTGTTCCATGTTTATCTGTAAACAAATTAAAAATATAAATATGTTAACATATTTTATAAATAACATAAAGCCAGTAATTATCTTTATTTTTTTAATTCTTAGCTTTAGCTTATTTCATGGATCTATGTCATCTCCGTTTTGGAGTCTATTATTTGAAAAAAATAACTATAACGTAATTTTTCACTAATACATACTAAGTAATAAGTATTGTCCAAGAATGACTATAATAAATAACAAAAATAAATACAACACAATAGTACATATATGCATATAACCCAATTGGTTCAGTTTTGCACCACTTTTAAAGATTTATTCATTTCTTTTAAATAAAATACTTGGTAATACTTGACAGCATTCTTCTACTGTCTCTATAGAACATTCAAATTTGTTGGAAATTTGTAGGTAGTTAAAAGCTTACTACAGACTACAAGGCATGTTTAAAAATTTTAGCCAAAACCCGATGCATGATATTTTGACTTAACTAAACTAGTTTAAAGTCCAGTCGGTAGGCAGACTCCAGGTACTTAATTGCGAGTTGATTACAAAACCTTATTTAGAAGTGAAAAAGTCAACATCTTTAGATTGCGTAGCAAAAATAAGTTAATTGTATCACGAAATGATTTCATTAAAAAGTATAAATTTAAATCTGTCAGTAACATAATAATAGAAAATCTTTAAAAATGGCAATGCAAAGGGTTATTAAGAAAATAATATAAATATTTACTCAGTTTTGCACTTGACTGTAGTTGCAAAGTTTTACACAATGAAATTATTTTTTACTGATACCTTTTTTTGAACTTTTACTTTTCTTAGATTCTTTATCTTTAGATTCTTTTTTTGACTTCTTATGTTTTTCAGTCTTTATTTTCTCTCGAGGTTTCTCGTCAGAGGCTACGTCTTGGAATTTATCCTTAGAGTTATCTTCTGTAGATATGAGTAGATTTTCTTCTACACCATTATTACTGGGTTCTTGTAACATTAGGTCTAGTTCCTTATTATGCTTTGAACTCTTTCCCTTCTTCTTATGACCAGACTTTTCGGAAGATCTTTTTTCTGTCGTTTTATTATTCTTAGATTCTTTTTTCTTTTTCAATATGCCGCTCTCTGGTGACGGATATTGTTGTATTCTTGTCACAAGCAACTCTTCTTCACGGAGTGGTCTAAAAATATGAAGTATATTAAAATTGGCGGATAATAATAATGAAGTAACTAATTTAGTGTTTAAGACACTCCGTTCTCCACTTTCCTTCTATTTTCGAGACATTGCATATCGAGTGGCGGACCTCAATGCCACGCTTTATCTTGTACGAGGGCAAGGAAATAAAAATATTTCATTCTTCAGAACGGGAATCGACTCTGCAGCCGTCCAAAAACTATCAGACGCAGTACTACACCTGTCTTGTAAGTAAATGCGTCATATTTGAAATTAGTTTGAACTTATGAATAATATTTGATAGCATTGTTTATCTAATATAAAGAAAGAAATGCAAATTTTTGAATGAATTTTAAAAGCATTTTATTTCTGCAAACTAAAACTAACAATTTCCTTTCCTATCTGAATGACTCTTATAGAATAGAGCCAAACAAAATGCTGAACAAGTAAGTAGTAATTAGTGTAGTGTGTACATACATGTCGAGGTCGAGGTCGAGCGCGCGGTGCGGGTCGTCGCGCGGCGCCGGCTCGTCGTCGGACGGCGCGGCGCCGTCGGGCAGCTCGCCGCCCTCCGCCACCGCCGGACGCACCGACTCCTCCGGCTCCACTGGAACGTTTTATATGACTTTAAACACTCGCAAGTTACAGATTGTATAGATTGACACCGGATTCCATGCAGTTAATAACATTTACATTTTTATACTATTACATTGAATATTTTTACAAAATAAACGTAGGGCGATTTAAAAACACTAACAGAATAATCTGGGATTTCCATTTGCCTGGATACTAGATGGATAGAGGATTTGATGCAAATATATAATACACCAGTTGATTTATAAGAAATAACGTTATTTCATTATTATTTAATGACGTATAAAAATCAAGGATCTGGAAGACCTGATTTAGAACCACAATAAAATATCAAGAAAGATCTTTGAGAAAATGGATCTTTAGTAAAAAGTAAATATTTTTCGATGAAATAAAAACAATTCAAAATCCGGAACAAACATTATGTATTAAGGGAAAGCAAAGGAAATGTAAAAGGAATGTACCTACAACACCAACCACCAACATTTTTGGGTATTTATTTAGATATAAATTAACCTTCAATGGTAAAAATGCAGATAATTAGAAAAATATACTTACAATCACTATCCGACTCGGAAGAATGCCTTTCAATTTTATTTTTTCTCTTTTTCGATGTCCGTTTTTCTTTCTTTGCTTTTTTAGTACTTTGTCTTGTAGTTAAGTACATATCAGATCTCTTAGCTGCAACAGAATTAACAATGATTTACTTAGAAATAGCAATCATTAACATAATTCAAATAATAACACCAAAATATAACATTAACATTGAATTAACAAGCATGTGATGTTTAAGATGATCTATTAAATTTAGGTGGACCAAATGTTATATTGTTGCATAATTGAGTATAAGCTCATTTTATTTACTCAAATTTTAATATTCTGTAGTATTTATATATTTTTTATATAGCTTCACGCTTTATCCCGCACATAGGAGCAGAGGGAACCACAAGAACCTAGTGATAAGACACTCCTTTTCCCGCTTTCCGCCTTCTTTCGAGACATTGTGTTTTACCTAGTTACCAGGGTAAACAAAGTATAAAAATATCCGTTCTTCTCGAATGAGAATGAATTTACAGACAGACGCTACGCCTCTGCGCCACAACAGTCCTCCAATAGATGTTATAAATTATACTGTGCATACTAACACTTGACCTGCAGCGGCACCTCGAGCGCGATCTCCGCGATGGGCACGTCGTCCTGGTACGAGCGCGGCGACTCGTCCTTCAGGTAGTGCGGGTTGTTGGCCTGCTCGTGACGGCGCGCTTCCCGTAGCTGTACATTGTTTATATTTATTATATATTATTACATATGGCTTTACACACTTCGGACGTTTTATCTACTAGACCTAAACTATTGAAATCAGCATATTTTGTCCTTAACGTTTACACTAGGCATATTTGGTTATAGAGAATCGACGAAACTGTATAACGTAAACTACGTTATAGTTAGTAAAACTACGTTGTAGTGGGAATTATTACTAGCTTTGACCTGCGGCTTAGTCAATGCGAAAACATAATTTGAATTTCAGTTACAACGGGTCACATCGGAAGAAACGATTAAAATGTATTATAAACTACAGACAAAAACAGCCTCAACCTTCCCAAACAACAATTATATTCAAAGCACAAGTTCCCGAGATTAGTGCACTCAACCAAACAAATTCAAATATATGACACATATTGAGATTTGACTGTTCACTTTGGCCGATGAACTAATAGTTTCAAGTGGCTTCATTAACTTGGTCTACATTGAACAAGATCTAAAATACCATTTCCAATTCCTCCGTGGTGAGCTGCGTGACGGGCTTGGTGTCGGGCTGCGCGGCCGCGAACAGCGCGCCGGCCTCCTCCTCGCCCTCCGAGCTCGAGCTGTCCGACGACCAGCGCGAGTGCGACAGCCACTGGCTCAAGTCCAAGCTGGTCAAAATATTTAAATATTTATTATCTAAACATTAAATATAATTTAACTGTAATAATAATAAGGAACGTCGTTGCGCGGAGGCGTGGTGTCTGCCTGTAAATGCGACTGTTTGTGACTCCGATTTCCATGAGGGGAAGATTTTTCTATTTCCATTTTCTTCACTCAGGCAACTAGGCGAAGCGTGGTGAGTTCCGCCACTTAACATGTAATGTCTCGAAAACGGCGGAAAGTAGAAACAGAGAAAGCAGGGACTAAACAACGCAGTGTTTCAACACTAGGTTCCTATGGTTCCTTCAGAGCCTTCCGCCTACCCTGCCATGTGCGGGATAAAAACTATAATAATATTCCATCATAATTAGAAGTTATGTACAATTCTTTGACTTGATCCCAGACAATAGAAGTTGCCTTTGGAATTATGTATAGTATATATTGTATCTATTAGAGAATTTAAAATAATTATAGTATAGTTTGATACATACTCAGCCGGCATTGGTACTTTTTTCTGTGCTTTAGGTGCCACAGGTTTCAGTTCTCCATCAAACAGACTTGCCAATTCTTCAATAAGTCCTCCACTGAAGTTTTGGGTTTCCTCTTCACTGATTACATTTTCATCAGTATCAATACCATTACTAAAATAAAAAAATATATTTGTAAATGCACAATAGTGGCCAAAAATAGATAAAATAAAACAACGGCAGCAACCCATCTGACCTGTGTTCGTGCTGCACCAGCGTGGCGAGCTGGTCGGCGGCAGGGTCGGCGGCGGGCTCCGCGTCGGGCAGCGCGGGGTCGGCGGGCGCCAGGCCGCGCAGCACCACGTGCAGCAGCGCCGTGGCGTTGTGCGCGCGCTCCTGCACCTCCATGTCCTCGCTGGCGAGCAGCGGCCGCAACCCCGCTAGCGTCTCGTGGATCACCTGACGAGATAATAATGGTCATATAATATAAACAAACATATAAACAAGAAACGCAAACTCTCGACAGCTAAAGTGAGCAAAGGATTGTTTCAATATTATGTTTCCCCCGCCTACTCCTACGCCTACTGTATATAATATACAGAAGTGAAACAAACAAGTAGACAGATATAGGTAGAGTAGGTGTTTCTAATAAAATCAGGCTTTACTTCGCGGAAGTCCATCCTAAGAAAGGAATTTATATGTAGCTACTTCCGCTATGACTCACAAGTGCCAAACACCGAGTCATGTTTGGCACTTGTCAGTCTAACATCTCCTGAGGATGCCTCGTCGAGGGGTGAAACACGTGTAGAAAGTATAGTAATGATGGTAGTAGTGTTTGCCATTGCTTCCTGCACGCGAACGTATTAGCGGGCGGGCGGGCGTTGCACTTAATTGCATAACTACTACTGCTATAGCAGAAGTAGCTATATGTAAATTCCTTTCTTTGAGGGCAGGTGTACTCACGGCGAGGGCGGTGGTGCGGTCTCCGCGGCGCTCGCTGGCGCGCAGCAGCCGCGCGGCGAGCTTGAGCGCGGCGTGCACGCAGACGGCGCGCGCGCGCATGTGCGTGCCGGCGCCCGCGCCCGCGCACTGCGTCAGCGCTGAGATCGACTCGCGCATCACGTCCTCTTCCCTGTTTTTTTTTAACATTTTTTTTTTGAAGACTTAATAATGATTTTATATTCTTAGAAATTACGTAGTGCGTAATTTTTTTACAACAAAAACAAATAAAAATCACATCATTATTAGTCTTCGAGTAACCTCTGCATCTATGAAATCTATTAATTATTTATTAAAAAATGATATCACTAGTTAGTATTCAATTTTTTTGATGTGTATAAACAGATAAAAAATGGTAAAATAAGAAAAACTGTAAACATTACTGTATGGTGGGTTAGGTTAGACACTCACTCGCAGTACTCGCTGAGCACGAAAGCGGCGGCGTAGAGCACCTCGCGCGAGGCTGCGCGCGGCGGCGAGGCGGCGGCGCGCGCACACAGCGCCGCGCACTCGCGCGCCGCGAACCCGCGCGTCTCCGCCACGCGCGCGCCCACCTCCGTCAGCTGCGCCGCGATCATGACCCCTGCACGTCGAGTTGTCGGAATAAATGTAACAGGAGACGAGAATACCAAACAAATTTATAGAAATTTTCAATAGCAAAAAGAAAAGTGTTATTATTTATGATGATATATTATGAGGACCGCCGTGGCGCAGAGGCGTAGCGTCTACCTGTAAACGCGACGGTTTGTGGGTTCAATTCCCACTCGGGGAAGATAGATAAGATATTTTATAATTTTCATTTTCATCTGCTTTATTTCATTTCATGCTTTGGATACTAGGCAAAGCGCGGTGTTGAGTTCCGCCACTCAACACGCAATGTCTCGAAAAAGTCGGAAAAAAGGGCCGGAGAAAAAAGGGGCTATACAACGGAGTGTCTCAACACTAGCTTCCTATGAAACCTGGAGTTCCCTCTGCCTATCCTGCCACGCACAGGATAACGCGTGAAGACAGAACAAAATCTATGGATTACCTTACGTTAACCATTAATTTTTATTACAATTAACTACATATATTAAATGAAAATTAAAATACATGTAATAATAAATTACTTTTATTCCTAACATAACAATGATGACAGTTTATTTAATGTGTTTTTAATCTGTTTGCATATATTTGTAAACACTAAACACTTACCGTGCTTGGCGCTGGTCTCCATCTCGGTGAGCTCGGCCAGCACGGTGATGTACCACTCAAAGTGTACCACATGTTGATAGTTGTTCTGCGAGCATATCTCTATCATGCGCGTGAGTAACTCGTCTCGGTACAGTGTTCCTTCCGCACGTTCCATGTGCACCATCAATTTCTTCACTATTTCTATTAAATTCTTTTTAGATACCTGAATTATAAAGAAAGATATTTATATAGTAATAAAAGTAGATATGGTTCCATGAGTCTTCTAGCCATTTCAATAATTTTCATTGAATTTTTGTTTTTCCTTAGTCAAATTGTACGTCAAAAAATTATTACTATTGAGCCTGTAAAATTTATAATTTAACTAAATCCATAAGTTAACCCGCTTTAAAAATGGAAAACATGCTTTTGTCTTGCCTTTTAGTTATACGCTAAAATTTCTTATTAACATGTATTTTAATATAGAATAATTTGAAAGCGATTCCAAAATGCTTAGTTAAAATTTCGATGATTTCTTTTATTAAAGAAACAATATTTCTTGATATATTACATTTCTACTTTTAATGATAATGTGCATAATATGTACAGCCCATGTGGCATCGGCAGAGATGACGCCTACCGCAAACATTATGCTTTTGATAATATTTTAGATATCTTTTGCAATAGAGTTTTGTATGTGATTATTAATTTTACAAAATGAAATTTACCATTCCATATAGCAAGCCAAGAGCCCTCAATCTAATTGATTCGTCCTTGTCATCCAAGCACGCCAACACTAAGTCCTTGTGAGCTTGAACTGACTTCGGGTGAGATTTAAGTATTCGAGACATCGCCAGCAATCCCAAATATTTTACTGTAAGTTATAACAAACTTCTTTTATGATACTGACACATGTGACGAGTATTTCATTTGCCAAAAGGTTTAGCTTAAACCACTTTCATTATAATTTAAATATGATATTACACGTAAGATACCAACAGGACTAATTGTAAGATTGATTTTGAAAACGAAAACTGACGAAAAAAAAAAAAAAAATTTTACAGATATAACAAATAAGTTAATAATTACATATATAAAGACACACATGCACGCACATACACATACACACACGCACAGATATCAGTTCAACTACACAATAAGTCGTAAACTCACAATTTTGATCGCTATCTTCAATGAGTATTCTTAGTTTCTGCACACACAGTTGCACGGAGGCGGCGTGACCCGGCATACCGCTGCTAATGCTGATAAGCACCGCTATCACCGTGTTGATGCATTCGTACAGCAGCGACATTGCTGTAGTGCTACATACCCACACACGTCCAAGTAATTAAATAAACAAATAATTATGATAAATGTACAATAACAGGCTAGATATCCAAGTGCTTATTTCAGTTTTGAGCTTTAGGAAACCTAATAATATATCAGACTATACGGAATATGAAAATACATGTACAAAGTAAATATTATAACTTAGCTATTGTATATTTTGGTAACATTAGTTAAATTACCTTTGAATTCAATTTAAATTGTTTTTTTATTATTTTTAATTTCAAAATTAAGTGAAATCTATTTTTTGCCTGTATAAATCTTGATAAAAAGAAATAATAAAATAAATTTGTGCAATTATTATTATTTCAAAATGACATTGTATTCAAATTAGTAGCTTGAATTGTAATAATTTGTGCATATAATAAGTGGAATTAACAAGCGTGAGCCTATCAAGTTCATGAATACACTTATGAAATTCTAGAAAGGATTCTCAGGACTGACTTTGACACTATCCAATAGTTAAATGTAAGCAATGATGACTTCTTCATCAGCACAAAAGCCTAGTCACACCTACACCTAGTACTATATGATTTACATGAAGCATTTATACAAGAAGCTGTCCAAGCAATCTATAGATACTTTTGATATTTTAGTGTTTTATAGTACTCATGTTTTCGGCATTACTTTCCCTTTACCCCATAGAGACCAATAATTAGTACTATAATATACAATTAGTATATATGCCACTGAGACTGACTCACCTATGTATTAAATTAGTTAATGGTTCTATCAGTTTCTTGCCAAGTCGGGGCTCTAATGGGGTTAAGGCACCAAACTGGAACAAATACAATGACACTACATAAAACTAGCTTATGCAAGAGTGAGATTATAAATTCAGTCCTAAAACCTTTCAGGCCAAACATGTCACTGATATGAAACAAATTTGGCTAACAAATTTCACTTTCCAGAACATTTTTATCAGCTGCAGCGAACATAATATAAAATGTGTAGCATGCCAATTTTGTGTAATGTGGTAGATTTCAGCAGGATAATTATTTGAGTACTGTTTTGCAGATAACTTAATAATTTCAAGTTTTATTTCATATTTAAGTGTACTTGAGTGAATGGTAAGAAGAGTGAAAGTCTATCAGTTGATGTCATGATTTTTTAAGCTGTACACACCAAACTGCTAGTTTTGCATATTCTCACAAGATCTGCAGCAACAACATATGAAGAAGCCTCTCTGTAATGTGGTTTAATAAAAATGGATGTGGATGGAACTAGCTGCTAATTTATTTTTATATTAATACTCGGGTACCTGCAAATTAAATCTATGAGGCTTTGAGTAATCTTTCTCCCAATTTCTGGTTCATACTGAGTCATTAAACCAAACTGTGGAGAATTAATACTAATTAGATAGATTTTTATGAAAAAAATATTCACATAGCCCACCTAGTTAATATCAGTTTGTAATATTATTGTATGAGTAGTTGTTTGCATTTTTAAAATATAACAATGACATCCTAAATACAAATAAATAGGATATTTAAAGTATTTATTAGAAATGTGCATAACACTTTTATGTACCATTTAAGTAAGACTATTTGTTAGATAAATAAATAAGATTTTTAATAAATAATAAACTAAGATTTAGTTGTTGTTGTTGTTAGTTGAATTTGTTGATATTAGTACAATAAAATTGTTATTTCTTTTACCAGTTTGATGATTTTAATTAGCATCCAATTGTTGGTAGATGTTGTCATTAATTTAAAAAATACAGGAGCTAAGGATAAATAGTTTTTTGGATTCTTTCTAGCCAGTTCACACACAACATTCACTGCTGCTGACTGCACTCCTGTTCAAAAACATAAAATATTTTACATATAATTAAAAAATATATATACAACAATTGAATAAGTATTATTAATAATTTAACCTGGATCAGGATCTTCTAATTTTTCTTTTAATTTAGGAAATGCAGGTCTTAAAGCTTCTGGATATCGTAAAAATACTTTATACATCATCAATACAGCTTTCATTCTGAGGTAGGGTTTAGTTGAGCTCATCTAAAATAATATTACAAAATTTTATTGAATCACTACATAGTATAAAACAAAGTAGGTTCCTATTGTCTGTCCTGTATGATAAGATTTTAAAAACACTGCTCATTTTTAAGGTTTCTAATGTGATTCTTTCACATGGACAATAATGTGTCCCTCTTTTGATAATTATGTTTTTTAAAAATATGTTTATATTGATGATTATATAAATGACAAAATGCTGATTACACATATATGAACCTGTGTGAGGCTAGGCAGGTTACATATATGTATATATTTTGGAAATTATGTATATAATTGTTTTAAGATATGAACTAATATATCAAGGTGTTATTACTTACCAGTGTCATGATATCATTAGCTAAATCTCTTGCTAAGTCATGTGAAATAAAGCAACTCAAACCACTTAATGCTAAACCAGCTTCATATTGGTTTTGAGCATTCAGATCTTTTCTTATCATATTTGTAGTAAGCATCAGAAGTTCTGAATCTGCATGAAATGATTGACTAGCTGCTAAGTATCCAATGCGTTTAAAGGTAAATTTGTTTGAACTCATTACTTCTATAATATTGAAAATAGACCATGATATATCATATCCTAACATTTGGAGCTGTAAACAATAATGCATCATATAAACATAAAACTTTAACTTACATATTTTATAAATTAAGGTACTTAAATATATTATAGTATACAGCATAATTATGTGTGGTAATCAGAAATATTTTTAGACGATAAATTTACGTGAAGCATCCTATAATATATATGCATCAATTAGGAAAGTTATCCTGAGTATATACTTACATATGTTAGTTTAGCGACTGCATTGGCTTTCACTCCGATATTGTCTTGTCGCAACTCCAATTTTATTTCTTCCATACATTGGGCTATATATTTTGCCTAAAATGAATACTTTTTTAGTACTCGTATGAACTTATACATTTAAAGATTTAAATAATTACAACTAAACACATATATACCTCATTATCTTTGTTATTTCTGATCCCACGTACTAAGTCTGTTAGATTTTTATCGAACATTCTTTCGAAATTACCTTTCACCTTTTTCAAAGCCATTTTATATTTTTTTCTTTTATATACATAACTTTTTATAACTTATTTTTATTATAATGATAACACAAGGATGAAAAAACAGCGAATTATGTCAAAAAGAAATGCATAAACTGACAATCTCGAATCTATCAAAATCGTTCATGCAATGTTGGCTAAAATGTTGCTAGCTTAATATTGTACATTTTTAAATAGAATGATGTCATTTTTAATTTAATTAATTCATAAAACTTGATTATTAACATAATTTAGAATTAAACTTTGGACGTATTATTCAAAGTGGATAAATAATTTTATTCAAAGTATAATAATAAATTAACATCCACATATCCTTAAAATAATACTATTTGGTAATTGTTGAATAGTTATTTTTAATAATAATAGTAATTTCTAACCATAACATTTACAGGATCAAATCTTGTATAAAGTTGATATCTACCCATGAGTAGTAGTTGAATCTAGATTAAAGTACACAAAAAATCTAGCGTTTTTTGTCCAAAAATATGTAGTTAATAATTCAAAATTAAAACTTTTTTACGTTAAAATTGAAACAAGAATTTAAAATTTGATGCTTGAAAAAGGAGCTTGAACGAGACGAACGATTTTAATAGGGACTTGAAAAACATTACAACAAGAACTAAGGAGCTATTTTTTTTATGTTGCTGCTGATTGTACCTTATGTCATACTCAAACATAATAGATATCATTATTATCTTTCATTGCCATTATTTTTATATCTATTATATATTTTATTATCAAGAATTAAAAATAGTTACCTAGTGTTGCACGAATAAAATAAAAGTTGTGGATACTGGTAATGTGTATTATCTATATTCTATATCTATACTGAATTAATAAAATCGATTGTTTTGAATTTATTGTTTATTGATGTTTTCTTAATTTATTATTTTCTTTATTAAGGCATTCTTCTATGTTAAAATTGAACATAAAGGAAATAAATAACTTTATGTACATCATTTATTGTTAATAAAATGATAATTTTTTTAAGTGATTTACAGAAAGAACACCTAAGTGTATTGCAACAACATTCAACTCAGGGTTAAGTATTGTAATAGCATGAATAGTGATTTGATTATTAGCTTCATTACTTTAAAATAAAGCTTGTATAGCTTAAAATTACATATACCTTCTATTGATATTTAATAGTCAATCTTTTAGTTAAAGTTAGTACAAAGTTATATCTAGTTTATCCATTATTGAGAAATAACTCATATATCATAGTGCTTCAACTATATATTTCAAAAAGTATATTTATTAAATATATAATTTTATAGTACTATCAGACACTGACTTGATGCTTTATTTCAGTTATGGTTGATTTCTGTAAGCTCACAATAGATTATTTTAATAATGGAGTTAATGAAAAGAAGTATTTAATAGCAGCAGGTAAAAACCATTTGCTATCTATAACTATTCATATTTATTAAAATATATTTTATATGTAAATGAAATAATTATTTTATTTATAGAAAAGCTCAATGTGTCTGTGACAGCTATTCAAAATCTAATTTATGCATTAGCCTTTTTAATACTCGAAGGGTGTAAGCACAATGTAAGTTGTTAAATTTATGTTTTAAACATTTAAAAATATGTTATACATTTGCTATCTTTTTAAATCAAAATAATTTGTAGCTTTCAGATACAAATTTTAAATCCTCATTAGCTATAGCAGGCTTTTCACAAGAACAGCAACTTATTTTGTTAAAGCTTTATGAAACAAAAAAAGAAGATATATCAAAAGGACTAAATTTGTTACAAAAAAGAGATCCAAATTTTCAAGATTTCCTATGGAGATTTGAAATCCAAGTAAATATTATGCTTAAATTGTTTTTAATATGTAGTATGAAAAATTGGTGGGAAGAATGTAAAATATTTATTGAAAAGAAACAACTTAGCTTTCCATGGATTCACTGTGCGGGTGCCGGGCCCATCATGTTGTAGGAAGAGGAGCTCCGAGCAGCACTTGGGACTTGCGACCCAAGTGTAGGTTTAAAGGGCCCCTTTAAAATGCATTAACGCTCACCTTCACTGTCCGAGCTCCTCCCACTACCTAACCAAATTTTGAATGATTCTACCAAAGCTGCCTTCGAAGTGCGTTCTAGAAATGAATTTGTGATAGTTCTAGACAGGCCGAGATCTTTTAATAAACTGTAGAGAGATTTCGCTGTTATACCTCTCGCTCCTACTTCAACCGCATATAAGCTCGCTCTAAACCTATTCCTGGTCAGTTCGTTTGTAAGATCGAAATACTTATTGAGTTTAAGGTGGTGACTCTTCGGGATATTTGTTTCCCACGGAACTGTAAGTTCTACCAGTACTACGCGTTTTAGGCTTCGAGAGTAAAGAAAAATGTCCGGTCTGGCTGACGAAACACAAATATCCTCAGGAATTCTATACTGTTTCTCATACGTGTCCATCACAAGTGTCCAATCAGGAGCTGGATCTAATATGGAGAAAGGCTTTTGTGTAGGTTTTTATAAGAACCTTCTTTCACAAACTCTATTGAGCAGTTTGCTGGTTGTTATGTTTCTCTGTGCTCTTGCTACTGAAAGACTAACGGCTTCACGTATGATTTCTAGTATCATGGCGCCGCGAGTATTGGCCACTATCCAAGAGTACCCTACACCCCACCAGCATATGTTTAGCTGTCCCCACTGCCTCTTTACAGATGTAGCAAGATTTATCGGTAGCTTTACCCCATCTTACTAAATTACTTTGATCTGGAAAAATCATTTGGAACGCATTTAGGTAGAATTTTAATAGTGCTGGAGACTAGTCGTGAATTAGGGTGCGCCATTTTAAAGCTAAAGGGATACAGAATTCTCCTATAGTTAGCCACTCATTTTGCATTTCTAAGCCCATTGCGTGCACCTTATACTTATCGTTCTCGTCTTGCCGAATAAAAGATTTTATTATGTCTGTGTCTTGGACTTTCCTCTTTGATCCTAACCCTACTTTACTAAATTGTGCTCCTATCATAAATTGCTTATGGTGTTTCACTTATTTATATGTATATCAGTATTTAATCAACATAAAATTAAGTGTTAAAATATAATAAATTATTTATAAAAAATTATTCATAACAGCAATATAAAACAATTACAGGTGGGATCCAAACATTGCTTAGAAGAAATAATACCAATGGTTTCGATGGATTTTGTACTTACCACACCCAAAAATTTTGGTCAATCTGATGAAGATATAATGCTTTCAACCATTAATGAAAGTAAATGTATAACACCAATAAGTAAAATAGTACCAATTCAAGATGCAAAAACAACTAGTCAGTGTCAACATGCAACCAATCATGTTTTATTACAGTGTGATTTACCTAATCTAGTGCATTTAACACAGAAATTGGATGAAGCTCTAAAAGAATCTAAAAGTCAGCATGTACGTAAGGTACAGAGAGCTTTACAGTGAAAGAACACAAAATACCTATGTACATATTTAAGGAAGTATATAAAAATTGTAACCATAATAAAATAGAGTGTACATTATAAACTAAATGTGGTTTTTACATAGTTCAATATTATTATTTAAGTACTTAATTACTATTATTTATTATAAATAGTTTCAATGGTGCACTGAAGGCTTTTGGTAATTAAATTATTTTAATTATTATCTGAAACATTCTTGTGGATCTGACTTCCATTTGACTTGATTTATTGTTTGTAGTAATGAACAATGACTATATAGCACAAGGTTAATATCTTCTTAGAGAAGATATTAACCTTGTGCTAAGAAGTCATTGTCCATTACATTATATCAATGTGTTTATGGATATCAGATATAAATATGATAAAAGTCAACAGGCAATGCAAGAACATTAAGATATTGTATTTAAAGCTATCTAACTTGAGGCATAAGTTCAAAGTTAAGCCCCTGGCATGCTTATTTATAAATCCTTGTGTAAATCACTTGTTCAGTAACAGGGCACATGGAGGAGAATATTTAAAATATATTTCCTTTTGTTCAGGTATCTAGCAATATCTATATACCATATTTATGAGCATGTATTGTGGCAAATTCAATACTACTACCATTCTCTAACTTAAATAGTGAAAGTTTCAAATATAAAAAAATCTTCATTGTGTAATCGAATTTTAACAAGCTAACATTTCATTCATTGTAAGACTACAAAATCCTTTTACGCCATTTTTAACTCACACGTAAACACAATTATGCAGACAGTTATGAATAAGTAATATTTTTAGGGCTTCATACCACATTATAATAAAATTGAACACTTAATTGATTACTTTATTGCTCAGCTATCTGTCAGGTCCAATCTGTTAAGACAATTTTCTCAAGAGCACTGTGGTGCTCTCCAGCTAAATTAATATCAAATTCCCAGACCAGTGGTCCCTTAGAGCATCGAAAATGCATTTCGATTTTAAGCTAGTGTGATATAGCAATAGTCGCGTGCTGAATAGTAGTAATTTTTATGTAATTTTTTTTTATAATAGCTTGTTCACACATAACTGATTGATTTTATATTAAACAAAGATGGAAATGGATCGGAGCAATGTTGAAAACTTCATACTTTTTAGTACAACCATAGTAATCATTTAAAATTATAAATTTATTAATAGAAATAGATAATATTCATAGTCTTAACTACGATTAGGAGTGTAAATAAACTCACGTCGTATATTTTAGAAAGCATGTTAATCACAGTTTTCTTTGTTTGCCTGTCTGCTAAAGTATCAAATTGAAATTAATGCTAAAACTGAAACTAGGCCTCTGGTGTCTAGGCCATGTACCGAATGTATGAAGGCCATGTAATGAAGACCTGGCGTCCCCTAGGCCTGAGTGGCTATAACTATAAACTTTACCGCAAAGTACCGTTAAGAAAATTTTATCATGTTCCAGTAATAGTCCATTGAAATGTTACATTTTAAGGGCCGAGTATTGCATTTATTAGAGAATGCAAATTTATTTTTGGGATATGTGGGGGGGGGGGGGATCCAACTTTGTGGGATCACCCTCCTTTTCCCCCGGCCGCCATATTGTAAACACAGAGATGGGGAAACACTTTTTTCGCGATATCTCGGAAACTATATCTACTATCTTTTTAAGCCTGTAGATTTACCTCAATGTGGCGGCAAAAAATAATTTATAAATTAATAATATATAAATTTTTTTTTTATATCTTCTTAAATTTTTTTTTTCACTTTTCTGCTTATAACTTCTTTAATTTTAAATTTAGGGCAAAAAACTATATAAACATATTTGTAGGCAAAACAATTTGCTACAAATTATGATTTACAATTTTTTTGTACGACGCATAGTTTCAGAGATATCGCGAAAAAAGTGTTTCCCCCCCTTTTCCAAGATGGCGACCGGGGGACAAAGTGGGGGGCCCTACAACAACACTTGAGGTTAAGCTTCTGTTGACCCCCTCCACATGTCCCAAAAATAAAATTGCGTCCTCTAATAAATGCAAAGCAAATGTAACATTTCAATGGACTATAATCTATTTGTAAATAGAGTTGATACAATTTTTTGGAAAAAAGCCGCTCATTGGGCGCTCGTGTTTGATAATTGTCGCCATCGCGCTGGCTGGTCGCTTTTGTCATATCATGTATCATGTTGTACATGATAATTTAAGACGATGCTCTTAAGCTATAGTGCGGCGCATCCTAGACGACTAGTCTCCGGATAAGCCACACTATAGATTAAGCAGCTGCTTTTCGAGTCTATTAAATTAAGTTTGGAGCAAAGAAATAATAAAACTACTAAGACAACTTAATCAAATCATTTTGCCGAATTTATGTGAATTTGTGTATTATGTATGTACTCACTTGTAACTCATCCACTACCATTGCATAGACTGCCTTTGAAACTTTGATATATTTTATTATAATAAAAAAGGTCATAAACCAGCCTCTATCTTAGCTCAGTGGAACAACGTTCTACTGTTATTGCGATGGGTGGCACGTATATCTTCAAAACAGGGTCATAAATGTTTCTAAGTTCTCTTAATTCGCTAGCCAGGGCTTAGTTTACTGGTGCAGCGAATGCATACACTCGACGCTTCAATACGTTAGAAATTCTGGTGGAAATTGAAGGATGGAAAGGTCTTGTGACTAGGTTTTATTATGCATACTTGCTGTAAGCAACAAAGGTAACGAATTTTTATTAGTAGAAAATATATAACATAGTAAATGTCATAAATTTTAGGGATATAAAACTTTTTGCCACTCGCGAGTTGTACTCGCGCATCGAAAGTTCCGTGCGAAGTTCAGGGCTGTATTTGTAGGTCAGCACTCATGGTTGTATTAGTTGGAAGGCAGCGTGTGCTCATTTTGTATGAAAATAATTACAGATGAAACATGTGATGGTTTCTTTTTGTGATAAACTAATAAATTGAAAAGAAGTGCAGACAAAAGCAAATATTTTTATTGAATCAGATACGCTTCCTTTCTTTCCGTCTAATGGTTTGTTAATGTTTTGACAAATCCCGTGGTTGCTCAAAAATAAAATGTCTGTCATGTCTGTAAAGTATGTGCCTGCTTCTCCAGTAAAGAACAACTTCATATGATTTAAAAAATCAAAATATATATGTCACAGACGTTTGACATGAAATATCGACAGCTAGTTTCAGTACTTTATTTAATAAGTGGCTGTATAATATTTTAGACATATTCAAGACTATTTAGTAAATACATTTTATTTAGTAAATTAGTAAATTATATAGATTGTGACTGTAATTCACGTTTTTCGTTTTAAACAATAAACCAAAAGAAGTAAAATATGTTATATAACGACATGTTTCTATTATTACGGTAAAGCTTTATATTCGTCTGGCCCTGAAAAAGGTTTAAAGTTATTTTCATCATCTGTGAGTTTATTATAATCGCTGTTTTGAACGATCACAACCAAGCATTAGTATGTTTCAGTAGATATGTAGGTAAAGCACAGCAACATAATATTTATTAGTTCGCCATCAGCTCAATCCACTCCACAACACAACATCATACGTATTTCTCTTAGAAACGTTTAGTTTTTTTAGTTTTCTAGTGTGTATATATTAATTTGGTCTAAAAAAGAGGAATAATATATATGTTACGTTAGGAAACGTTCGCATATACATACTTATTATTATAAATAGCCAATGATTCAGCATGAATAGGGATCATGTGTGCGCCGTGTCTGTAGTTTGTACAATATACTATTCTGTATAGTATAGACGGCGCATGGTATCGCAAATTTATCGTAGAGCGAGACGTAAAGCAAGAGCCGTGAGTCGTGTCGGTCAGTCCGTTAGCGTCGGAGCGGTGTCGCGCACTTGCTACTGCCTGCTGAAATTATTCCAGAAATCATGCGTGATTCATATTGTGTATAAAATTATTGTGAAGTTTTACTATCACTGCACGGACGACTTAGTGCCAGTATACTTGCACATGTTTAGTCATTTAAACAGTATTTTCAAAAATATTAAAATTTAATAAAACATATTTTTGATAAATATTGTCGAAAATAAAAGAATAGCTTTAGTTCATTGAGTTTTTTTCACGTATCAACAAGGACTATTAAAACTTTTTCATGTGTAAAATTTTACACGTTGCAAGATGGATTCGAAAGTAGTACTTAAAGAAAAGAATCCTCACGAAACTGCAAATATTTTATCAAAAATATTTTTATGGTAAGTTTTTATTTCTCTTATTTTGTTAGATTGATTAATGTTTAATAAATCGGATTTACATATAATGTTAAATTGAAAATATTTAAAGGCAAATCAATTAAAATTGGTGAATAGTTATTTGCTTGTTACTTTCAAAACGAATGTGTTAACTGTTATATAAGTTTATTTTCTAAAGTGAAGTGATATTGATTCTAATAATACATAAACTAAACATTGATCTGAAACGAATGTACTGTTTGATCATAAACGCACCGAGTGATTAACGCGTCCTCTTCTTTCCACTATTATTATTATATGTATTGCAAAATATTATCAGAATAACTTTATAATAATATCTACCCTAGAAATAATATATACATACAATAATTATCTACCCTAGATTAATATATATTTAATTTCATAAGTACTTTACGTCAGCAACTTGATGTTAGAAAATAACCTCCTCACAACTCTGCTGAAACTTGTGAAAATTATACAAATATTGTAAACTTGCTGCGCGTGAAGGCTATTTTTTTATGGCGGCATGAAAATTTATTTCCCACGTTTCATTAAGAATCAGAAACAATGTACAGAAATGTTATTTATTTTTGTAATTAATAAATAACAGTGATTTAATAGTATTTTTATAACAGACATGGGTACCTACATTTAACAATAAAAAAGCGTTCCGAAAGAATAATATCAAGGCTGTAGGTTTAATTTATTAATTTTATTATTTATGCTAATAGATGTTAATTAATGTAGTGTTTTAAGAGACATGCGATAATGCAATGCTGTTTTCTCTAAACATTAAATGCATATATATATATATATATATATATATATATATATATATATATATATATATATATATATATATATATATATATATATATATATATATATATATATATATATAAATATATATATATATATATATATATATATATATAATATATATATATATATATATATATATATATATATATATATATATATATATATATATATATATATATATATATATATATATATATATATATATATATATATATATATATATATATATATATATATTTAAGAAGTTAAATCACTATCACTCGTAGGTAGGAGCAAAATACAATATAACTTTAAGATGACGAAACGTGCACATTTATGATTTACTTCGGCCAACTTGCCTTTATGATCGTTTGCTTAACATAATATTAATTATTTGTATGTACGTATTTAGGAGTGATTGCGCCATAGTATATTCCATTGTATTGTAAATACTATGGACTACAATGTAAAATGTTAAATTGTCTTTTAGAAAATGTAAAATTTAAAAAATTTTCCTTAATAATCACATATTTATAACAAGTAACCTACGCCACCTTATGTTGCATTTGCTTAGTATTGCAGTGGTCTTGGTAAATTATGTCAAGGTTAATCTTTGACTTAAATTACACTGATACTTATGTCCCCATAAAAGTTATAATCAATCTGTACGATATATTTTATTCACATATAAATATTTGAATAGATATTTGAAAACCATTATTTTCGTAAGCAATTTTTTCATTATATAAATTATTATACACGATTAATGGATATCGGAGTAAATCTTAAAAAAAAAAAAACATAAATTGCATTACACCTATGGTTTTACTGTTTTACAACTCCATTATTATAAATTTCATTTTGAAAATCATTTGCTACAAAACTCACATACTACAAAATCTTTTGAACAATTACAGAAATAAATAAATGGTAGTTAAATTGCACATAAAGTTATATTTCAATGCAAAAATAATTTGAAGTGACCAACTATGACATTAATGTTATGGGCCATGATAAGGCATATATTTTTTAAAAGCTAAGTTCTTTAAATAATTATAACGAAAAAAATTAAGGAAGTATCGACATGAATTTTTGTGTTCGATTGTGGATCCAGAAGAAGTTAAAGAATATATTTCATCACGCTAACGGTTCCGATAAGCACACAGCGACTGCGGTCAGACCTTGGGCGGATAAATATGTCATGGGCAAAACATAACTTTTATTTATTTTTTATTTGGTACCGGGAGCGATGCCGAAGTTAAATGCTAGTATAAAGTAAGTCTTAGTAACTTCGTAAACACAGCAAAAAATATTTAATCAAAAACTTAAACTTTGTAATAATATTGACCAAACGACACAACAAACACATTGTACTCCCTTGAGCATTAGAAACGTTCAGTAAATTTTACTTGTTTACATGGCAACATATTATTAAATCTTTTTTTCAAAGCTATATATTAATATTTTACATAGTATATTAACTATATTTAAATAGTGTACATGTACATACTATATTTCAATAGTATGATTTTCATAAAATTATAATTATTAATGTAGTAGCAAGTGTGATTAATATTAATAATGCATTTACAAATCGAATATTTATTTATTTTATTTACCTTTTTATATATAAGATCATACATATAAATAAGAAAAAGAACGTTATTAAGATTACTTGCAGAAAATTATGCTAGGCAAGATCTCATAACAGTCGTGGAGACGCATAGATATGTCAGAGAGGGATGGGACAATACAATATTCGTGGAAGCGATGACTCTCAAATTCGCGAGAAACCGAAGCCTTGTGAACAGTTAACACGAATTACCTATAACTAAGCAACCAATACGTCTCGATAACATGATTATTAGAAATATTTATTTTAAGTTTATTGTTTTTTAACAATTATTGAAAACTTTTAAATTGTTTTTAGTTTTATGCTACAGACACATGCTATATTATGGACATTATGTATACTTATATTACATATGTTTGTCTCAGTATAAGAAACATACTTAAAGCAATATACTTGGTTCATGGTGCATGGCTTAGTGGTCAGAGCGATTAGACGGTTTCCAAGAAGCGTAGGTTCGAATATCACTATCTTGAAAAAACGAATAAAAATTGGCGGCTGTCATTATAAACGCGACAACTGGGTTCGATAACATTTATAGCAATATTTTTTAAAATTTTATTCTTTAAAGAAGACAAATATTACCACTCGTTGTGTTTCTCAAAAATTGAGCGGAATAGGGGAAATAGAGTGTCATATTCCGTCGTGGCGCAGAGGCGCAACGTCTGCCTGTAACGCGACGGTTTCTGGGTTCGATCCCCAGTCGGGGAAGATGGATTTTTCTATTTCCATTTTCTTCGCTCTGGCAAACTAGGCAAAGCGCGGCGTTGAGTTCCGCCACTCAACACGCAATGCCTCGAAAAAGGCGGAAAGCGGGGACGGAGAAAGCAGGGACTAAGCAACGGAGTGTCTTAACACTAGGTTGCCACGGTCCCTGCAGTTCCCTCTGCCTAACAACAAAACACACACTTGAGGTGTAACAGTTTATTAGAGTAAAAATGAAATTGCACAGATTGTCTCAGAAATGCACAAATTCCAGTAACATAATCTGGGTGAACCTTCACTTGATGAAGGTGGTATAATTTTAGGTTCGTTTAAAAAAGATGTTTGGTAATATTTATTATGTTTATATTACATTAATTTGACAAATTATTGAATTATTTTGTACATATATTTAATTTTTACTACTAGCAATAATTAATTGTGACGCCCGCAAATTAAAGTTTGTTAAATTCTGTGACTCATACTTCCTGTTGACCTACAACCATGAAATCCGATGATATCTACAACTCACACTTGACCATAATTGTGTAATTTCGTGTTTCCTAGTTTGTCATTTTATTTTACGTATTTTATTTATTTGTATTGAAATGCTTACAGGCCACATCTGGGTGAACTTTGTGATCCTTCCCGATTCCCATTTGTAAACAGTTTTCAACCTTCGTATTTATGGCCAAAATTAATAATCATTAATCAATCAGTAATTTGTGGGTATTTTTTAACTTCAAGTATCTAACCAGGATAGTTTCTTTTTGCTCATCATTTAAACAGCTATAGTCCTTAAAAAGATTGTTAGCTTTGTTGTGGACTGTTCGCTTTGTGTCAGATTTGTTGTGATGGGATGATTTTATTTATTTATTATTTATCTTAATCTATTAAATAATAATAATTATAATTTTTATTACTTTTTTGTTTTTTTTTTTTCAATTTGTAACAAGATGCCAGGGCTTTTGTAGCCATTGAGAGCAGGTGGTTTCGTTTCTGATTACGCTAACGTTGCTCGTCAATTCCGAGGATTGGGTTGATGTTTAAGGCGTTCCATATGCACTTCTTGTGACACTTATTGTGTTTGTTACTGCAGATATATTTAAATATTCATGTACTTCATTATTTTTGTACCACGGTTAGTTAACAATATGCCATAGTGCATTGTATTGTATAATAGGTCCAAATTAGTTTCAGTATTGAATTGTATATTGTTGGTTGTTATCATAATAAGATCATAATTTTTGCCTTTTTTCGCTTTAGGGCTCTGTATTTGTAGTTTATTTGGTACTTTTTTGTTTTTCTCATAAGATTTCCTATTCAAATGAAAGACCAGATATTTAGCACAATCTGTTCGAGCTAGTGTACTGTTGTCAAGATGTACGGTATGTTTCATAAGACGGTGAAAATATTTTTCACAATATTTCTCTTCTTCTCCCTCTACAGGAGACAGGCTTATCGGTCGGTAATAAGAGCTTTCATGTGAAGGCTTTTCTTTGATTTGGACCATAATGATTTACGAGACTTTACAGTTTTAGGAAGACGGAAAGTCTAGAGATGGCATTTAAAGAATTGCCTGTATTAGTTTACTTGGTGAGTGAACACCAAAAATAAACTTGTAAAACATTTAAAGATCAGCTATCGTAATATTTATGGAAACGGCGAGTAAAAAAAAATAACTTGATGCTAATAATTAAATGTCAATAGATATTGATTGGTAAAAGTTAAACAATCCATACTAATGTGAGCATCTTCTTGTTTTATTATAACTGCTTATGATGAAGAGGATTAATTAATCAGTTGTTACTGAGTATTAAGTGCTGCGAAACAGTAACAAAGACAAAGACAAAGACAGAGGAGAGACCTTATATAAAAATCAAATATTAATGATTTGGATTGTTTTAATGATTTAATAAATATGCCACTGCCCTTCTTGTTACACTACTTCTACAGTTACTGTTTCTCGTGTGTCGTGTAAAGCTTATTTAATTTGAATATTAAAAGCATATTAATAACATATTCTATATTAAAAGCATTAAGTCTTCCGGTTTTATGTTTTAGCCAAGTTTAAAAATGAATACACATATTATTACATAATAAGCGCTCGAACGATTAAACGAATAAGTGGGTCGTTAAAACGATCTTATAAACGCAATTGAGTTGATATTAAAGTCTATATTATTTCAATTGACTTTAATGAAGCTGGTAGTAAACGACGCATGAGAATGTATGTAGAAGACCAAGAAGCAAACTTCGTTGTAAAATATTATCAGAAGCAATAAAAGAAGCATTGAAAAAGAAAAACTTCTAGGTATCGAACTACATTTTACTACGTAATTAAAATACATATTTAGTTAAAGTATTAGATTTCTTAGAGCCTGTTATATTTCTTTACTTTATTTCGGATTTATCTAGGAGGAAGTTGTGTGGATTGCGTCTTTATCAAATACCTCTTTAAATGTAGGTATAAATATCGTGATCGTAATTGTACAGGGTTATTGGTAATTCGACCAAATCCCCTGAAGGGCATGTAGATGAGGTCATCACAAACTGACTTGGAAACGTACCCATTCTAAGATATCTTAAATATTTGTAATTTTTAGTAGGTAATTATTGAAATGAAGTGAAGAATTTAATTTGTGTTTGGCTAAATAAGTAGGGAACAAAATGTTGCTGTTTTAGTGCAATTTATCGGTAAGAATTATTAATAAGGCTTTAAATTATAATAATATGATAATATTACATATTAGTTCATATTACTTTATTTTCTTATATTTACTTACTATTTTATCTGTCTACATAAATGTAGACAGATAAAATAGTATGTAAACAATTCGATCTCTGCTTTTGCTCAAATTCAGTAATTGAAAAAATTGAATTGCGGATTTTTGAATTTACTTTAATAATATAATTATCGAATATTAATGTAATTGAACATTGATTTGCGTGCGTGATCAAATCAAATTACTAAGATTTTTGTATAGTATGAAATCAAAATATTTTTAATCAGTTAGGCCATCATAGGAATTTTCAAATCGTCAAGTATCAGTCCTACAGAAAGTTACCGCTGGCGCGGAAGGCGTAGGCATTTGCTGAAAAGAGCCAGTAACAAACTTCACAGTTGTTATAATATTCTATTGAATAGTAATTGGGAGTATCAACAGCATAATTCCTCCCACTACTGTCATTATAATATTGTTTGATAAAACAACATATTACATTTAATGAACCATTTGAAACCGGTACCTTAAATTATTCGTTCGGGTGATATAACCCCTTGTGTAATTATGTATACCTTGTGCCAATTTTAATAGTCCTTTTGGAGGCGAAAACTAGTAATTGCTAAAAATTTTTATTTCTTGTATTTATGTGGTGTCTATAACTGTTTTTAAATTAATTTTAAAATAATACCTCTTAATTAATTTTGGAATATGAATGTCGATGAGTTGTGCTTCAAGTGTATTCTTTTATAAAAACCTAGCATAGAATCCCATTTCATGCTGTAAATAGCTAGTTCACACTGCTCTATTTTCGAATACAAATAATAATTTAATATCAGATCGTGGTTCCAAATCAATACTCCATAAGACAATATACTATAAATATAACCAAAATAAAGTATTCTAGCAGTATCAATATCCGTAAGTAGTTACACTAACTTACTAACGGCGTAAACGGCAGAACTCGTAAGTGAAAACAGGTGGAGGCCCTACTAAACTTGAAAAAAAGTGAATCTAGGGCTAATCCTTGCTAAAACTGCGGAGTCAGTGAAATGAAAAATTTCATTATTGAACCCCAAGGCTCAGTAATCGAATGAATGAAACCTAAGTAAACGTTCTGTCTTTTCACGTTAAACATTACGAATTCAATACAGTTTCCTTAGTATGCAATACATATTTGCATGCAAGGCATATTCTAAGGTTTAAGGTTACTCTGATAGCAAATAATAGTTCAATGTAACTAAAAACGGATAAGGTGTTTTAACAGACATATAAGTGTATATAACGAAAATATCAATATGAACTCGTATCTAACCTACCTTACCACGATCAAAAAATAAATTCTTTAATTTTATTTATATACTGATTTACTGGCATATTTTTCGAATATTATTGGCAAGCAAATAAGATATATAACGTCAACTCTATAGATAAATTTAGATGAGCGAATAAAGAAAATACTATGTAATTTCAATACTGATAATCAGTAGTGTATGTACTTTGTATCATACATGACAGATTCGTGATAAAGCCGACTTAACGTTGAGCTGGCAGGCTATTGTAAAATTTAACATTAATATTAAGTGAATAATAAAATGCAACTAATACAAAGTTAAAAGACTTCATGGATTTAGAACTACAATAGACCATCCAAAGTATAAGAATTCAGAAATTGGCTATTTATTAAATTTTTTGGGTAATTTTTATTAAAATATACTACAATAAGCTATGATTCCAACATTAAAAATGACCCGCACGATCGCTATACATCAATTTATTCGCTGACTCAAAGACTTATTATCGATATGATGTTGATTGTTTTTGAAGTAGAGCATTTAAATTTGTTTAATGTTACAAACTTACATTTTGAAAAGATTTCCAGTAAAAATAATGTATCTTTACCTGCTTATTCTGACCTTCCTCAGATGGTCAAGACGGTCAATGTTTATTAAACAAGGTTTTTGCATAATAATGCTTCCAGAATAAGTAAATACATACATAAAAATTGAATATTAGTAAAGAAAGCTTAAATTGATTTTACTTTCTAAAATATGTACTTGTATCCCATTGTGGTCGTAATGAAATAAAGAACGCACGTCGAAGCTACGTCAGTATCTAATAATATCTATCTGTTGCCAAGTTTCAAATCGATCTGTCGTTGAGCTGCACTTCATAGATAAACAGAAAACCTAAACTTCCTTATGTAATATTTAATGATTGTAAACATATTTAATTCGTGATCGAAACATTTTTTATTTGAAGTCACTATTGTGTTATTTTAATAACTTTCTCTTTGTTACAGCTCCAGCTTTCCTCTGTTTCACAAAGGATATAAATATGGTTTTACATTAAACGACCTGTGGCAGACTCGCAACATAGATCAGTCTGGACGTCTCGGTGATCGTCTAGAGGAGGCATGGATGAAGGAAGTAGAAAAATGTCGAAAAACAAAAAATAAACCTTCGTTATCCAAAGCTATTATAAGTTGCTTTTGGTTTGAGTACATGTTGTGCGGTTTTTTGGCTGGCATGCTATTCATTATTGTATGGTAAGTCCTAAAAATTTTTGCTACCGCGATTCAGAGAAATTTAAAGACATTTCTGTTAAAGACAGCAATTATGTGATTTTGTGTTAGACTCAGATATTGTTCACTGCAAAAATTTTGCAGATATTGTCCAACTGCAACAGTAAAAATTTTCCTCAATTTTATCTTGTTGTTTTACGAGGGACTTCTATTTATTCTAAAGAAACAGTGTTTTTTGTTCGGGGCACTTAACTAAAAGTAAATAATCCTCCGAAGTAATCAAAACTTTTTGGTTATATTATGTTATATATCAATAATGTTTATTGCAGGCCGCTGGTTCCATTTACGCTAGCTTTATTTATAGAATATTTTTCCGGAGAAAAAACACCTGAAACGTATAAACAAGCACATATTTATAATTTAGCTATGAATATTTCAACAATAATGACTGCCATAATGATGAACCACTTACAACTCTTACAAGGTTGTTCGGGAATGCGTGTCAGAATAGCGGCATGTTCACTTTTATTTAGAAAGGTAAGACAAATTAATCTTCTTTTATATATTTTAACAAAGATATACCTAAGAATTTCATTAACTTTGTATTAGTGATGTAACGAATATTAGCATTCGCATTCGCATTCGTGAATATTCACACATTTTTACACATTCGTATTCGCATTCGCATTCGCAAAAAAATCTGCGAATGTTTTCCGGATAGTGAATGTAAGAAAAATAAAAAGTTAACGATGATAGTACTATATTAAAATCAAAATCACTTCGTAGTATTTTAGAAATATTGACAAATATTTATTATTTACTAAAATTTACTTACTTTGTCTTAAAACAAAAAGCTAAAAAATCTTTATAAAGCACATGTTTTAAAATTGACAATTGTAAGAATTAAAATAATAAATACATTTTTTACTTACTTTATAAAATAACTAATAGTGTTTTAAATTCTCTTTTATAATAGCTATATACACAATAAATCCTTTTAAGCGTTTCTTACCTAAAAATACTAAAATAGTACCCTTATAGGAACACTTTCATGCGACTGTTATGAACACTTGTCAAAATCTAAAAATATAAATTTGAGTAGTGCTGTCATGCTAAAATTGGTATCAAATATCCAGACCGATGAAGACAAAAAATATCAAATTTCACAAAAAAAGTCAACGCAAACAAAAGAGTGCGTTCGGGCTTTTACTTTTTTGTATTTTATATGAAACTCACGGCGCAATTAAGACCAACTTGTAAGCGTAATAAAATTTCCGTTGCCCTAAATTTATGAATTTTGGTAACTAGGTAAATCTTATAGTATACACAGCGGAAAATTTGGGCTTTATAGATATATCCCAGAAAAAGCATTAGAATATGTTATTTATAGATCATTTTATACGAAAAGAGTGCTTTTAATATCACACTTCCTGGTGACTTGCAATAATGAAACTGATACGGCGTATTACATTAATGCTATTTGGTTATATTGTTGATTTTATTGTTATTCGTTTTCGAATTCAGTGAAGGTACACCTATCCCTCGATTTACACAGTAGATGCGTTCCTGAGAAAACATGTAAATTGAAAATTAAAAAAAATCAAGTCAAAACCTTATAAATCGAAATGTATAATTTTGCTACTTAACATTTGTAATTTTTTTTAATATTTTTAGGTGTCCACAGAAATAAAATTTCTTGACACGTAAATATGTAATTCATTACAAATTGTAATTCATTACAAACTATTTTTTTAATCTAATTATGATACGTTAAAGAAAAAAAACAGAAATTTTCGGAATCGAAGGTTTGAATTCACTTTCATCGCCTTGAAGTAGTGATGTAATGAATGTCGTTTTTTTAACATTCGTGAATGCGAATTTAAATATTTACTACCGACATTCGCGAATACGAATGCGAATGCGAATGCGAATATTCAGTAATTCTTGTAAATTTGGCGCCATCTGTTTACGGCAAGCAAGATATCACTTTGGATTATAACATTAAAACCTGAGTGTTAGGTGATAAAACTTTTTTAGAAGGGGGAGAGAATTGATTTTTGTTTGTTTAGATTGCATTAAAAAAAATCATTACATATAATGAAGACAGGTAATGTGTTTACGAGGTAAAGTTACTGTTTTTTTTAATTAAAAAACACAAAAAGTGAACTGATTCAAATTTTTATAACGTACTAGCGGTACCCGCGTTAATGTCGGTTACAGCTTCAAAAACTCTGCCCAGGACACGGTAATCAAGATGATTTCTAGGTATATTCACAGACACCAATACTTATATCAACGACGACACCTATTATCTATCGTCATCATGCTGCCCCTGATTTGTAGTATGGTGTTTTGACCATCGTTTCTTGTATCGCACTTACGACAGATTAGATGACCATCCTCTCCGGGTATCATTGATGAAACAGCTAGGGTATTTTTTAAGGCAGACACCATTCATCATGCTTATATTTTGCTCTCCGCAGGGTACATATACCATATGTTTAGTTATAATGTCGTGTAGTACCGGATTAATTTCTTGATCGGGGAGCTCCGCAATTATGACACTGTCGATCTCATCTGATTGTATTTTAGTTTCTAGCCAGAACAGCAAATGACAATAGGGTAAACCACGCTTTTTCCACTCCACACTTGCCATTAACATTTTACTATACTATACTTTACTCTTTGACAAATAATTTGAATATTTTTTTCATGCGAATGCGAATGTGTAAAAACGTGCGAATATTCGCGAATGCGAATGCGAATGCCCATATTCGTTACATCACTACTAGTTTTACACGTTTCCGCTTTTACACAGTTTCCCAAATAAGTTTTTTTTTTGTTTTTGTTAATAATCGATTTTATTACTGTCTCATAATGTAAATATTTCTGCTTCAAACATCACATGGACACCAATAACTTCAAGGTAGTGATGTAACGAATATTGGCATTCGCGAATTTGCGGATTCACACGTTTTTACATGTTCGCATTTGCAAAAAATTCTGCGAATGTCAGAAAAAAATTGACGACGATAATACGTTATAAAAATCTAAATCAGTTCACTTTTTGTGTTTTTTAATACAAAAAATAGTAACTTAACCTCGTAAACACGTTATCAGTCTTCATTATATCTCACGAAACAATTTTTTTAATGCAATCGAAACAAACAGAAATAAATTCTCTCTCCATTCTAAAAAAGTTTTTATCAGCTAAAACTTAGGTGCTTAGTGTTATTATCCAAAGTGCTATCTTTGACACCAAATTGACAAGAATTATTGAATGTTCGCATTCGCATTCGCGAATGTCGGTAGCAAATATTCGCATTCTCATTCGCGAATGTTAAAAAAATGACATTCGTTACATCACTAAAAACTAGTACCGTGTAAACCGAGGGATAGGTATAGAATTTATAAATTTTCTAAACGCATATCTTTTAAAAATATTAACTATTAATGATTTTATAATATGTAGTTCAAACTACTGTCTACTAAACTATTAATTCAAATCGTAGAGCAGTAGTCGTCCAAGTAGAGCAATGTGGTTCAAGGAAAACTATTCGATTTGGCATATCGCTATGGTGTTATTTTCCAGTCTTATAATGCACATATTTGGCCTTTCTTCAAAAACTACGACAACTGGGTCACGATTTGTTATCACATTTCTTTGCGCTCAGATTACCATTATTTTCTTATACTCTAAAACTTATTTATATCGTAGTTCTTAATCAAAATAACAATGTTTTTTTAATTAGATTTTCAATAATTAATTTTTTTACACAATTTTAAATATTTTTATTCAACAATAAACTTCTTTGAGTTTATTGAATAATGTATTCGTTAAATTAAATAAAATATTGTTTTAGTTTTTTTACAATATTCTTCGGATAGTAATAATAATATAAAATAAATCAATAATAAATACATAAAAGGTGCATGATATAAAATATTTTATATAATTAGATCTGTAATGACTTTATTATGTTATCGAAATCGAGAAAAAAAGGTACTAAATGAATACCTGGCTCATTTTATATGTCATTAATTATAAATTCTTGTATTAGAAATGTCTTTCACATTTATATTAAGAAGATAACTTTTCCACTGAAAAAGCTCAATTTTTCAAAAATAACTATTATTTACAATATGTACGGTAATTGTAGAACTATCATCGTTAAAATCTTGGCATGTATAGTAAATTCTAATATACGAGCCAAGTTTTTACTTTTCTTATTTGTATCACTCAAACTTTAATTAGATTGTTTTTTTTTTCTAATATGAAGTTAGCAATTCCTTTCTAATGTCTTAAAACTACGCTTGAAATGAACTTTTAAATTCTGAGAAGAACTCTGTTTTAGCAATATTTTGAAAGCTTAGTATATTTTAAAAAGTATACTATATATTATGCAGCAGCGTATGATGACAAGTCTGTAATTCTCTTTCACTCTTTACTTCAATATTTGAGTAGGAATGAAATTAATTAAATCTGAGATGTGCTTATGTTGAAAGCGCAACAGTTATACATCACGAAATTTCGTTACTTTACTCGAATGCCTATCACGTTTCGCATTATTATTAAGAACATTGAGATTTGGAAAAATAAAATAATTAGATAATAGCATGTAAAACGTCTATTGTAATATAATAATTATACAAAGATTTTCTCCTTTTTAAGATCTTGAAACTCAACAGAATTGGTTTAAGTCAAACAGAATCAGGGCAGGTAATCAATTTGATGTCAAACGATGTCAATCGTTTTGATATAGCGGCTTTGTATCTTAACTATATTTGGGTAATGCCTATTGTTGTGCCGGTCGTGTCGTATTTGGTATGGCAACACATTGGAGTTGCAACTTTGGCCGCACTCGCAGTCATCTTTTTACAAACCATCTTAGTACAAGGTAACTGCATAATGCAGCTTTTAATATTATTTGTAGTTTGTAATAGTTATAATAGAAGTGTCTCAATTACATTTATATTTTTGTTAACTCAATTAATTTACACTTTACTTAAATATTTTAATTTAATTTACAAAAGAACAATAAACTGGATGATAGTTACACGGAAAATATAAAATATACAAACGTAATAATATAAATGTAGCCCAAGGATACACATAATCGATAGCTGTTTCAAGTTCAATGCTGTACTTTAACATAAAAATATGTCTAGTGTACTTGTATATTAATGTTAAACAGTAAAATATATTTAAGATTATGTTTATTATTTAAATATAAAACAATCTTGTGCATGTCAAACGTAAAGTTACTTAAGGTAATATTGTCGAATATCTTTACCAGGAAAGCCGATTGGTTACAATTGTTACTTTTTTTCTAGCATATTTAAGTAGCCTTCAAGGTTCTTTACGAGGAAAGATTGCAAAGCGTACAGATGAGAGGGTCAAAGTTATGAGTGAATTAGTGAATGGCGTCCAAGTAATTAAAATGTATGCTTGGGAAAAACCATTTGAGAAGCTAGTAGACAAATTGCGCAAGTAAGTATGAAAATTATTATATTTGATATCGTAATTATAGTATTTTATTCATTATTTAAACTTGTTCGATATATGTATATATATATGTATATATATATATATGTATATAAATATATATATAGGTGAAGGTTGCGATCATTGGACCGGCTTTTTGATTGGACCACTTATTTTTTTCAAAAACTATACGTGTCACAACAAGTTTGATACCTTGCTAGGCAACAGTACCGATCCCCATACCTACCCACCAAACCTCTGTGCGCTCGCAAAGCGAGGTAAGCAGTGAGGTGTGTACTTGTGTTAATGGTGACCGTGATGTAATAACCGAGTCATCAACAAACTTGTGTAAGTCACATTGTTTTAATTAATGTGTAATGATTGTGTTAAATCTGAATAGCAAATTTATCTGCGCTTACAAATACGAGTAAGCTTTTTACTTAATTTTGCGCGTTTTTTAATAATTGCTTTCGTTCTGTTTATATGCCTAGTTGCCATCAATGGACCTGAATGGTGACGCTATCATTGGACCGGTCCAAACAAAGAAACTAATATCAATGTTAATAAATAATGAGTTTTGTATTGTAAATTAAATATTTTAGTACCGCATTTAGATAGATACCTACCTTTTAGTTACAATTGGATTATACTTATGTATTCCAGAACTGGATTATATTTATATATTCTTTCCCTATGCTGACAGCATAGGGAAAGAATATTAAATATTATTATTAAATTAGAAAACTGTTAAATTAGGAGTTACTAGTATGCAACTCACTATAGAATCTTTAAAAAATTGGATTATATGACGCAAGTCGAATGTTGGAGTTATAAAAGTCACATTTAAAAGACGATTAGATGGGAAAAATAAAAAAAAAACTGTCAAAGAAATTCAAATAGTGGAATCAAAAGTAGATCTTCCAGAGGCTTTGGAAACTGTATTTAGCAATCACATTGTTGAAATGGAGAATTCTTTTTTTGCTATTACTCCTAAAGATGTCAGAGTGCTTGCCTTCGAATTAGCTGAGAAAATAAAATTAAACATCGTTTTGATAAAACCAAAGAAGTTCCTGGAAAAATAGTATTATGCATACATGAAATACCATCCAGATACAAGTTTTTGTCAACTCTCTTAGTTGACATTTCGTCAACTCTCTTAGTCACATATGTATATGAGCAGTACAACAAAAAAGTTATTCTTATTTAGTGCTTTATTTGAGTCACCTTCATTGGACCATTAATACAGATGTTTCAAAGTCCAATGATAGCAACTTAGTGGTCCATTCAAGGTGACGGTGGTCCAAAGAAAGCAACTCGTCATTGAAAAGTTATATTAGTATAGCTCTAAAGCCTGTCAACTTTCATTGCCAATAATTTATATATCAATAATTTACATAAAAAAGCATCAAATTCCATTAATTGTCTTAATTTGTAGGTGATATTTTATGAGATATGATGTCACAAAGTTAAGTGGTCCAATGATAGCAACCTTCCCCTATATATGTATATTAATATATATATATATGTATATAAATATATATGTATATAAATATATATGTATATAAATATATATGTATATAAATATATATGTATATAAATATATATGTATATAAATATATATGTATATAAATATATATGTATATAAATATATATGTATATAAATATATGTATATATATATATATATGTATATATATATATATATATATATATATATATATATATATATATATATATATATATATATATATATATATATATATATATATATATATATATATATATATATATATATATATATATATATATATATATATATATATATATATATATATATATATATATATATATATATATATATATATATATATATATGTATATATATATATATATATATATATATATATATATATATATATATATATATATATATATATATATATATATATATATATATATATATATATATATATATATATATATATACATATATACATATATACATATATACATATATATATATATATATATATATATATATATATATATATATATATATATATATATATATATATATATATATATATATATATATATATATATATATATATATATATATATATATATATATATATATATATATATATATATATATATATATATATATATACATATATACATATACATATATATATATATATATATATATATATATATATATATATATATATATATATATATATATATATATATATATATATATATATATATACATATATACATATACATATATATATATATATATATATATATATATATATATATATATATATATATATATATATATATATATATATATATATATATATATATATATATATATATATATATATATATATATATATATATATATATATATATATATATATATATATATATATATATATATATATATATATATATATATATATATATATATATATATATATATATATATATATATATATATATATATATATTATTGACGTATCTTATTATTCTCGTATATTAAATTATATATTTTTTACAGATATGAAGTTAAGTTTATCTTGCGAACATCTTTTATAAAAGGGTTTTCAACTGCACTAAGTGTCTTCACTGAAAGGTTTATATTGTTCGCTGCGGTAACTACCTTTGTACTGTTAGGAGGTGATATACGAGCTGGAATCACTTTCTCATTAGTTCAATACTATAATTTACTTCAGCTAGCATGTAACATATTTTTCCCATTGGCACTAGCTTCTTTGGCGGAATCCAGAGTATCCATTAGACGTCTTGAGGTAAATTAATTTCAAATTTGTCTATTATATTTTTTAGGTCTTTCCTTCATAATATGGGGTTTAAACTTTTTGTTGTTACCTTTTCGCCGAATAAGTGTTGAAATGTTAATGTTTGGCAGAAATAAGAAAAAAAATAATAAAAAACGTTAGTAAATGTTGTGGCAGATTTCGCTGTTTGCATATATTAGCACATTTAATTTTGGTGCAACAAGTAACCGACTAAGTACTAGTTTTCGAATTTATGTTGTTACCAAAAAATGTTATAATAGAGAAGAGAAGCCTAGGAAAATAGGGACTTAAACCTACACTTACATAAGAAACAAATCCATGTTATAAGACACTGCACTGAGCTCCCCCGGCAACGGGCTCCGGGCGTCTGTAATGTACATCTGTGGAACTCTGATTGGTATCCTTTCTTTAATTATTAATTTTCTTTTTAGGACTTTTTATCTCTAGAGGAATTAGAACAAGAGGATAATAAAATAAATGTAATAAGTCCAAATGCTATTACCAATGGTGTAGAAAAACACAAAGAAAGTATAAAGTCCACTGGTTTGGTTTTGACAAATGTGACAGCTAGTTGGCAATCTAATCCGATTCTTCCAACTTTGAGGAATATCTCTTTAACGGCGCGTCCAGGAGAATTTATTGGAGTTACGGGCCTTGTTGGATCAGGAAAGGTAATTATTCTCGTAATTTCTCATGTATGATAAGTTTAAAAATATTAATATTAAACAATATTAAAAAATCAAATGAACATACTATTTAGTAATTTGTTTTAAGTTACTTTTATCTTATTGTCATTTTTCCAGGGTCATTTTCATTCATTTGATATTTCTATCGCCTAGAAACTAATACATTCTTTGACATGAACTGTCAAGATTATACTAGAGTAAATATTTAATTTATCACATTTGTATGACTTAAATATTAATGGATTCCGTAAAGTAAGACTATTTCGCGGAATATAATCATCTAAAGTGTCAATTTCGTAAATCCCTATAGAAACTCTTATGATTACTTTTTAGAAATAATACTCTAAACTTGACCTTTATTTATCTTCAATTTTAGTATTGTACCGTCTCATCGTATTTTACCTCCGTTTTAAGTGTTTCTCTCTCGTATTTTGTTATAGCGACTATCGCAAAAGCTCTTCTCGCGATAGTTATATTTTTATAATTGAATTGAATGTTAAAATGCTATCTAGAAACAAGTAGATTTGTTTGTACTATTCATTTTAAAAGCTCTCATATATTTAAAATTAATTAAAAAAATATTTTTTACTAGAAATAGCGTTACGTGTGCGAACATTTTATTTGTTTAATAAATAGTGGTTACTATTTAATAACTTTTAAAATTCAGGCGTTAATAAACTCGCTGGGAGTTGATAAAAAATGTAAATAAATGTCGGCCTCTTTCGTGATGAACGATTATGATACGACTGCTCGTGTACAGTACATACGTATATTGGACATAGGTATTTGTACTCTGTCGCACGCGACGTGCTTACGTCTTTATCGTTAAGTAAACGATTTGTGGAACTTACTGGCTATCGAACAGTACCGGATCTGCAAATCACAATGTTTTATAATATTGTCTTATGTATAATATATAATTAACCGCAAAAATGTTTTTGTGGCTCCTTGGTTCAAAAAAAAACGGAACCCTCATATGATCAATTTGTTGAACTTCTCCCAAGGAAATTTTCTTAAAATCATGTAATGCTATCATTTTGAAATCGTGCTTTTGAAATTTGAAATGTAGAGAGAAAAAAATGTAAATTTATGCGTAATCTCCAAAAACAAATACTATTATAAACTGACACTTATTGTTTTATGCAAAATGGATGCATACGAATACAATTTTAAGTTTGTTAACTCTTATCAGTTGTACTTCATTGACCTATAAAATTTGACAAGATGTGAAAACTTCGCTATAACACATTTATAGCGAAGTTTTCACTTCTTGTCAAAAAAGTGACAATTTTTAACCTATTTGTAATAAATTTCATCAAAAAGTGTGGACTTATAAAGTAACTATAATCATGAAATTGACATTGATGTCTAATCGCGAAAACTCCTAGCACCTGACATATATTTTTTTAACTGTTTAAATCTTCGATACTCGTGGTCTTTATAAAATAAACAAGTATTATTATAACTAAACTTCATTTAGAATCATACAATATAATGTCAAACATTATATTAAAATTCATTGCATAGTTTGAATTATTTAAGAGTACCTATCATGAGGCGGGAAATTGACTACAACGTGAATATTATAATGTTTGTTATACTCACTTTATAGAAATGTTTAATAATTGTATAGTTTATAATAAGCTATGAAAAACAGTTTACAGTTTTTTGAGAAATATTCTAAAGTGTGTTTCATGCACATAATGCACAAAATTCATCACAATGAATATAACAATAATATATGAGAAACAATATAAATTGTAGGTTATTAGGTATTTAATAACTATCCACGTCAGTCAATTTATTAAAAACGTTTCATGATTTCATTGATAATTGTTAATAAGTATAATTGAAACACCGTTTATCACGTTTATCAAACACGCGAATGCATTTTAAAATAATCGTGTTCTCCGCGGTCAAAAAGAAAGGCATTCTAGGCATGCTTATTTACTCATCAATATTTATTTATTATAGCAATTATATTATTATATTTTATATATATTTTTTGTATAATAAAGTATTTTTATAGTAATACATTTGTCGTATCGGAATGTATGAATAAGTACCGTTTATTTTATTTATTTTTTTTTTTTTTCAAAAATTAATTTTTGAAAAATTACTGAAAGCTTTAATGTTTGTCGCAAGCAACATAGGAAACGCTTAAGCAACCTTGGCGTGCCCGGCATAAACTATAGTCGTTGAAGATAATAATATATTAATGCTATGACATAATGTATTTTAATAACTCATACCCATGGAAACATCTTAACATCAATAAATACTTGCAATGTTAGTAGCAAGGAGCAACAAAATAGAAATTAAGGTGCCCTTTTTTATTTCTCTCGATATTATGACTTATAAAAGTGGCGTGAAATCTTTGTAGTTATTAGCTATATTTTTTTCTTTACTGAACATTGCATCATGTTGTATGATTAATGTTAGATAACAAAAAAACTTGTGACGGTCATTAAAATGTTATGTAAATTTGTATAAATGTTCATTTGCTTATAAAATGTTTTAAAATAATGAGTGAATACATTTAGTTAGTGTTGACTTTACTATCTTTTATGGGCGAACTGAGCGTGGCAGCTAATCGCATATCATTCCGCTATTGTGTAAAACGACGATTTTTTAAACCACTTTGTCCAGCCTGTGTAATTACTCGAGGGAATAATTTGAAGTATATAATGTATATGAAATCAAATATTTACTTGCAAAATTATTATAATTTTATTATTTTTTTAACTTCACCTTTATACTTCTATTTGTAAACACATATACGCTAAGTAAAAACTATGGCAAAAAAAGAATAATATGGTAGCTGGAAATTTGTTACAATTAGTCATACAAAATAAATCATACATATATATCATATTAGCACAAAGGACTGATAACAATCCATAACATGTACATACGTTCTTTTACACAATGTCATGTCGCTACTCTAATGTTAACATTTTAATAAATTACATAACTACCAAGTAACTGAGACCTTCGAGATAGTAGTAGCACGTTGTTACTTTATTTTTTATTGTTATTTGACTTTTATTGATTTTGAACAACAAAACATTTATAAAACCAGCTTTGAAAATGTATTTGTATTTACTAGTCTGTTAGTACTAATTGTACGTTTTATTATACAGTCATCGCTGTTGCACGTCATCTTGGGCGAAATTCAACCTACACAAGGAACCGTGTCACTTGGTGGAGCTCGGATATCTTACGCAAGTCAGGAGCCGTGGCTCTTTGTGGCGACTGTCCGTCAGAATATTTTATTTGGTCTACCATACGATCGTATTCGCTATAAGAAGGTCAGTGTAATATATATGAAAAGGATGCAATATATTTTTTTGTGTCAAAAATCATAGCTACTTGTGTTACCATATGACACCAGTGCCCGAGTACGTGTGTACATCAAAATGATTAACAGAATATCCTCAGTAATTGGAGTGGCCAACACAAAAATATTTTTAAAACAATATTTCATCCCAACCAGAGCTGGAATCAAGTGTCGTAGTTGGATGGTATCCTTATCTAGGTGACGGTTGTTGGTTCGTCTACGACTTGGGGAGAAGAATTAATTGTACTACAAATGTATATTTTAGCGTTTTATAAAATAGATTCAATGGCCATAAATCCATAATAGAATTAAATTAATTAAATTGTAGCATTAAACTTAATTAAGTCAAAATCTTTACATTACACTGTTATGATCTAATTGGCCAGTTTTACAAATGACTCACTTAAGGTATTAATTATAATATAGTCATGTCTAGCTTTGAGTAATGTAAATAAAAAAGTACTAAAAATGTGTGTATGAATTTTTAACACAATTTACTGACCAAGTGTCTGTAATTGATAGTAAGTATATGTAAAAAAAGGTTTCTCATATATAAAGGTTAAAAAAGTTTAGCCAGTACTTCCAGAGATAAGCGCGTTGAAATATACAAAGTTCAGCTTTACAATATTAGAAGAGATTTATTATTGATAGTAGTAGGTAGCAATAACCTTTACCATTTTTTCTATAAAAAGAACAACGTCTTTTGTTTATAAAAGTGAAATATGTTCCGGACTGATACTCTATAATTAACATGAATAAGGATCTCCGAAATGTTTTTGTTACAAAATTAGCATAAAACTATTATTAGCATAAATTTATATTTATAAATAGTATATTTTTCTTAGTATTATTATTTATGGATATAAAATAGTATGAACTTGTGGATATAAATTATTATTAAATTACTTTTCTCTACAACTAACAAGTAATGAAGTAGTAAATTTTTAAATAGTCTTTAATATTTTATTGTTGCGGCCACAGCTAGTTTGATCAATCAATAAATATGACAAATATCCATTTGTAATATTGTCTCGAATACCTATTATTTATATAATATGATATTAAAAGCTTCTAGAATTAAGTCATTATATATATTTATTAGTAAAGCAATAATTGATAAGTTTTTCCTGTATCCTGTTGTCATATGAGCATACATTTTAATTAGTAAGCTACGTACATTTTTTTTGTTTTCTTTCATAATATGCAGTGTAATAAATAAAGGAACTTTTATGTACATTTCAAAATAATATAAGAACGAGGATATAAAAGTTAAGCTTTGGAATTTGAAAAATAATTGCATGCATATTATTTGCCATCATTATGTTTACGTGAATCGTTATTTATAAGTATATCTCTATATTTACGAATATTTTTACAACAAAAAAACAGAAGTTTTAAACTACAATTGTATAACTTATTAATAACATTATTCTTGATAAATTGATTAATATGTTTATAATGTTTGCAGGTTGTTACAGCATGTGCTTTGATACGTGATTTTGAACAATTACCTCATGGTGACTCCACACTAGTTGGTGAACGTGGAATAAGTCTTAGTGGGGGACAACGCGCTCGTATCGGCCTTGCACGGGCCTGTTACAGAAATGTAAGCACTAATATTATTTACCATTTAATGTAAAATATTGTACTAAATTATTAAATTATATTATTGGAAGTTCATAGACGTCACTTGTCAGTATTCCGAAAGAGACATGTGATATTTTAAAATGTATTCTGTCAGCTGTATAACTAAATACAAAAAATAATCAGGTAAGATCATTGCGTCCTGAGACACGAGAAATAGGCGGAAAGTGAGAAGCTACAAATGTATTTTTGATTTATGTTGGTAAGACAGAATAAATCATTTTTAATTATATTTTATTATTAATTTAGAGATATATCATCCTATAGTTAATTCTTCCTTTATTGTTATTTGTCATATATCAATAAAATAGTCGGTAGATTCTAGGTGCTAACAGGTAATTAAAAGGTACGGCAGCATTTATTGCAGTGTTATGAAATACAGTCATTATAAATGATGACTTTACAGCGTCAGTGTAGCGAGACTGCGTAATTATAATTCTAGTAGAATTGTACCCTGAACGGGACATGTTTAGCTACACAAAATATAAATATACATAATTCGTTGCAATTTCACACTTGTTAGTTTTATTACCATATGGATAAACGAATCTACATATTATAATAAAAAATGTAAACAATAAATAGTACACGATTTGATATGCTTGAGTATTACAATGTAAGATGTGTATATCATTAAAATATTTTATTTCGTTTAACCGTTCTTTTAAAGTTCAAGAATATATTCGAGGTATTTTACACAGGCCGACATTTACCTGCTCGACGACCCACTGTCAGCCGTAGACACTCACGTTGGCAAACATTTAGTCTCAGAATGCGTAATGGGACTTCTTCGACACTCCACGCGGATCCTTGTTACTCACCAACTGCATCACCTGAAAGCTGCTGATAAAATTATAATTTTACAGAACGTAAGTACAGTCATACATAGTAATTATTATTTAAATTAACTTCTAATCTAACAAAGCCATCATTAGTGCGATATATAAGATAATGTTATCTTTTATTAGGATTTTGTGGGACAACTCGTAGATACTCATTATTAGCATAGATAACACATTCCCAATTTTTTAAAAATTGGCAAACTCATCGTATTATATAAATCACAATTATCTATTGTAGATAATAATAAGGCTATAACAATTTAATATAAAAATCAAAGTCATTATACCTACACATTTATTTATAAAGAATAATATATTATAAGATTTTGTTATCTTTCAAAGACTATTATAAATATACGATATTTTTTTTAAACTTATTTTATATATGTCCAGTTATATTTTATTGGGTTACTATTTGTTATTTGTGGCTTCGTTTTGTTTTCTCCTTTCCTTTTCTGAATTTATTAAAATCTTCTTTATGTATTGCACAGTAGTTCCTTCAGCTGTACGTTTTTTGTCAGTAACGAAAGTCATACCTACGGATAAGGTTAATGTTAGGATATATACAATATCTTTAAATTGAAATAAATAAATAGCTTTTGGATAATTTATAATTCGAAATAACAATTTTAATATTAAATTAAGTGATATGATAGATTACTTTATGTGATAGTGTTCTGTAAGATTTTAAAACAGTTATTTAATCTTCCGACTTTTAATTGTTACATAACCTACATCAATTTTTGTAATTCTGTATCATAATATTAAGCTACAATTATTATACTGGGAAATTCAAAATGGTATTTTTGCTTTTATCGAGCATTCATTTACGAAATGTTAAAGTGGTAAATTATTTCCATTCTCTCTCGCCTAAATAAGTAATCCAAGTGGAAACGTACAAAAAATTATCAACAGAGATATTACGGAAAAAATAAGTTCAACTTACATTACATTTATTATACGTAATAATGGGGATATTAAATATGAGATATGTTCATTATCTAAAAAAAATATTTTATTATATCTGAGGTTAATTCAAACATACTGTAATTCCTTTTGTCTTAAGATGTTTCCAGTGAGTTTAGAGAAATCTTATCTAGCATAAACACAGTAAAGTAATCTACTTGGGTACACACCAACAGAATTATCAGAGGTGTCAATATTATAGTTAATCTAGAAATTTTCAAGGCTCTTCCAGCAAAGTAAGCTTAATAATCTTATAATGCAGCTAAAACAAATTAACTCACTCATTATATTTTGAATTTCTGTTCATTGACATCTTAAATATTTTTCGTTTCCGTTCTATCACTTATTAAAATTCAATTGAATATACAAATACCTTGCCATGCGATAAAACGTTAAAATACATAGGTATAATGAAGCCAGTAAGCTAGTTAAACAAATAGCAAATACGTATGGAAATGTTTTATTCATAAATTCTTTTAACATCATTTGATAACTGAACATATTTAGTATTGTTCAGTTATCAATATTTATTTATAAAATATTAAAGGAAGGTAAATAATGTGTTTTTCTATAGGGAGAATTAGAATCGCAAGGCAGTTTTGAGGAATTGTCAAAGACAAAACTCTTTGAAGAATTGTTAGAGGATGAAGAACAACCCGAACAAACTGATGAGGTGATTCGTATTCAGGCACAAAGACAGCGTACTATATCTGTTCAGGTAATTTAATTAATTTAAAATATTTGAACTACTCCGTAGATACTAATTACTATAATGCAATTATTTACCAATATTTAATTATAGTCTCGGACAAGTGTCAGCACGGTTGCGGATATGGAGGATGAAAGCGAGCCAACAGAAACGGCTGAACTCATGGAAAAAGGTAATCTTACATTTCTTTTTATTTAGGCTTAAAATTAGTGATCATAAAATTTTGTAATAAATATTGATTTAAATTAATTCATTTAATAAATATAATAAATTAAAAAGTTAACTATAAATTGAAATTTAATAAAAAATAAACATGAATTGATTCCATGAACATTATCTTCTATATTCAATGATAATAAACTTAATTATATAATAAGTCACAAAGTCACAGATAAAATAGTTTATGGCAGACAGATAAACCAGAAGAGCGATAGACAAACAGAAAAGCGCTTTACAATAGTACCGTAATTAACATTTTGCAAATAACATTTACAATGTGTATTAAAGTTTTTACTGTAATCATAAGTAATCTAATCCTGTGTTTTCAATATGGGTTCTCGACAGTTGCATACATACTTATTTGCAATGTTATATATATATATATATATATATATATATATATATATATATATATATATATATATATATATATATATATATATATATATATATATATATATATATATATATATATATATATATATATATATATATATATATATATATATATATATATATATATATATATATATATATATATATATATATATATATATATATATATATATATATATATATATATATATATATATATATATATATATATATATATATATATGCTTATTAATATAATCATGACCTACTTTGATTGGCGCAATATGACAATACTTGAAATACAATTCAAATATTGTTTTTATATAAATAAAATATTGACATATATTGTAGGTGGTATATTGTATTTACGTTTATATATAAATGCGAAGTAGGTAATGTATGATACGAGAATCAACTTCGTAACCATCGCGTGTATTGTTAAACACTTTCCAATTGCGTCACGATAACACAGCTTGTATTATACAAATACAATGCATAAAGTTTTTTTTTATCTCAACGTTATTATATTTTTTTTTGATTATTTATAAAGCCTTACGCTTTAATTACATAACGCACTTAAAAAGTTCATGAGAATAGTATAAATAATTATGCCAATTATTTGTGAAAAAATAAATTACTATACTTATGTAGATACGTGAATAAATATACTTAAGTATGACCTTTATACTATTATTCTCTTCAATGTAATTGCTGATTAATAACAGTTGACGTAATCAGATACAAGCTTCCTTTGATATCTATGCAAATCAGAAATCCTTTATGAGCTTATCATATAATTATAGAAATTGTTATTTGTAGAAAAATCTATCAAATATTAAATAGTAATTTTTCAACCTATCTATATGCTTCAATATTCACATTTATAATAGATGTTTAGGGCACAAATCGTAATATATTATTACAGACATTAAACATTGTAGGAAATTGAATTTTAAATATACAGAAATATACATTTTCTCTCGTTTGTTGGACAATATAGTAATAATTCTGTTTGATCAACTTTAGTCATATGCTTAATGCATATGCATAAATATATATCTATAGATAACAGCATGAGTGCATTGTGAATGATTCTTATTTATTGACATGTAAATTTGTATTTATACGATTTGTGTTTCAAATGTAAATATATTTTATTCGTTGTTTTAATTTAGGCAAAGTATCGGGTTCTGTCTACATAAAATATTTCCGAGCCGGTGGAAGCTGGGCATTCTTGTTCTTCACCCTGGTATCTATAGTCCTAGCTCAAGTTGTCACATCGGCAGGTGATCTGTGGCTTACCTACTGGTAATTATGATTTTTATTTGAGTCTTTATATATGTTCAAAGATATTTCTATATTTAGAAATGGTCATATAGTGATGATACCTAAAGTTCAAAAAACGTGAATCCAACTATCTGAAGTGCTTTATTGATATCTGTCATAACAATGAGCCATACTAATCAGAAAGTATTTTTTAAAATTATATTTTACACTTTTTAATGTTTAATACATAAAATTATTTTGATATTAAGAACACGAAATTAAATAATATTTTTTTTATTCAGGATGAATACTGTGGAAGCAAGACATACTAAACATGTTGTGTTGAGAAGCGTGAATCCAAATATAAATGATACATTTATAAATAATGTAACAGAATCCGTCCCTGTAACGGTAACAGATGTGCCGACCGAAAGTCTAGAAACAACAACAATGAGCACAAACTTATCAGTTATTGATACTCTGCTCAAAACAGCGTTAACAGTTAAAAATTTAACGGCAACAGATGAATCAAGGAAACCTATCGACCACAACTTCTTCATATACATTTGGTCTATTGCAATTCTCGGATGTATCCTACTTACCACTGGCAGGTAAACATGTTCGCATGTCCTAATCTTTATCTAAGATTTCCACCAGATAAGGGGTGTCAAAGATATGTCTACTGTCTAAAAATGTGTCAATAATAATCAGCGAGGCCTCGAACCAATATCCGAGAAATGTTCTTAACCTCATTGAGATAGATAAGTAATTTTCAAGAGTTTCTTGCATTATTTGTTTTATGTTCATGTTTCTTATATCTTTTTTTAGGTCACTGCAATTCTTATGGGTTTGTATGCGCAGTTCGATCAGGTTACATAATCAAATGTTCAGCAATATATTATCAGCAACAATGCGCTTCTTCGATACCAACCCATCTGGTCGTATTCTTAACAGATTCTCTAAGGATATGGGTGTGATCGATGAAATTTTACCCAAGATGTATTTAGACAGCATACAAGTAAGAACAATTTTTTTGTTAATTTTACTTATGTTCAGAAAAATATACACAAATGTCACAATAATTTGGTTGATACTAAAAATTATTGTGACAGTTTGAAATATATTTTTAAACATTGTACCAAACCTCGCCTCAAATTACTAACTTTGTTGCAAATGTAATATTGTATAAAAATACACCTTATCGGCGGATATAAGATATATGTATTCCACTTTCCACTCGAAATCCGGAATGCCTTGAGAACTCAATGCCTTACTTTGTTTGGCCAAAGTTAGAAATAAAACATAATTTATTCCCAAAATTGGAGGCCGAACTCACAATCATCAAATATTACAATAAGACGTTTTTCCCATTGTGACACGATTACCTTTGAGTGTTTATTATTCCTTGTGATTAATACAATTACTTGCAATTTATTTTACTGATTATTAATTATTTAAGACAATTTTTAGTATAAATGTTGATTGATACGACCACTAAAATATAGAACACTTCACGAGGTTACTAATAATTAATACTTTTGTGCTAAGTATAGCGTGCCGTGGTATAATTTCGAAATTTCCATCAACATTTGTGTATACAAGTAAAGTTACTGTTCTACGTATATCAAATGATTTAACGTAAGGTTCAAGTAATTTTATTGTTAGGTTAAAGTTAATTCTTAAATTTAAGATAAAATATTTTTAATAACTTTTAATCTATCTTTGATCTATTACGATAAAATCACTCGTAATAATATGCAATAGCTAAGCATGACTCTATCACGTCTCATATAAGTGATACCATCCTAATGTTGTTATTCATTAATATGAATAGAATTAAAAACAATTTAATTCAAACTAGTATAATTTCAATACAAATATGTTATACAATGTATGCTATTCAAAAAGACTAAAGCAAAATTTAAATGTTATGGATCTTGGCTCCATTTGATCACGAGGAAACTACTGTAACCTAAATGCTGAAAAATTTTATTAATTTTGTTATTAATTGAAATTATTTGAATTTAGGCGAAAAACAAAAAGCCGAATGTTTGAACACGATGCCCCTCAGTCAATACTGCTATATGCGTAAAGCAAAATATATTAAATTTATTAGAACTTTAAATACTCAATACTGAAAGATAAAGTAAAATATTACACACATCTGTTTAGCCTAGAAAAAATGTATTACGCTTTAACATTTTGCGACATTTATATAATTGAATAAAACGCAAGAATTTTGTAGAAAAATTGTTGTAAATATTAACTTACGTTGTGTACTTGTGTTACCTACATAATAGAGATAGAATAAATAGTAAAAAATAACAATCACGATTTTGTTGACAAAGAGATAAGCTGATGTGGCAGGTACTTGTCTTTGTTGTGGCTTATTCATGCTTATACAATTATATACTACCTATATCTGAAAGAATACCTAAAAGATTATTTCATATATTTTTTGTTACTAACTCTTAAATGAAGGTCATCGTGACAAATCAATGTGGTAAACGAATTTAGGCGTTGAGCTCCTCCACTGAACACAAACATTATAATATTTTTAATTTTATTTTAGGTTTTCATGGTAATGCTGGGTATATTGGCTATGGTGGCCATCGTGAGTCCTTTCATGTTGCTGACGACAGCCTTCTGCGGTATTTTTATGTACTTATGGACCATTGTGTACCTCAATACAGCTCAAGCTATAAAAAGGTTAGTAATAGAAATACTCATTAGTTTAAAATTATGTATGTTTATTTACAATACGTGCTAATTCGAAATATTTGGTTATAAATTAAATTTATAATTGAAAGCTCAATTTTAAAATTACGCTTGATTTAATTATGACCTCTCGTAATCAAGCAATAAGCAGGTCTAAATTTTCGTTACACTACTTTTCATACGAAATTTGACTGTTCATTATGATATACACTATTTTACATTTTAATAATTAAAAGCGGGGACGATGTAAGCAGGGACTAAGTAACGGAGTGTCTTAACACTAGGTTCGTATGGTTCCTGCAGTTCCCTCTGACTACCCTGCCATGTGCGGGATAAAAGCGTGAAGCTAAAAAAAAAAAAATGATTAAAAATGTATATATATAAAAGGTTCTTGCTACGATATTAAATACAACTTCATTTGGTAGGTATGTTGTTTTCTTTATATTATAAATTCAATGTGTGTTATTTAATTTATCTATTGTCCATATTCAAGGGTTGAACAAAAATCATATACCTATACAATGTCACTTATTGTTTGTCATCTTATACATTTGTTGTAACACTATTTATTCAGATCCAAAATAACTGAAGGTCAAACTGTTCATACAAAAACCGTATATTATAATATTGTATAAGCTGTTAACGACATCTAGTAACACACAGACTAATTTACCTATTCTATTTGTTTAATAATAAACTTTAAGAATACTTTACAAAGACATAAAATATTTTTTTGCATTCACATTCACTTTTTTCCCATTTTTCGATTCATTTCCATTTTATATTTCTGAAAGAATTCAATAACATTTTATAATCTCAATCGGGAGGCAAACCCATTACCGTCCCATTAACTACAGATGCTTTGCGACGACGACCTCGCATATATTTAGTTACATCTCCAACAGTAGCTTAATTTATTTTAAATGATTCTCACGATTTTATTATCGTCATAAATTTAAATAACTTGCTTTTGTTAAGTTCTTAATATAAATTGTAATCCACACTTTACGCAGTTACGAATATTAACATGTGTTTAGTTATCATCAGTTCGGATTGTTATAGTCTATGCATATATAATAAAGTCATAATGAGCATGTATATGTTCCAAACAATACTATTTTTAATGCATTGTATCTAAAGTAACGCTACTGCTCTCTCTCTCTATACTCTGTGAAAGTAATAAAATAAAACAATTGTGTTGTCGTGTTGTAAAATATGATGCCCATAACATAATTTAATATTTGAGAATTGATAAAAAAATATTAAAAGTTTAATTACTCATTATAAATAATGGAGGATATTATTTGCTTAAAACAACCTTTTTTAGAGAATCACTCACGTTAAAAAGATTATTTAATATTAAACAATAAATTATTATTAATTGAAAGTTGCAGATGTAAAACTATTTTATTCCAGGTAAACTACAGAAACTAAAATTTCTTTAGTTTCTGTAGTTTAATAATTATATATCTTACTTAATGATTAACAAACAAATGTTATTTAAGTTTAGAGATGAGAAACATCTAAATAAATAAAAAAATAGACTTGCAACTGATTATCGCATTTATAACAAATTCCTAGCAGAATAATCGAATTCGTCTCAGTATGGCGTCAAAACCTAATAATAGCCACGTGATAGTTTTGCATTCGTTTGTATCAAAGTCATTCAAGTGTTACATGGACGTTTTAAAGACATCTCAACAAATAAAACTTATTTAGTGATTATTTTAAAGATATATTTGTGTATTTTTCACATTTTCCTCATAATTTCTATGATGACAATAAATACACAGAAAAATCTTTACATTACTTACATTTAGTTCTTTTTTACACCACAACCAAATATATCATTCATCAGTAATTAATATGTTTTAGCTGTAATTAATAAAATAATTATCAGTAATCAATACGTTACATAATTAGTACATACCTAATTACTTAAATTTGGATCTAAATCTACATATTTGTTATTCAACCAAATTCGATAATTTTCATGATAAAATAACCACAGCTAACAAGGACATTGTATTACTAAAATTACTCGAAAAAGTATGTTAAATATGTTTGCTTACTTCGTTTTGCTATATTTCAGCGAAATACGTAAAATAACTTGTGAAGGACTTGTTCAATACTTATATAAAATTACTCGCATTTTATCTACGTATTAATGACCTTTTATGAATGTAACAACTATAATAATGTTATCCGCGACATGACGATTCTATATTACTACAAAAAAGTTTTATTCTTTAGCATATAGCAATTAATGAGAAAAATGCAATATATAATAGCTGAATATATCTATATAAAAGGTATAAAATATATATTTTACTTTTATACTAGTATATATTTATTTCGAAACATTTTTTTTGTTACAAGTAGAATAAGCTGGTCCTTAATGTATAAATTTAGTGGCGTTGGTTGCTTAAAAGGTGGGAAGGTCATTTTACATCTAGATTGAATTGAATGTGTTCGTAGTAAATGAATTTGTTTATGATTCTCACTCAGCACATGATTATAATACATAAAGAAGTTTGCTTTGTATCTAATAAATATTAATATTAATGTTATAAAAATAATATGTTAAATTTGCTTAATTTTAAGTTAATAATGAATAATTATAGTATTCACGAAATAATGTTTGGAATTAAAGTTTTAAAAACAAGACACCAAAATTTCGAGAAGTCATTGCTTGAATTGGTTAGTAAACGTCTTAAATATGTTATAAATTGCATGTAATAATAGTCACACGATTAACGCTCAAAATTGTAGTTAAATATGGACATTTAGCTTAAAAGTGTACATATGGTAATTTATACACTTATTATTATAATTCGGTGCATTTATTTTTTAGAATAATTTAGTATTTTGAATCCTGTATAAGTAAATGTTGTGTCACCAATGTATTTAAAAATTTAACCAACAATAAATTATCTTATAATACAGGGTTGAGGGTGTATCACGTAGTCCAGTGTTCTCACACGTGTCAGCCAGCATGGCAGGGCTCACCACCGTGAGGGCGTGCAGCGCACAGGATATGTTGCGTGAACAGTTCGATGACAAACAGGACGTTCACACAGCGGCTTGGTGATTAACTTTCAAATAATTAATGTTGACACAAATACATATTATATATTCGATGCATATTAATTATAAGAATCTCTAAAATACACATTTCTGTTTTTCTTATTTTTTCTATTATATTATTTTTATTATTATTGTTTTAATAACAAACATGGCAATATGTGCTATTCTCAAGGAAAGGATACATTATAATTATGAAATGTTTACTGTGTCTACCAGGTTAAATATAAAAGATGGGAAAATTATAAGTTCTTGATCATATTTAAGTAATTTACCTGTTGATTGTGTTTTACCTAATATTGTAACATCTTTTACGTTTATATCAAGAACCAAATTATTAAAAACCTTTTTTTTAGGTACTTAACACTTCTAACAAACTCAGCATTTTCGATATGGCTAAGTCTTATATCAGCGCTGTATGTCGTGATTGTGGCATACACATTCTTAATGTTGGATGATGGTAAATTATATTTTTTTAATGAATTGTTATTAAGGTTAAAAAAGCAGTATTATATATTACAAATAATAACTGTTATAGGAACAACAAAATCGGGTAACGTCGGTCTGGCTATAAGTCAAGGTCTTATATTGGTCAACATGGTAAATTATGGCATAAAGCAAACCACTGAAGTAATATCACAGATGACAAGTGTAGAGCGAGTACTTCAGTTCACCAAACTACCTCAGGAGAATAGAGACGGGCCTGCACCGCCTAGCGGTTGGCCGCAAAGAGCACGCTTAGTCTTCAAGGATCTTTATCTCAGATATGATAGAGAATCGGAGCCGGTACTTAAAAATCTCAATATCGTCATTGAAAGTGGATGGAAGGTAAGTGTTGTAACTATAATAAGTACAATGCCATTATCTGTTAACAACACTACACTTCAATAAGTAGGGTACGATTTATACTTGCCTTTATTTGTACGATGATAGAAAGAGAAAGAAAAAAGGGTGCGCATTATTGATTTTTTAGGGATGATGTAATGCTGATGATGTCATTTTTCTATTAATTAGGTAAATATTTTAATGTTCTTTTTATATTGGTCTGAGGACACTATAGATACTTCAAATTGTAAAACTGAAGAATTTCTTCGTTTAACTTGCTAGTTTTAAAACGTAATAAAAAAACGATCAATTGTTTCGATGAGACCCTCTGTAACCTCACACAATGTCTACACACATCTTCACACAACAATGTCTCACACACGTCTTCGTCTTTATTCTGTGGGAGTACCTTTATACTCCAATAGAATAAAAACGAAGATGAAGACATAGTCGTAGATAAAAGCTAGCTAAAGACATATATTTATTGTGTAATATTAAAATTACTATAAAAAGGGATTTTATTGTTAGTTATTATTTATGCAAGTCACCAGTGTAATAATTTTTACTACGATGTATTTCTATTTCGCAATTGAAATTACGTTTATATGTATGTTTTATCTCCAAGATACAGATATACAATAATAGAAAACCTAATCTGCCCTATTATCGCTAACACAGATTGAAATCAGAACGGCTTAATAATTATTATTATCTACCCGATAACAATGAGCGATCTATCATGATATTTTTTTTTTGCATATTATCTTTTATTCAGAATTATTATTATCGACAGGTCGGCGTTGTTGGACGAACTGGAGCAGGCAAATCGTCGCTTATATCGGCCCTCTTCCGATTGGCACCAATCGATGGCCATGTAATCATTGATGATGTAGATACTGGTGAAATTTCTTTAGAGGTAATTTCTCCTAGGATGTCTTTTATCCATTTATTATTTTTATTGATTATATATTTAAAAAAAATAGATATTCAACATAGTATTGTATATTTGATAAACACGTGCATGCTATCAATATCATCATGTGACTGAATTCCTTAGATAGATTCTAATTAATAATATAAAGTAGTCCAGTGTCCATATTATAGAATATCAAATATGAAATGTGACATTTTAATAAGTATGTTAAGAAATCAAAAAGAAACAATAAATATTGGCAAACTACAATCACAAGCAGTTAATTAACTAGCCACTTGTATTTATCATAAATAATTTATTGTATATGAATGTGATAATCATGCAAATATATTTTGTATTAACCTATAAAAATAATAGAATATATTTTGAAATGAGATAATTATTTAGATGATTAGTTCCTCATCCTCAATAAATTGGAACGTGTCGTGATGTAATGTATTTTTTAATTATCAAAAACCGAAACGTGTTAATACATACATACATATATACATATTTTTACATTGTATCCCGCAATAGCATCATGCTGCATATTTCGCCAAAGGAGGGTAGGCAGAGAGAATGTAGTGCTAAGACACTCCTTTCGCTTTCCTTATTTCAAAATTTTGTGTGTTGAATTGCGGAACACAACGCCGTATTTCGTCTTGTTACCAGAGGAAAGGAAATAAAAATAATTCATTCTTCCCGAGTGGAAATCCTACAAGCCGTGCCGACACGGCGCCACAATGTTTTGGTTTTAAATTAACTTATGAACCTATTGATCCGAAATACGCGTTGCCCTAGCAACATGTAATTAATTGTAAGCCAACACGTCATTGTCATACAAATGTGTTAATTTCAAACAAATAGTGTTTTTAATGCTTATTTTTATAATGTGTAGTATATTTATTACTTTGTTCAATTTATTATTAAAAATCAAACTATTTTATAAACCTCTTAATTTATGCATAATAAATGATATTTTCGTATCTGCAAAAATCATATATGCGGAGAGCGTACATATACCAAATTCAGTGAAAAATTACATTTTATATTTCGAGGTTTTTCTAATTACTGCGATTTCTGTTTTTATTTGTTTTCACACATAATTTTGAGAGATATGACAACAAACAAGAACATGATGTAAAACTTACATCATGTGAATTATTAATAGGCCAAAGGATTTTCCTTATTCGTTTTGTTACCGCATTTCACCAGAGTTTTTTCACATAACCTTGATGGCCCACTTAAATTCATTGATATATCAAGAAAATTGAATTTAATTTTTCTTAGGTTAACAGACAATAATATTTCTACATTATGGTAAGCTCCTATTTTCCAATTTTTGCAGACAAAATGTAACAACGTTTTTATATGTATAATTTTTAAATCTCGTTATTAATAACATACGAGTATAAAATATAGTATATACATAATATTCTATAATGAAATTTAATACTAAAGAATCCAGTCACATATAGCCTCACATAGAAAACATATTGACCGAAATGAAAACTAACGATAAGATATAATAAATCGATACTGTTAGGTCAGCAAAAGAATACACTAGAATATATTTTGCTGTGTATAACAGAGTAAAACTAAAAAGGTAGTCAGTCCAATATATAATGTAAAGTAAATAAATATACATTTTATTTTATCAACGTCCTTGTTCGTTAGCGCAGTTGCATGCACGAAACCCAGTAAATGTCGAAAACGAAACGAAACGAAACTCTTGAAATTCTTATAAAATAATTATTTACACATTATGATATCGACTCTTGGTATAAAATTTAGCTTTAATAATATATATAGTAATAATGAGTTTACTATAAATGTTTTAGATCACTGTATATTTTTTATTTATTCCTTGTAGCAATTAAGATCAAAGATTTCGATCATTCCACAAGAACCGGTATTATTCTCGGCGAGCTTGAGATACAATTTGGATCCGTTTGACAAATATTCAGATGCCGAAATATGGAGCGCTTTGGAACAGGTAATTTTGTATATAGTTATTAAATATATATTACGTATATGTTATATGTTTAAGATATAACTTCAAACACACTAAATACTTTACAAAAATATATTTACAATTGAGCTTTTGAGAGTATCGTTATATATACCTACAATTTAACTTCAAGCTTTATCCCTAGCGGGATAATCAGAGAGAATGGAGCGCCTCACGCTGCAGTCGCTGCATACACATTACCATTCTTTGGTCACTCATTTTACCGACGTTCCCAAACCATCTGAGTACGTTCTTCTTCATTCTCATTGTAACACTGTCGCTGGTAGCCTACCATCCTGTTAGCTAAACTGACTCCGCATATCCTCCAAAAGATCGCATCTCCACAGCATTCACCTTTATTTCATTCTTTTGCAATACCTACATTTCACTGCTATATAACAGCGTCGGAACCAGAACTGCATTGAGTACGTTAAACGTGCAGCTACGATGAACTTCTGCGGTCTTAAAGCAGCTAAGGCACCGTTCATTCTGGTACCGGCAGCATTACGCCTTTTCACGTCCATTTCGTATCCATCCATCTACCTAACATCCCCATTACTTCCCAAGTATACTTTATACAGATGTTCAAAAAAATTACATTGTAAGTAATAAAAATAAAATACGTTAGATACATTTTAGTAGTAAATTTATAAAAAGAAATATTAAAATACTACCGACCATAATCTTGATCTGACATAGGTTCTCCGCCAGCTGAATAGAATAATAATTTATCCTGCTATATTTTATAGTTAACTACGTGATTTGCGTCTTAATTTGTTATTAGTATATATTTTTAAATAACATAGGTGGATCTTAATATTTTATTTCATACCGAAACGTTTAATTTGATTTCATAGTCTTAAATATTACCATTGTTTCTGTATTATGATTAATTTTCATCATTACTCTGTTTTACATCACTGTTAGATTGCCCCTTCATAAAGATCATCTTGAAATATTGAATTTAATGTGTCTATAACCAACACCGCTCCTTGTGAAAAAACTAGTGTAACAGCTATATTTTAAATAGATCATCTAATGAAATTGTTGTATTGAAAGTATAAGTAAGTGCATTATTTTGCCGTATTCACATTGTGGGTGTATTCGAATTGTTGGTTTCAACTTTCAATTGTGAAAGTTGTATTATAAATCATTTCGCCAATGTCACGTTGTATGGAAATAAGTTAAAGACAATTGATTGAGGAATATTTGATAACTCAGGTGGAGCTAAAGCATAGCGTCACGTCCCTGTCGGCGGGTGTGGAGGCGGGAGGCGCGAACTTCAGCGCGGGCCAGCGCCAGCTACTGTGTCTGGCGCGCGCCGCGCTCGCCCGCAACCGTCTGCTCGTGCTCGACGAGGCCACGGCCAATGTCGATCCTAAGTAAGGACTAAAATTTTATCATTTTATTTCGACTATAATAAAACACTCGTAAAATAATATTATCACATGACGATAATTAAGTTAATGTAACTTTTGAATATCAAACTTCAGTTTGTTGCATGAAGTTCATCTTTTTGGGTTCATATCATCATCCTTTTTTCAAAGGAGGACTTGCTATGTCACTCTTAAATCTCGAATAGGTATTATTATATTTCAAATTATTATAATTGAACTTTCTACCATTAGCTACTTATAGTGGCAGACGACTATCAAATGATAATTTATATAACCAGGGTTATCAAGTTTCTGTACTTCTCGGTATCCTTGTTATTGTTCTTATCTTTACTTGTATATTCCCATTTAGTCGAGCACTTAATTTTCCATATTTATTTATTTCCTTTTAACTTTACTTTTTATCCCGTATATCGCACAATGGGAAGATTATGCGCATTCCAGCTGAATTAAAGACTCTTTATGTTGAATTGTCTACCAAAGCGGAGAAATCAAAATACTATAACTACTCTTCTTTCTACTACTATAACTCTAGATTAACCGGACTAATTGTTGTTGAAAGACATTCAGGTAGTCGAAATTACATGCACACGTATATGAATAAAATCGAGTAATCGTGTTTTGGGCGTAAATATGTAAGTACGTAATGTTATACGTTTATTAAAAACCACTACTATATATTGCCGAAAATCAATGTTTATTTACAAATTTTGTTGAATTTGGCGTTAACACAAAAGTTCCGTTACATCCATGCTTGAAACAAATACGACTTGTAGGTAGATTTAATTCAATTGGCCTTTAGTATTATTGCAAATCCTTGCTACCGAGAGCCAGATAATCCAGTTTCTGCTATATGTTAAGTTTGATACACGCATTATTAATTTATTACTAATAATGACTAAATTAAACTGGAATTATATAAAAACGAAATATAATTCTGTAAATATTCATAAGAAACATGTTTAAGAGGTAATTATAAGATACGAATATATCTTTTTTATTAAATACCAAAATAATAGCTACTGGTTATTTAATTGTTTAATATGTGATTTTCTCACAAACACAATGTCGTAACTTGTAAGCCGTAAAACCGTTGGCAAGCGATGGTAAGATATAACCGACACTTAGATATTTTGTTATGTTTTTTTGTTAACTTTTTAAGAAATACATACAATAATCGGGAAGAATAATTTGCACATACACTTGAGAGGATTAATTTGAAAAAAAAAACAAATCTCTTTATTTTTATTGTTTTAAATACATAATTAAAATATGATTATTATATATCACACAATATTTATATCGATACATACTTAATATATAATAATAAAATTGTAAGTGATCACTGTAACTTAGAAAAACATGTAAAACTTTAGCTTGGGAGAAAATATATTTATATAGTAGTAGTTATAAATCAGATTTTTCGAAATTACAGTAGGCAGTAATTTCGGGAATGCAAAAAATGTGTAATGAAACAGAAACGCACACGTCATATAATGAAATAAGTAACATTATTGACTGATTTCTTCTTCTTCTATGAGGACTTATAGTAGTGACAGTATTAATAATAATCCAACACAGTCAAAGTTGTGGGCACTGTTAATTCTGTACATAAAATTTATTTTCCTCTCCTTACAAATACAAATTTTGTATTTGTATTTGTAAAAAGGTACAAATTTTCATTGTCATACATTGATGTTTAATTGACAGTTGCCAGTTTGATTCAACCGGTTTGGAGCCATATATATATAAATCACTTTGTAATCTTTTAGGTTATCGTTGCACATTTATTAATATGATCTTAATACTAAACAACAGAAACAAATTAATAAAGGGATTAAAAGGGGATCATGTCGGCTTATCTTATCTCAAGGGCATGCTCGTTTCTGAATAGACACAGATTGAAGGTATTAGAGAAGTCAAATGTAACTCTATGTACTCTCTGTTTTCTCTTTATTCCACATTCCTTTTTAGAGACATCACATGATGCGTGGAACTCAGCGCTTTTAGTTTTTTTAATATTTTCTTAGTCTATTAAAACAAAGCATAAACTAACGAAGTACATATTGTTTAATACCTAGATATACCTACCTACCTATATTATTGTTTTTGTAAATATTTTTTATCTTGTTTTTATTTAATTTACAGTACGGATGCCCTGATTCAGAAATCGATACGCAAACACTTCACCAATTGCACCGTGCTGACTGTAGCGCATCGCTTGCACACTGTTGCAGATTCAGACCGGGTCGTGGTAAGTTCAGTTGTTCGTACGACGTGACATTTGCAAACGAGATTTTACGTTTAGTAAGTAACATAAAACGTAAAATCTCGTTCTATCCCTTCCCGTAACATTTGGTCCCATGTTTTTTTTTATTTTAAAAAGCCTAATGATATTCGAATGTGCCATGCTATTCAATCAAGTTGTCATTGAATGTCGCCTAAAAATAAAATTATTTGATCCAAGGTGTTAAAGATTATCTGATTAGGAGTTACTCTAAGTTCGCTGAAATTGTATATTAGGAAGCAAAGGTAATTTATTTTATAATAATAAATAATCGTGTAATTATAAAAATGTAAATAAATTGACATCGTTTATAAAGAACATAATTTCTTGCCAACGATACATAAGTACTATAAGTTCAACAAGCATATCAGAATTTTAACGTATTTTAGCTGGACAAGATATGTCTTTGTGGTTAAGCGGTTTGACGGTCTCCCAAGAGGCAAATCTTGTTTTGAACATCGTTTCATGATGATTGAGTAACAAATGTGATGATTTGCTCATAATAAAACTAAGATAAATATATCCCGTTTATCTTGATCCCATGGGATGAAAACAATCAACCTACCAATGTTCCAAATTTCATTCCGATCCCTACAGCTGTTTTGACGTGATTGAGTAATAATGAGATGATTTGCTTGCCACAATCATCGTTATTTGGAATACTATAGCATGGATCTAATCAAAGAAGTTGAATGTATGTACGTATGTCAATAGTAAAAGAATTTTTCAAAACGAATCTGTAATTTCTCTTATTAAACATTTATTCTTTACATTATTGAGTACCTATAAATGATAAAACTGTAGTCATTGTAATTCGTGATTAAAAATTATATGTTTTTATTAATTTAATAATCATCTAAAACTTAAAATAAACTCAGCTTTCTGTGTCATGATTTTTCGTTCGTTTAATAGACATTTGAACTTTTTATTATGTATGACTCCATTAAAAAAAGCGATATGACTTATCAGTAATATTGATAGTGGTGCGTTATAATAACACATGGCTTTAATTATTCTCTTACGACTATCCGCAATCGGGAAAAATGTGTTAGACACTTTATTCCACTTCTTTTTTTTTCGATTTTGAAGTTAATACTGTTTGCTTCAATGGCCTTGACATTGAGGCCGGGTGGGGAGGGAAAAATATACTCTGTCTGAAGAAGTAGCATAGCGTGTTAATATCGGATTGCAGTCGTCGAGCTCTACACTTACAATACAAATTAAAAACATTGCATGTTTAGTAATGCAACTGAGCGCTGAGCTTCCTCTCGAAATTAATTTAAAAGTATTTAACTCCAGTGGTATTCTATTTCTCATGGATCAGACGTTGTCCCACAGCTGTGCTACTGTCATACTGCTATTATTATTTCTTACAAATTATATTTATATTTTCAGGTGATGGAAGCCGGTCAAATTGTAGAATGTGGTCACCCACATGATTTATTACAAAACCCAGAAGGTCATTTCACAAAAATGGTCAACCAACTCGGTAGTGCCTCAGAGCAGAGCTTGCGTGAGCTTGCCCATACCGCTTATTTGCAACACATTAAATATGTCGACGCTGATGATCAACCCCAAGTATAAAAATATTTAGATGATGTTAGTATTATTTAGGTAGTACTTTAATGAAATTGTAACAAACAGCAGAGTTTGAAAAATATAGTAGAATATAGTCAGAAACGTGATACTATTTAGAATACATTCTTTTTTAATAATATAACATAATTTATAGTTTTATTTCTGCTTTTTACTTAATGATATATAATAATATAAGTTAATTAAGTGCTTAAAGTAATTTACCAACAATTTTAAATGTCCACATAAATGTTCCAAGAGAATTTATTTTTATAAATATGCCTTAAATAAATAAAAATGCTAAAGAATAACTAAGCAATGACATTAGCCCGAGGATGGCTCTTATATTTATAATACAAATAATGAAAGACAAGATATTGACTAATAAATTCAAAAAAGATGTGTAAATTGTGCCCTATATACTTAATATTTTTTTGTGAAATATTTCTAAACCAGAACTGTATTCAATGTATTTAAGATTCTACTGTACCATCTAGTGTGTAACTTTTCAGTAATGTATGTGCCTAATATAAACGTGATAATATATATTTTCTAATAATAGTTTTCTTTAAATAAATAATTAATTACATATGAATTTTGATGTTTTATAAATGTTACTATGTTTATAAATATATGTTATGTGCAGCAGATAATATTAATAAACTGTTAGTCAGCAGGACCAAATAAAAGATTGTATTTGTTAAGTTGTGGAAAACCTATAAATATTAAGTACTTAAGGAAAACTATAACACTATTACAAAAATCACCTGTGATTTATATATTTCACAATTTTACTGTTTATTTTAGTATATTATTTACTGAATATAATATGCATTTACAATGTTAATAAGTTTTTAAATATTAACAAGGCTGTCCAAGTAACAGTGTATTAAATTAAATTATTTATTTTAATATAAAACAAAATTGTACGACATAATTTTGGATCCAGCTTAAATAAAATAGATATACTGAAATCTGTTTTTATTTATCTCTTTTTATGTTTACAAATTATGCAAGTGAATAATTATAATATAAATGCAGTTATACCAGTTGAACTTTGCCATTCTTCACTAGATCTGCAATTGGTTTGTACTGAAGTATATGTTGAGAGCCCTCTGAAAGGAAATAAAAAGTAATTAATATTTAAAAATACTTTTTTGTTTCATAAAAATTTTCTATTTTTTAAGGAAAGGTCCATTTAATAAACTGTTAACAAACTGTGTTTATCTTGTCCTTCTTAAATGTCTACCAATATTTATGTTTTTACTATATGGTAATAATATAAAAAGTTATAACAACCTTCTAGATCTATTTCTTCATCTTGATCTCCTAATAAATCTTCCAAAATTATACCATTTACTGTGTAATTTGCTTTTAAGAACACATGTGCTTGTAAATTAGGATACACAACCATTTTATTTAATTCAAATGTTTGCATATTTCCTGGCATATGGTCTAGAATTGTACTTTTAAAATGCTTTTCCATATTTAATAAATATTTCTGAGCATATTGAAACTCTGATGGTGTCAAATAATTAGATCCATTTTCTATTCTTTGTTTTTCTTCATTTACTATACAAATACAATATTTTTCTATTTTATCTAACCTAGTTTTGAGATAATTACAAATAATGTACTTAATTCTATTTAATTCCATTTTGTGTATCGACATCCTGAGGTCAGTTTTGGGAAGTTTATTTATATTATGCTCCATATGTTGTATCTGTCCCAACATACACTCAACCATATCATTACGATGAGGTAGAATTTCGGGAGCTAAACGTTCATTTTGCCAAGCATCTTGAAGTGTCTTTAACACTGTATCTGCTGTAATTTCTTCTTCATCGTCACTAATTTCTACATCTTCAGTATCCATGATTTTAATAAATTTATTAAAAGCAGTTCAGAAATTGATAGAAATAATAAAATTTAATGATGTATTTAAATTAAAACTATCTAGAATAAACGTTTTGATAGTGCTAGTTGAGCACAATTTACTTAGCCTTAATGTCACGCTGAATCTCCTTCCGCACCAAAGAGGACGTACAATATTAGTACGACAAACGTTAGATCAATTCAATTCTTTAGATTATGGCGTTCTAAGTTCTAATTCTATGAAGTATGAATTTATAAAGCTATTATGACACTGACAACGACAATGTCACCTGACAATACAGCTATGTGTGCTCAGCTTACAAAATTATAATAGCTTGTATAAGGATTTACAAAGTTAAAAGCTTAATGACATCTTATATATTTATATGTATTCAATTTATTTCAATGTTGTATGTTTACACTATTGCGTATTCTATAATAATCAACCTTGGCCGATTTTTTTAAATGCACTAGCAAGATCATAACCAAAATGGTGCTATCTTAAAATGTGACTTTTATTTAAATAAAAAATATATTTGTTTAATTTATATCCAAAGTAGATTTAAAATTCTTTATCAAGCTGTTCAATTTTATCTCTTGATTTAAAAAAAAACGCTCCCTTTGTGATACCTTTTCTAAGACATTTTTGACCAGCTTATATCTCACCCAGATCTAAAAGGAGTTAATAAAAAAATTTTATGTTTTAAGTCATACACACCTGGGAATTATTTGCTCCTACTTCCACCGACTCACTCAGCCTCGTGTCTGAATACTCGGCAAAGTAAGCACTGCCAGGAGCAGAAAGTCCCATCACCTTTAACACAGTTGTGCGACATGTTTTGCTGGCTTATCGTCACTCAAAGAAGTCTAGAAGTCTCAAGACTAGAAGCACACGCGAGTTTCCCCGCGAGTTCGCCATAACACTTCCAAGTACCGGATAGGATACCTGTAATTTCCATTTAATTTGAGCAGGATTTCCTTACGAAAATTTAAAAGTAAACAGATAGTAACGTGAGATGTACTTATCCGTGGACATTTCCGTATTCTTCAAAATGCTTGAACTTGTCATAAAAACTGATTCTATTCTACCAAATACTGCTTTGGATAAAAATGAATTAAGAGTTAATCCCTACTCTGACCGGCAACGATTCGGTACCGCCAGCAACTTACCTAACCATAAAAGCGCACATATCGGTGATAATTCTACCTATAATACAACACAAATATGAGTAATTACAAAATTATTTGTTACTATAATGCAATTGCATTTATTTCTAATTTACACTAACTTTTTAAAACAGATCGAATCCAACTGAAAAATTTTATGAATCTATGAGTTAACCCTCTTTAGTTCTGGGCGTACGATATGTAAAGCCGGCCCTGCTTTTGACACCTGATATATTATTATAATTTTCCTTGTAAATTCACTCACAGGTTCGATATTATTATTAGTTTAAAAAAATATTTTGAATTATAATAGAAGTATCTATATAAAGGGGTTGTCGTGGCGGAGCGGAACGGCGTTTGACTCTAGACGCGACGTTTTGAGTTCGATTCTCATCGGGAAAATTAATTTTTCAATTCTTTGTTCTGGTAACAAGTAAAACTCGCAGCGTTGAGTTTCCCACTCAAAACACAATGCCATAAAAATTAGACGGGAAATGAATAGTAGAATGTCTTTAGATTATGAATGACATTTGTTTGGTATTACCATCATTTGTGGTACATTTAAGAAATTTGCATTAGATTATATTACTCTATATGTAATATGCCATTGACGCTAAACGAAGAGAATGTTGTATATGTTATACGATACTTATTTAAATTAGTATTTTTTTTGTTTCTGCCCAAAATATGAAATGAACATAACAATAAAAATAATATTATTATAAAGCGACGTCTAATCTTTTATAATACATAAAAACTATAAAACAATGCTAGTGTTATTCTACAACAAGAAATTGTTGTTCTTATTGTAGAATAACACTGTTATTACATTATGTTACAGTTTATCTACATTGCTAAGGATACTTTTTTAAATGCTACTCAAAAATAATTGCTAAGAATGATCAATGATGTTGATGACTTTGACGAGAAACAAACCTTATTTTTAAATATTATATCATTTTTAAAATGTAATTCCGTACTAACAGAAAAATATTTTAAAAATCATATTTTATAGTCCTGTTTTTAGTAATAGTACGTTAATGTTAGTAAAATACGTTATAATTCATAACATCAATAATGCTAAACGTAATACATATTTGTTTTAAAAAAATATTATCTAAATTCGTTTACTGTTAAATTATGATTTAAGATTACTTGAAAAGTATTAATGAACTTATGTACCATAAGCTTATTTTCAAAGAAAAACATTAACAAAAATTCTACCGAATATTAAAATAAAATAATTAATTTATAATATACAAAGAGACACTATCTTTGCCACCCTTTATAATCTTGTTACCATACTTATATTTCCGTAACCATATTAGCAGGCTTAAATTAAAGAAGTCCAGGGAGGTATTCAAAAAATATGTCGAGATTGTCTTTAAAAGAAAAATTGTACGATTTTTCAGTAATTTTAAACGTTAAAATGTTTTTACTAATGTAAGCATTTACTTTTATGATTTGCTTATATAACTATATAAATTAGTATTATATATTTGGTAACAAAATTTTGTAAATAACATAATTTACCGATCAGTTAATTTGAATTTGTAAGTTAAAGTTCTTACATAAAGCAATTTCACTGGATTAATCACGTATATCATCATTTTTTGGACACGCTTGAGTGACCAAGAACTATTGCAAAGCACTGGAAACGTCATGTTTGCAAAAAATTATAATCTACGCGATTAATCCGATCAAATTGTTTTATTTCGTGTAAATATCGCGAAAATAAAAACCTCATTAGTTAAACCACTATTGGCGACCAATACTAATAATATGTATTTTTATTTTTTAAAGGTTATTTAAGTTATTTGTTTTTAGAAAAATGAAATACTAAATAAACAAGTAAAGAAAATATCACCTGACCCAACCCTGTAAGACTCTACGGTACCTTTGCTTGTAATATATTCACCCTATTACCTATATCTAATTATGAATATCGATTTCCATGTGACGATATTTTAATCCCCTTTCTGTTATTATAAAAGACAAGGGAAGCGGCCGAAAGATCGAGTAGCCTCCGCACCGCCTCGACATCCTCGCCAGAGATTGGTTATAGCAAACTAAAGACTGGAGTAGTTCGTGAAGCGATTTTCTTCAGTATTTTTGGTATTAACCATCTCGGGGCAACCTACCTACAATAACCCTTCTTTTAGTGAGTCAAGAAGTAAAAATTGTTTTAACACCATATATATTTATAACTTCATATTGTTCTGTCTGCTATTCAGTTTAGTATATTTGAATACTAAATGTGAAACATAATGAAAATATGTATAACATTAAAATATTTGGTGCTATAACATTTTGAGAGTTCAACCGTTTAACTTTATTACCATTTTTTAAAATTAGTCCTGGTCTCCTTATTATACTATGAAGTATCTAAAACTTTTGGCAAATAAATGTTAACAATTTCTTTGCTTTTAGGCTTAAGCACAGGTGTAAGAACAAAAATGGCAATCACAAGCTTGGACGCCGGACCAGGTGCTGCCGCTCTTCAGGCATGGGGCGGTCAGATGGCAGCCTTCGGCAGCAATGAAACAGTTGTCGACAAAGTACTACCTGATATGCTGCACCTGATCGATCCTCATTGGTAATAACTTTCACAATAATGTCACCAAAACAGATCTTGTAATGTATTAACAATTAGGTATATATAAACATTTACGTTTTTAAATTTCAGGTATCAATTCCCACCCATGAACCCGCTATGGCACGGCTTACTTGGCTTTGTCATCGGAGTTCTTGGTTTCATTTCCGTCACTGGCAACGGCATGGTCGTCTACATTTTCACAACAACAAAGGTAAGAAACCATGAAACAATGAATTATAACGATAGTATTTAAATATTTTTCTTTGTCTACTTTTAATTATATCAATTTTTTGCCTTTTACAGAGCCTCAAAACACCATCAAACATTCTTGTCGTCAATCTTGCATTCTCTGACTTCCTCATGATGTTTATGATGGCACCGCCTATGGTAATAAACTGCTATCACGAAACATGGGTATTCGGTAAGTTGATTTTTTAAATATAATAAGAAAAATATACAGTATAAATATTACTATAGAAATGACTTAATGTTCTCCAAACAATTCAATTTCAGGACCGTTAGCGTGCCAGCTGTACGCATGTGCAGGTTCACTTTATGGATGTGTTTCGATCTGGACCATGACGATGATCGCTTTCGACCGCTACAATGTGATCGTAAAGGGTATCGCCGCTAAACCAATGACCATCAATGGAGCTTTACTCCGAGTATTCTTTATCTGGGCATTCTCCCTAGGGTGGACTCTTGCACCTCTTTTCGGATGGGGCCGGTAAGAAAATATATTAACATCATAAAATAATATAATAATATCTTGGGATAAATGATTAATAAGTATAAGAAACTAATGAAACGCATATTCATCATATTATACAAGTATTGCACAACTTTTATCTTTTCTTCCTCAGATACGTACCTGAAGGCAACATGACTGCCTGTGGAACAGACTACTTCGACAAGTCCCTATCCAACCGCACCTACATCTTACTCTACTCGATCGCCTGCTACTACGCACCACTCTTCCTCATTATCTACTCCTACTTCTTCATTGTTCAGGTAATATATTAATATTAACCAAAATATTTATTACTACCCTTGTACAAAATATATATAACATTAGCAAAATAACCCAAATAATATTTCTTCGTACAGGCTGTAGCAGCTCACGAGAAGGCAATGAGGGAACAGGCCAAGAAGATGAACGTAGCTTCTCTTAGGTCGTCAGATGCTGCGAACACCAGCGCTGAGTGCAAATTGGCGAAGGTAGAATTTTTAAATATTATAAATAAATAAAATAACATTTATTCAAAGTCTTGAAAAATAATTTTACTATTTATACAATATAATTATTCATTCTTACAACAGGTGGCCTTAATGACCATCTCACTATGGTTCATGGCATGGACTCCATACTTGGTGATCAACTATGCTGGAATCTTCGACACCATGACGATTAGCCCTATTGTGACCATCTGGGGATCTGTCTTCGCCAAGGCTAACGCCGTCTATAACCCAATTGTATACGGTATTAGGTTAGTAAATCGAATAATATAACAATTTTTTTCAAAATCTTTTAAATTCTATACTAATGGTCATCTAATTTCAGCCACCCGAAATACCGCGCGGCTTTGTACGCGAGGTTCCCGGGTCTCGCCTGCCAATCCGCGCCCGAAGACAACGGCTCTGTGGCGTCCGCCGCTACTGCTACCGAGGAGAAGCCTTCAGCGTGAACATTCTTCGGCACGAGCTCGACACTACGCCTCACGCACCTGGACTACGATTCTGCCAATGCGATGTTCTTTATTATTTTTATACGACTGTACAAAGTTATCTAAAATTCAGAACGTGATCTTTAAAATGTTCCGATTCTAGCTTACGTCATCGAGAATCAGAACATTTGGGTTCACATTCTGAGACAATCGAACATTGCACACATATCTTGTCTTCGCTTATAACATTGGCTGGCGGCATAAAAAATATAAAAAAAAATTAAAAAGGGGAACCATGCCGCTTGGCCGCCCCGCATCATGAGACTGCTCCCATTAGAAATAAGTAACGTAACGGAATCTTAATGACGGAAACGACGCTTTGTATATTGGACAAATAAAATTTACTGGCAAAGTGGTTAATGATCACGTAAATATGTATTTTTATTATTTCCTCCTTCCTTTTAACACTACCTGAAGTATAAAAAAACGATATCTAATATTATAATTATTAAAACTTCTTTTTAATTTACATGATTAACAAAAAAAAATTATAATTTTATAATAAACACATTCAATTCAAATTTATATAAAAACTAATATACAAATATTAATAATTATAGGTATATCCTATATAAATACTTTATCTGTGACATAAATTATCGTTGCCTAGTAACCATAAAATACAAATATTGCCCTACAAGAGTTGAACAAGTGGCATTACAAATATCTATAAATAAAAAATGTTTTTTATAAAATATAGTGATTTAGTAAAGCAAAATGACTTGTAAGACATCTTTTGAACTTCACCATAACTTTCCAAAACTAGCTGAGGAATCTGGCTTTACATTTAATACCCACAAGCCACGCATCCACATAGAATGGAACAAAATAAGTAATATACATATATCTAAACATTTCATAGTAAAATATTATATAGTGTATTAAAATTATAATATGTTATATATACTGTAATTATAATATCTATTATTATTTACTTCTCACATTAACATTTTTGATTTCATTATTATATCGCCTAGTTCTAGCAATATTTACAGTACCTACGCCGAAATAAATATTGAGAACACTGAACATTGACACTACGATAATATACTCTTTTTTTAAATGATATCTTAATAATAGTTTTCTTATATTTCAGAATTAATAGACATAGAGAATTTAATAAGAGATCGGAAGTTTGTAATAGTTGAACAAAATATCAACAACGTAAGATAAATTTATATTTTCTGACTTTTATAAGGAAATATAATATTTTAATAATGTCACAATGTTATTTTAGATTTTAGACTGTGTATTAGAGTCGGAGTTTGATGTGCGAATTTTAGATGAAGGTGTACTTAAAATATTTCGACTGGCACAATTGGCAGTAGAATATCAACAATTCTGTAGACATTATCTAGATCGAAGCGTTTTTGTGTTACGACAAGAAGTTACAAATTTACTGAAGGTAGACTAATTATATTACACCAGTTGGCGACGTGTATTTTAAAAAATAATTTATTTATATTTCAAATCTTTTATCTAGTATCGAAATAAACTTTTTATATATATATAATTTATTTTTGTATAGGAACTTGATACTACAAAGAAAAATTTACAAGAAAAAGAAGAAGAAATCAGAAGAATAAAAAGAAAAAGTAAGCAATACACACGCACTTCACTACCTTACGGCAATGAAAATATAGCGACAATGCTTTTAAAAACTCTAAACCAAAATCAAGGAGATGGATTTAATTCTTCGTCACAATTGGACGTGGCTCATTATAATAAATGTACTTATTGTGAAAAAATCTTTCTAAATCAATTGTATTTAAAAAGTCACATCTCTAGACGTCATGCAAACGATGTAGATATTCCTCAAAAAGATACCGAGGATAAAAACGTGATAAACGATCATGGGAATTCAAAAGTTAATGAAGAAATAGCAGGGCTTAAACAAAAATTAGAACAAATGGAGAGTATTATTATCAATACACACAATAATCATGAAAAGGTTTTGGTTTCCGCGGACACTCAAACACCAGATAAAGATAATTCGCTAATTCATAATAATGATAAAGTATGCAAGGAAATGAAAGATGCTTCAGTTATAGCAAGTGATGACACGTATATGCTCAATAAAATTGAAGAATGGAAAAATTTGGAATATGAAAAATATAACAAAGAAATAAATTTATTGCGCAATCAAATAATGGATATTGTGAGCAATAAAGAAAAGCAAGATCAATCAATGATTCAAAACGAGTTAAAAGCCATGGAACAATTTCAAATGACAATAAAACAACAAGGAGAAGAAATAGTCGCCCTAAAACAAGAATTACTAAAAGGCGAAAATACTGAAAAGGAAAAAAGAAAAGAAATTGAAGCCCAAATGAGCTATTGGATAAAGCAAACAGAAATACAATCTAATGAATATAAAGAATTATTACGCAAACTTGATGACGTAGCAAACGAAGCTAGAGAATGTAGAGCTCGGGCAGAAGCTGAAAAAGAAAGATCATCAAAGTTAGAAGAAATGTTGCAAGAACGCTTAAAAAAACAAAATTTTGTTGTAACGGATTCAGCACAGAATTCTTCAAAATTAATGAAAAAAACTAAGGTAAGATCTTAAAATATAATTATTATCAATATTTGTTACGTACATATTAGTGTATATAAATAACCACGGAATATGTATATATTAGTGTATATCGAAAACCAAACAAATACCGGAACAATTTAAGATGACTTTGTTGTCGATGTGTCAAGCAATTGTCTTTAATCGAGACGGATAAAACTCAGTGCCTTAAAAGCTTGAGAATCAGATGTATCGCAACTGTAAAATAAACAATAATTTGTTTATTTTACACCACATTGGTTTTGTTAGGGACAGGCAGAATGTGAACTTCATTTGACAAACAATGTTAAAAAATAAAATATTGGCCAAGAGCGCATCAGACTCGCATACCAAAGAACAATTTCATGACAAATTTAAATTTGTGCGTGTGACCTCATTTTTTATGAAATTAACTACAGATATACGTTTGTAATGCTTTCTTCTCGCAATAAAAAAATTATAAGCCGAAAGATAGAAGCAATGAATGCATTATATTTTTGAGATATTTTTTCTTTATTACTAAATTGTATATTATATAGTTTTAGATCGACGTGTATTAGGTTCTCTGTATGCTATGAACTTCAATTAACGTCATTTATTCTTTGTTGTTGATTTGTTACGAGAAGTAAATTAACTACAGAAAATTATGGCATAGATAAATTGGCCAATCGGTTTGTTGTCCTCATCCATCCAGGCTCAGCAAATAAGCAAAATTTCTCGTGATGCTTAAGAAACTCGATTTCGAGTCGAACTTATTTAGGCTTAATTCTGATTAGGATTTCTCGAGACACGAGAACACTACATTGTTTCTACATCTTTGAATTTTTCTACAAGACTAGATTTTCTACTTCTTTTTTCAAACTGGTAACAGACTAATATTTATATCAAAGCTTTTATACTATAATGTATAAAATTGCCACATACTCAAATCTTGAGATAGTTACGAGAAAGGTAACATTTCGACATTTTATTTCATATAAAATTAGTATATCTCATATATTTGTGGTTACAAATGTAAATATAAAATTTCTATTAATTATACTTTTTGTTGATCTCCCACAATCTTGAAGTTAGTAACTTCCTTGGAACCTTCAGTGTGCGCGCCATCCTCGAATTAACAGATTATTTTTACATGTAATGGATTTATTAATTCCTAGTAATTATATTTTTACTTCATTTACAGAGAGAAGATAACAGTCCTAAAGAAAGTAATAAAATAAAAGTTTTACAAAACAATGAAACGTCTCCGATAGCTAATAAAACAGACTTCAATACACTTAAAAATCTTCAAGCAAAAGCTTATGAACTGTTGAATATTAATCATTCAAGTTCTACAGATATTTCTAGTACAAGTGATGAAAAAATTCCTATGAAACTTAAAAAAAAACAACAAGAAAGAGAAATAAAAGTTGAAAATTCTTCTAAATATGGCGATGATGCTAATTTGAATACCATTAAACAGAAAGAAAAAAAGAAGGGTCTTAAACACTTAAACGAGATTGGCATCAAAAAGAATCAAAAAAATAAATCCTATAACAAATATGAACAAGCATTTAAATCTATACCGCATTCGACTACAAAATCAACAAGTCGTGAACACTCTCATGTTAGCAGGTAAATTACTATTATAATAAATGTGTAAAAATATTAATAAAAATGTTGTGTGCACTAAAATATTGTTCAAATATTTCAGCCCTGTAAAAATTATTAGAGCAAAGATAACAGAAGAAGTAAATCATCATTTAACGTCACTGGGATTAGATCCTTTCAAAAATAGGCTACCTCAAAGCATTTTTCAAAAACAACGGACTCTTTTACAGAGAGAAAGAGAAATGAAAATAAAAGTAAGAATAGTTGTAATAATAACCTAAACCTAAAATAACATATACTTTTATAATTTTTGTTAATAAATATTTATTGTTTTAGAAATTTCCTGCTCGCGAAAAAATACTGCACTCAATAATAACTAATTTAGATCAAAAAACACCTCATACCAACATTTTACAAAAGGAAGTTTATACCTCACCTGATACGCCCAATAAGAATTTTAATTTTTCATCAGTATTGACGAATGTTAAAACAAAAGCTTTATCTTTGGTTAAATCTAATGAAACAATAAATAAATCTGGAAAGTCATACAAGGATGTTGCCAAAAAAGCGATAGCTTTGCTAAAAACTCCTCCCGGATCTGCTCATTCCAGCTCCTTAAAAAATGAAACAGATTTCACTTCCAATAAAAATGTAAAATATATAGATAAACCAAAAAAAGAATCTAAATATGACCGATCTCAAACTCCATCAAAAAATGAAAGAAAATGTACGAAGATACTGATACAAATGATGAAAGTGATGTTGCAATAACTGATCGTAAAGAGTTTGACGATAATGAAACTACTAAAATAAACCATCTTATTAAATCACCAGTTCGCCATCCAACAGACAATGATCTAAAAGAAAACTTTGAAAAACTTCATTCTAAAAATGAAATCAAGTTACAGTCACATATTGAAGAAGAAAGTAGTAATGAAATGGAATCTATCGAGATATCACCAAGAAAATATTTATCGCAAGAAAATGTTAACAGTCCAAAACAAACAAAAGGTGTCTTAAAAAATGCATCCTCAACATCATCTTTAAATAAAAAGAAGGTTTTATTTGATATGGAAGCGATACAAATGAAATCAGTAAGTGCGTCACCCTCACAAAGTGTCACAGACAAAAGCGGCAACGTTGATGAACTCTTCCAAACTGGTGTAGCTAATTTAGACACTGAGGAGTGGGACATATCTAGGTAATATATAAGTAACCTAAATATCTTATAACTTTAAATGTTACTTTACAAGTAAACTTAAATTTTCTTTTTATTTCAACAGTATCGATAATGAACCTGCGAAATCGAGAACAAAAATTCAAAATACATCTAATAAAAGTCCAAGGATTGCAGAATTAAGTAAAACTATAGAATCAAAGCTAGCTTATCGTAGTCCAACCCTTTCTACGACTCTTGTCGGAGGAGTTGACGTGTTGGCGGCACCAATTCATAAAGGTACCAGCTTTGGAGGAAGCAATACTAGCCTAGGAAGTTCAATTTTAGATGAAACAGATAATTTGCCCATGCAGAATAATACTTTTGTTGTTAAGTCAAAAACTGCTGAAAACGATGATAGTGAAATAGAAATATCCGATTTAATTAATGACGCAGTAGATAATAAGCAATATATTAAATCATTTTAACCTTTGCTGTGTATTATTTTTAGATAAAATCACCATATTTCTTTAATTATTACTTATTCACTTGAAACACAATATAATAGGTAAGTCTTAAGCGGAAAACAGAGTAAGACTCTACTATGTTACTCTAACTAAGAAATTAAGAAAATATAAGTAAAATTTGCCACTGCATAGAACATGACTACTTACTACATTTTTTATAATAATTATTGTTAAGTATAACACTATCAAATTAAACTACCTACTTACATGTAATTCAAATATGTTCACGTCGTATAAATTTATAAACCATATATATAAGTTTAATGGATGAAATGTCTATAGAAGCTTTAGTAGAAAAACAATAGGCAAGTATTTTATTGAAATGTTTCGTTTAAGAAAATTGTAGGATGTCTTTATTTACTTATTTATGTTGCGAAAAACATAGTCAAAAAGTAAAGAAGTTAACATAACGTAATTATAGGTACTAAATGTTCAGAGTTGGTTTTGTTATTGTAACGTTTCTCGTTTTCTATGTGTAAAGCGAAAACTAGAGATTTTTTACTCATAATGTTCATATCATCATCCGATACTTTAGATTTGAATTTAATGGTTTTTTTTATATTATAATCTGGCAAATGAGTAGAAGGGCCACCTGATGGTGAGTGGACACCTTCGCCCATAACATCGTAACAATGCGTTGCCAACTAAATCCCCGAATACTCCCCCCCCTGATAAATTAAAAAAAGGGGGGGCCTTTTATGGGCTTTCGGAAGTCTCACTCACCAGACGAAACACAACAGCATTAACACGCTGCTGTTTCACGACGGTATTCTGTGAGAGCGTGGTAACTACCCGGTTCGAGCTTGGCCCTTTTGAGCTACTGGTATTGGTGTAACTTGGCTCTACACTATAAAGCTTAGAATTAGTTTTTACCATAAGTACTATGGTACCTATGGTAAAAACTAATTCTAAGCTTTAATTTCGACTTATCCTTAATCTTAGACGTGTTAAGGCTCAATTATTAATATATATTTATATTTCCATGGTAAAGAAGATTGGTATAAGTAGCCAGAATATCTATAATTAAATATTGTTTTTATAATTTTATATTTATAAAAACAATATTTAATAAACATCTTGATTGACTTTTACAGTTTAAAAATATTAAAATATTGACTATAATTTCTCTAATATGTAACAACAACCAACTTAACATTATTATCCTCCATTCTACTCATATGGAATGATCATATTACAAAATAAAGTCAGGACGTTGTTAGATAGTATTTCTACCGGTAACAGAACTAACGATGCCTTGGTTACATAGGCGAGACGGGGTCACTTTAACATAGCAGTATATTGGCTGTGCAGAATGCAAGCATTAGTCAAGAAGAAAGATAATGCACCGAGAGTCCTTTCAGGCTGGTAGGGATAAGTTTGCTGTGCATGATTTGAGAAAAAAAAAACATATGTGGATATTGTTTTAAATAAAGTGCTTAAAAAAACTATCAAGCAATGTTTTAACAAAGCAAATTTGTGGGTCTTTTAACTGTAATATGTAAATTTATTTTTAAAAACTGATTATGTACATCTGTTATAGTCTTTATGATGCATACATCATCAATCATCAATGTTTATGAGAAACAAAAACTGAGTCGTCACACATCTTGTTATGGAGGTTTTTAACCGAAACAGATTGGTTTTATTTTTCTCAATTTTTGGTTTCGTGAGTTGGTGGATGTTTTAAATTAACAGTAAAGAGGTCATTTGTAATATTATAAAATGAAAATTAGATGTGTTTTAAGATTTTTAATTTCTGTGAAAGTATGTTTACGTCTCCTTCTTTGCCTCGGTCTTGCCACCACGAATTCTTCCAGTTCTGCGAGCAGCAATAAGACCAACCTTGCGACCAGCTGATGTACCTCTCTTGACAGTAGAAGCCTTACCTGAATACATTAATCAAATAGTTAACTTATATAAAACATAAGAATTATTTTTTTTACTAAAAAATACTTCACAAAACTATTAGAGTAATTTGTAAAATCAAATACAAAAAACATAGAATTAAAGAAATCAATTTAGAATGATATTGAAACTTTAAATAACTCACCAATGTGTTGATGGTTACCACCACCATGAGGATGCTCTACAGGGTTCATGGACACACCACGCACATAAGGCCAGCAGTTACGCTTCACCTTGTATTTGTGGTAAGCACGTCCAGCCTTAAGGATGGGTTTGTCAATACGTCCACCACCGGCAACAATACCTAAAAACATCATTCTTTAAGTACTTTGTACTGTTTGGGCTAAATTAAAAGCAGTACTGTTAAATTTCTCAGAAAGAGCCTCTGTGTAATCATAGCACATTCAGAGTAGGTAAGTTAAAGTCATCATTAGCTTAGGTTTATATAAGGAAATATATAAATTTACATTTAATAATAATACTCATTTACTTTACACAAAATCAATTATTTCAAACAATATGATAGATTAAGATATTCATTTGGAGAAAATTACTTACCAACCATTCCTCTGTTACTGGAAGGCAACACTTTTTTGGCTCCAGAGGGAAGCTTAACTCTTGTACGCTTGGCATCAGGGTTGTGGCCAATGACAGTAGCAAAGTTACCAGAGGCACGAGCCAGCCGACCTCGGTCTCCCATCTTTTCTTCAAGATTACATACTATGGTACCCTCAGGCATAGCACCAACTGGCATTACATTACCTGGTAAAAAGTTTAAAATTATAAAATTGTGAATACTTATAATTAAGAAGAAAATAAAAGAAAGATGTAGTAGCTTTAATTAAAAAAAGCTAAGTTAAAATATGACAAGCATCTTAAACTTGAAATAAATTAAAAAAATATAAGCTTTCAAATACATACCAACTTCAAGCGTAGCTTTTTTTCCACAATATACGAACTGCCCTGTATAGAGACCCTCAGGTGCAATGAAGAGTTCTTTACGAGTTTTAAACTTGTATGGGTCACGGAAATGTACTACAGCCAAGGGAGCGCCACGACCAGGGTCATGAATGATATCCTGAAGACAAATTTAAATCCATTATTTTCAAATCTTAAAAAAAAATGCCGCTACGAACATAACAAATATTGAAATATGATAAAATAACCTTAACAACGCCTTTGATATATCCATGACGTTCGGCATAATCTAAGGAACGGAGTTTAGGGGCTCCTTTCCTTTTCTTTGTATGAGATACGAATACCGATCCGGCACCCTTACGTTGAGCCCGAATTACACGACCCATCGTCACGTATTAACCCTCACTGGAAATATTTTGAAATAAATGAGTATATTAACACAAAATAAGTGCATGATTAAAAATTGAAGGATAAAATATTATATATTTTGAATAATATTGATAAAATACTAAAACATGTGCTATGATAACTTGTGATTAAATTTTAAGCTCAATATTTACGTACATTTTCAATGAGGGAAACTTTAGAAAGAATTGACAAACAATGACAAGATGAAGTGTTGCCCGCTTGTAACTGATATTGTGTCACAGACTACACAAAATTACAGTGGAAGTAGTAAGAACATATAGAGACAATAATAAAAAGGACTAAAAAGTTACACACTAGAAGTTATAAGGTAAACTAATTTTTATAGAAAAATTACAAAGCTGTAAAGTGAGCAGGGACACCGAAATTTTATATAGTTTTTTTTTTACTTTTCGAAAGTATAATATTTAAAATATAGAAATGCGGTAAAATTTGATTAATAATTCTGCCTGATCCTGGAAAATGTAAAACAACGCACACTTGCTAGTTTCCTTTAAATATTTATTTGTTTATACCAGTACTTTCAGTAAAAAGTATAATCAGAGCTTAGGCTAAGAATAACAAATAATTGTAGAAAGATACATGCATGATGTATCATAGGCTCCTGAGCTTAGGTATAAAAAAATTAAATTCAAAAAAGTAATATACTTCATATAATTTCTATTAGAACTTAATTAACTAGCTATGGGGCACGTCATAAATATTTTAACATTATAAGTTATTATGGGCTACGTGTAAGTCACAAATTAACTTGGTATATTTATTGCCATTATTTTCAAGCCTTGCTATAAAAGAATTCTTGCTTTGGGAGGTGAATTGTAATTTATGTTTTTATTAAAAAGCTTATGCAGAAATGACATCTGAAATAAAACTCTCCGTTCTTCCAAAGAATGAAGTTGGAATTCTCCATATAACGTGACATTGGCTAAGGTAATTGTGCTCAACTAGCACACTCGAAACGCCATTACCGTAGAAAATTGTGTACCTTCTTTCTATATATTATTATTATTATATATATATGGATGATGATAATAAATATTTTTTTATAAGAAGTTCTTTTTATAAATAGCAGCACTGCTCCCACAGATTATATATTCAAAGTTGTCAATTTTCTCAAGAATTTACAGTGAAATAAATTGCGACGTACTTTTTTTGCACTGTAAACAAACGTGTATATTACCTATTCTATTTAAACATATATTTATATACTCTGGTCACGTTGCAAGCGGCGTGGATGATTTCTCATACTAGCAATCTATCTGTAATCTGTATGCCACGCTTGAGTTTGGCTATTCTCTGTTTATTAATTGACGCAATTTTAATTTACATAAGTTCTAGAAGAAGCAATTTTTATTTGTCCTATATCCAGAAATATTTTATTGTTTTTGAGACAATTATATTGTAACGCGCATTATATATCTTTCATTTTGTATATTTCCTTAAAATTGTGCTACAAGTGTTGTGATACTATTATCAATACAGTTTTGTTATTCATGCTTTTGTTGTAAACATTAAAAGTTTAAAAATGAATTTAGTAGATATTTCTTTTTAGTATTTGTCTCTTACGACCTTGTTATAAAGAACTCTTGCGGAACTAATTACAAGGTGAGTGTAAATGTTATAATTATTTATATAAGTGCACTGAACTACTATCCTCATATAATCGGAATGTTAAAATAATGAAAAATAATAAATACTTAGTATTTTTCCTTATCTAATTTAAGAAATCAACTAATTTAGTCTTATATATTAGTAAATAAACAGTCAATCATTAAATTTAACATAATTATTAATATGTACATTATAAACGCATCAAGACGCTGCTATGTTATTATAATGAAACAGTTTGTAGAATATATACATTAAATTATTAGGTATTTTTAGTATGAATATACGTACATCTATATACATATAATAAAATTGTAATTTTCAACTGGTCACTGTGTATATATGTAAATTATACAAACGGCGAGCGATGGATAATGCATTGTAAAAACATTTATTACTATCATAGAAACCAAAACAATCATTTATAAAATTATCTATATATCTCTTTGTGCGCTTGTGCACACTAATCTCAGAACCAAATTAGCGATTGAAAGCATTTTTTTAATGCTATTAAAATTTAGTATATATTTTATTTAAGTCGTCTTATGAATAAAAAAAAATATTTACATACATACTATATTAAAATTAATTCGAAAATAACGATTAAGTGGATGAAGCCGCTAACGAGCATTTTATATAAGGTAGGTGCGGCGAATAAGGTCTAGCTAAGTGGAAATTTAAATAAATTAAAAACTATTTAAACAAATGAGTGAATTTTGATGTTTATTAATTATATTATATATACATTTATGTCTATTACTATTAATTAAAAATGAAAAACAGCAACTTTTGCTATAAACATAATTAATATTAAACATTTCAAAAAACACTGTCTTTAGGCCTTATTAAACTATGGTAGGCCTTTAAACTACAAAAATAAATTAAATCATATTCCTATATTTGGTAATTGGGATCCATAAAATAATAGCAATACGATAATGATAGTAAAGAATCAAAAAGAACATTTTTTCTTTAATTAAGCACAATTTGGAAACTCAAAATCATCATCATCCTCCTCTGTTAAACCAACGCACTCCTTGTGGTACCACTTGCTGCATTTGCAAAACATGCTCATAGCAATCTCTTTCTCCCGTTTACATGCGTGACAGTACCAACTTTCTCTATTCTCTTTACTGCTCTATTTTTTTTTATTAAACAGGTTTCTGGTAACTGGAGTTCCTCTATAATTGATGACTCATCTTTAGAACTGGAACTGCCGTAAAACATTCTGTAAACGTCCGTCTGTCTCTTCATAAATGTCCTAAAACAATCCTTACCGGCAACTTTAGCTTGTTGATTGAAGGGATGATTGATGGCATTCGTCTTGCAAAAGGTTTTCGGCCCAAGGTTGTTCTTAAATTGGCGGTTTGGAGGTGGTTTCGTATCGTCCTTCTTGGCACTTTGTATCTTTCAGCAGCTTTGTGTTTTTAGTGTCCACATTGCACTGCTCGGAATGCTGCCACCAGACCATTTTCGAGCTTCGGAGGTATTGTGACTATAAAGTTACCTGAAAACCATAAATCAATTAAAAACGATGATACTTATAAAGGAGGGTATTATGGCCTGTGGTCATATTTTATAGGCCTTATTAACAACCAACCACATCGTCAAGCAAGATTAAAAATATCATTATTTTGCCTAATTTCTGCTATGTTGTACAAAACAGAACTCTAAAACATTAACTAATAGACAAGATAACTATAAAATAACGTAGAAAACTGTAAAAATAAAAAAAAAAATACTTACGTTTGGTTCGACCGTTATCTTGTAATTTGTGACGTGTTCACCAACCACAATAAGCGACGTCGCACTGAATGCAGCACGCGGGCTTGCGAGTCGTAGCAAGTTCTGGGCATTGTCTAGGATAGTTTGCTACCTATGATTTTGATTTCGCTTAGCGGGAACTATTAAAAGTCGTGTTTTGTTACTTAGGCCTTTTTAGCCGCACCTACCTTATATACATACATTTTAATGTAGAAGATGGGTGGGTAATACCCAAATCACATACTTATTTATTTTACATAATAACTATTTGTAATCATTATATTTTTCTTAAATATTCAATGAAAATAGAAATAAATATTTATTTTATTCAAATTACTGCGTTTATATATCCAGTAACAATAATTATATAATTAACATGATTTTTTTAAATTAAGGAGTGATGTGGGTTACTTAGACGTAGTAATGTCAGCTGCCGCTAAAACTCTGCCCGCGTCAAGCATGCGAACACTGCCTTCGGTGCCAGCTCCCACCCCGCTAGGACGAAAGTCACCAGGAAAACATACTGTACATTGGTTCAGGAAAGGCCTTCGACTACATGATAATCCTGCATTGCTAGAAGGCCTAACCGATGCAAAAACATTTCGATGTGTATTTATTATCGATCCATGGTTCGCAAGTTCGTCCAATGTTGGAATAAACAAATGGAGGTATTACTCATTAATCGTGTTTCTTCAATTGTGTCAGTTTCTTTACTTTTATAAATTAATTTATTTAATTATGGTTGTTGCAGATTTCTTCTACAATGTTTAGAAGACTTAGATAGCAGTTTAAGGAAACTCAACTCGCGGTTGTTTGTGGTACGGGGTCAACCAGCAGACGCGTTGCCCAAATTATTCCGAGAGTGGGGAATTACCGCTCTCACCTTTGAGGAAGATCCCGAGCCTTATGGCCGTGTTAGAGATCATAATATTATGACAAAATGTCGAGAAGTTGGCATAGCGGTGACTTCACGAGTTTCCCACACTTTGTACAAATTAGACAGGTGCCTAATATATGTATATAAATTTTTATATATTGATTTAGTTATTAATATGATACTAAAGAAATTTTGTGTTTATTTAGTATAATAGAACGTAATGGTGGCAAAGCACCTCTCACCTATCACCAGTTCCAAGCGTTGATAGCGAGTATGCCTCCGCCGCCGCCAGCCGAGGCCGCTATAACTACTCATAACCTGAATGGTGCTGTAACACCCCTTACGGAAGACCATGACGACCGATTTGGTGTCCCAACACTAGAGGAATTAGGTTTGTATACTGCCATTTATATGTTTACCAATTTTTTTTAACTTAATCTCGGTAACCTAAATAAAGCAAAAATATTGTAATTATTTAAAAAAAGTCTGTCATTTAAAAATATTACTATTATTACTATTAATATTAAGGTTAACTAAATCTGTCAGACCCAATAGCCTAATGATCTTTAGAAATGAGCAATAAATAGATACGTTTTTTTTCGTATCTATAAATGAAACGAAATCTCTTAAGAAATTCATAAAATTTCTTAATACATTTTGTGTTACGTCGCCGTCTTAACCAGATAAAAAGAAAATTTGTTTTCTTTGACGATACTTCATTCACGTTTTTCTTCGCGTGGCTCACAACGTTGGCATTATTCACTCTACAGGCAATCGTAGCGTGGTTTGAGAGTATTTGTAACTTTTTAAAATTATATATTACTGCTAGTGGCTTGTCCTGGCTTTGCACAGGTGGATATTTAATGTTAGACCTATAGATGAATAATAAAAATTAAACTTCTACAGACATTTTCTCTAGACATAAAAAATTGAGGGAATTGAAGGTATCATAGAAGCATAGACATAAGTATTTTAAGTTTCATTTTATAGTTATTTTACCCCCTCCTTAACTCATTTTTTCAGTTAAAAGTAGCTTATTTTACTTCTTGGGACTTAAGCTTCATTTTAAATACTTTACTCTTTTAGTATTACAGTACTTGAGTTAATTCAATACAAATTTTTCCTCTTTACTATAGAGAATACTTAGTTGTATAGAAGCACAGACGTGAATGAAACGTGATATTTGTGATGTTTTACTTATAAAAAGTGAAAAATTTAAAATTTCGATCATACCCGCTCATTTTATACGATATATTATACTTATAAATAAAATACAATTTCCGATTTTATATATCTTGCAAGTTCTCACTACTGGTTAAATTTCATAATTTTTAAACCAATATAATATAGTCGAGTTAACAAACTTAATTTCTTACGATACAATAAATGATTTGAAAAGTCTCAAATTGTATGAAATGAACGATATTTCATATAAAATAGTTTATAATGGCTCTTTGTGAGATATATTTAAAAATAACCCATTTTTGTACTAAAAGTTCTAACGTATTGCCATACATAAAGTTTAGGTCAACGGGAAGTAACATGCCCGTTCTGATTATGCGGCCATTTCATTTCATCTTTTCATTGCGTTTACACATTTTATTTTTACTGTACGTCAAGAGGTCATCTACCTGGATATTTAATAGTAATTTCAACTTAAATCTTCCTAGAACAAAGTGATCTTATAACGGTTCCGTTTTTTCATTTGGACATAGGAAACCCTAAAAATAAGAGAGTAAAATTCAATGTTACGAAACGCACCACCATTGGCCGAACTTCAATGTGACGTCAGACATTTATCTTAGTCGGTTTTCATAGTTTTATCCTGTTTCAATATTATTAGTTACCAAAGTAATTTAAACATATACCTATTTATTTGATGATTTCTAGGGAACATAGATTTATAGTCGATATAGAAAAATTCCGCAACTGGTCCAGCAATATTATAGCGAAAATAATTTAGTTAAAATAAACTTATACACAACATATTTTTAGTAATGATTTTTTCTAGTAACAGATGCAAATTTATGTTTCATACTATATATTAGTGTATATCATAGATAGGGAACGATGAAAACACACAGCAGTTTGCAAACTTAAACGTAACTTGTACAGTATATAGTTATGTGGCCCCTCAACTACTTTTTGACCTTTAAGCTGTCCCAAAACTTCTATTCTTTATGTACATACATATTAAGTATTCGCAGTAATCTTTTGAAGTTCACTTAAGTACTTAGGTACTTAACTTTAGATAAATTTACTTTTTGTAAATATTAGAAAAATATGTAATTATTTGATATACATATATTTATAATTCAGGAAGGTTCACCTTTGTTTATATTTCTTAATAGCTAATATAGTAACTTCTGCATAATTCATATGTAGCTGTAAATAAATCTAACTTTAATCTTTACAATAATATAAACACGATATTCGAGATACACTTTTAAGAAAAGGAAACAATAAAACACAGTTGTTTGGTGTCCCGCTTTGGTGAAGTTTTCTAAATATATTTTTTATTAGTGTGGACTAGCAATCTTTACCTAGGTACGTTAAAATAATTTTAAGAAGATTAATGGCGTCTTTTGTAATCTATTAAGGTAAAAGCACCAATGGTAGACACTATAAGGATGACACAAGATTTAAACAAAAATATTTTTTTCTTGGAAAAGAAATACGAAAGAAACAAAAAATTTAATTGCACCTTGGTTAATACAAAAGTATATTTTAAACTAAATACCCACCGAATCAACGTAAATTAAAACAAAAATTCCATTTTTATTAATTAAGTTAAATGACCCTAAAGATGACACATTCATAAATCAAAACACCAATAGTTGACACTTATTTGTACCAATAGTGGACATTCAAGCCTGAATATAATAATCATCAAATATATTATAAAATAAGCTTAAAATGACATAACTGAATATTATAAAATTCTTTTTATTAACATTAACTGAAATCCTTGACTAAGTATCAAAAGTTTTATAAGAATAAAATTTTAGTCATGTTCCAGTTCCTTTGATTTTTAACTTCTGGCTTTTTATAGGTGGCATCTTGAAAAATCCGACCACCAAAAAACATACCCCAAAAGTTTACACCCTGTTTACTATTGGAGTGTTTTATTATTGTCACAATTTTAACAGTAGGTACTTATATTGTTGAAAATAGTGTTGATAATTGCATAAACCTACGCTTAGAAGAATAGGTTTCGTTACTGCACCGAAAGTAGACCTGCATGGTCATCGTTAGGGTATTCTGACTATTTTCGGTACCAATAGTAGACACTTATGATTTTTTAGAAAAATAATATCGGAACAAATAATGAATTGTTCTAATGTTTAGAAAATATAAATATCAATACAAAACATAACAAATAACAAAGCAATATCTTTATAAAATTTATTAAAATCACTTGTACCGCTGCGGCGTCCTCAGCTAAACTCATAAGAAATGGCTAAAAACGTGTGACTTCGTCACATTGCTTGCAATAATTGATGCTATTTTAACTTTTTATGCAAAAGACCGTTGTTATGGTTGTGCTATTTGATTAACAGGTGAAGCAACCATTTTCTGGTACTAATAATTGTGACATACAAGTAAAAATATTCTTAATATTGAACTTAATTGTTGAAAGTGTCATCTTTTGGTACACTGTCCACCATTGGTGCTTTTACCTTACGTATATATTACCGTCGATAAGTAGTACATACTTGTAATGATTAAATAATAAGTAATACTAAATATTAAGGACAAAAATAAAATATGCATACGATTGTAATAAAATATATGATTGTAATTACGCGACCAATGTTCGCTTGTGTTAAGCAAACATCTATTTTTTATTTGTTTTTCGTTTTTGAGTTTATTTCATCTAAACGCTTCACACTTATAATCTTTAATAAAGTTAAAAAATATTTTAAATACACTTTTTACTCCTATCCTTGACTGATATCGATGATAGCTAACAAGGTGGAGATGTTTAAGTTAGAATATTTTTGTGTCATTTCGTTTCAAGATTTGATAGTTATTTAATTTATATTTTTCTAAACCAATTACAGGCTTTGAAACGGAAGGTCTTAAGCCCCCAATATGGATAGGAGGCGAGAATGAAGCTTTATTACGACTTGAAAGACATCTGGAGAGAAAAGCTTGGGTGGCGTCTTTTGGTCGACCTAAAATGACACCACAGTCGCTCCTGGCGAGTCAGACGGGTTTGTCACCATACTTGAGGTTAGTAATTAATATACTATTACGTACAAACAATATATTTTTAGAAAATTGAGATTTATTCTTATTGTCTCTCAACATTGACTTAAAGACAAAATTCGAAGTTGGTGTGTATCTGCTTGCTTTTAGATTTTTTTCATTCAGTTATAAGCAATATTAACAACAATACATAATTATACAATAATAAATTATTATTAATTTTATAAGAAACATAATGTTATAAATATAATTACAGGTTTGGTTGCTTATCAACAAGGCTGTTTTATTATCAGTTAACAGAGCTCTATAAAAGAGTGAAAAATGTCAGACCACCATTATCACTACATGGACAAATACTATGGAGAGAATTTTTTTATTGTGCTGCAACAAAGAACCCTAACTTTGATAGGATGGAAGGGAATCCGATTTGTGTCCAAATACCTTGGGAAAAAAATCCAGACGCACTTTCTAAATGGGCAAATGTAAGTTACCAGTACATTATTAATAAAACGGTAATGTTTTTAGATTAAGATAATTCAAAAGCACTTAGAACATTTATACTTTACTTAGAAGATTACATTTTTCTGTGCTCTGAGGATCTTGATTCCAAAACTATACTTTCAACAGACGGACAAATTGACGTATAGACAGATTGACAACAAAGTGGTCTTCTATATCCAAAACCTTAAAAAAAGTTATAAAAATATCAACGAATATACAAACCACTTTATTCTAGATTCTTTTGTTCTAAATATAAATCGTAGAAAGAAGGTAAAATCATTAATAGGCATTAATCGTAGCATAGAAAACTCTTTAGTGTCAATGGTGTTATTCAAGTAATTGAAAGGCCACCTACGAAAAAACGTATTTGCACACTTATCATCTACATAACTGTGACAAAATTAAGTAGAATCCGCCTTAAAACGATTTTCAGGTACCCAATAATATAGTAGTATCCTGCTACTATAAACGCGTCGCATAAATTCTCGATTATCGTCTCATTTTAAAGATCTTTTTCTAACTGTTAATTTTACAAATAACATCTGTAAATTTTACAATAATAAAGTATAAACTTACTAAGACATAAAGATCTTTTTGACATTAAATTCTTTGAATAAAACTTACCACCAACTTATTACCCAAAGTTAAAAACCCAATATTTAACTTACTTAAAGCTACAAAATCGCAACAAACGAGAGCAAGTTATTGCAAGTTACGGAAATCATTACGAATATTACGTATAAATTATTTTATTGAACTTTTATTTCAATCCTAATGTACCATTATTCAATATTGATACAAAAATACCAGGAAAAAAGGTCGGCCGCTTGTCATTGATTATTGAGTGATGGACGCATTAATATATATAATAATCGTCCCGCGTGAGACACCAAGCCCTATGCAACATACTGTTACTTAATAAACATACACTTGTATGTTTATTTGGAGGGCCTGTGTTTTCATTTGACGAAACTACATATCGGAAATCACCAAACCAATTTTGACTCATCTTCGTTTCCATTTTTATCTATGACGTTTAATTAATTTCTTACGGTGCTACGAGGGTCAAACTGAAAGTTCTTAGAAAATCAAAAACTAAGCATTCTAGCAAGTTTTTATTATAACTTTTCAAAATAGCGTCCATTTACATCAATACATCGCTGCATTCGATGGAACCAATGAGAAAAGCACCTTGCCCACTCGGCCTTAGGGGTCTCTTCAACGGCGTTTTGAAACGCAGCCACTGCTTCTTCGGCGTCCATAAAATGTTTTCCTCGAAGTTTTTCTTTTATTTTCGGGAATAAATAAAAACCGCAGGGTGCGAGATCGGGGCTATACGGCGGGTGACCCAGTAATTCCACGTCTAAGGTCGCCAAATAGTCGATCATTGGCCTGGCGGTGTGCGACGAGGCATTGTCGTGATGAAGGAGGATCCTGCTGCGAGGTTGTTTCTCTCGAACTTTTTCCAAGACAAGTGGCAAATAGTTTTTAGTGTACCACTCTCCATTAACCGTTTTCTGATCCTCTAAGACAACTGTCGCGTAATGACCTGTCTTTCCGAAGAACGAGGCCACCATCTTTTCTCCAACACTTCGACCTCTCTTCACTTTAGTTGGCAACTCTTCGGAAGGAAACACCCACTGAGCAGACTGTCTTTTGGTTTCCGGATCATAACAGTAAATCCAGCTTTCGTCACCCGTTAGTATGTCGAACACAGCATTTGAGTCACCTCCGTTAAATTTTTGGATCATTTCTCGGCACCAATCAATACGGCGGAGTTTTTGAGCCTCGGTCAAATTATGCGGTATCCAGCGGGCACAAAGCTTCCTGACCGCTAAATGTAGGATTTAGTGCACTTGACTCATACCTATGCCTAAACTTGTCCGAATCTACTGATAGGTCACTCTTTTGTCAGTCTCTATCATACGCCGCACAACACTGATATTATCTTCAGTCGTCGCTGTAGAAGGCCGTCCCTCACGCAAATCATCGGTAAGATTAGTTCGACCACGTTTGAATTCATTAAACCAGTTGTAAACTGTGACACGAGATGGGGCTTTATCGTGAAAAGCCAATCGAAGTCTATCATAACTTTCTTGTTGACTTATATGGCATCGAAAGTCATAAAAAATCATTGCACGAAAATTTTCTTGGCTTAAATTCATTCTGACGTGCACAGACAATTTTCAATTTGCCGCCAAATCGTAAAACAAATGACAAATGTATGAAATGTATACTCAATATTATTGGTAAAGAGTTCTATTTTCAAAATTTAAACTTTTTTTAATATAATGCTTTTAAGTTGCCAGTTCTAAAAACTTTCAGTTTGGCCCTCGTATATGGTTATTAAGCATAAGCATATATAGAAACCGAGACCGATGTCAATACATATCTAAAATCTTTTAATAATAATAAAACCTGTTGTTTGCTTTGTGAATAAAATTTATGTAATATATTTGTACTTCCACTATATGTTTTATGTGTTAATATATTATTATTTATATGTTTAAAAAAATTTAAGGGTCAAACAGGCTACCCGTGGATAGATGCAGTAATGATACAGCTACGTGACGAAGGATGGATCCACCACTTGGCGCGACACGCTGTCGCTTGCTTCCTCACTAGAGGAGATCTTTGGATCTCATGGGAAGAAGGCATGAAGGTAATATTTACATCCATTCAATATATATTACATCCATATTATTCATTAATAGACCCTGTAAATTAAGTTGTCTTTGTAATACAAGTTGAGACAAGTTACTATATTCAAATGTCGTAAATGATTCTGCAGGTCTTGGGACCAACTACTTGTGCATTACTGGATGCTTGTTATATGTATTTATGATTGTTTTTCTTTCAATTCTGCCTTTGAAGAGTTTGACCTAGTTTCAGTAATATGGATCCCTATCCATTTTTAATTACATCAGGGGGAATTGTGTTGGAAAAATAAAAGGTAAACTTTTATATTTTTTAATATATAAGTTTATTTCTATATTGAAACTAGACTGGTTTACAAGTAGTCTTTTTGCAACTTCATTTTTTAAAAATACTGACTATTCTTAGTCAAGTATTGAATAAGAAAACTTTTTTTTGCACTTAGGAGTATTAAAAATAAGTATTTACAATGATAATTATTCATTATTAGGACATTGCAAAATGTATTTAAAAATATCATATAAATTTTTCTACTGTGCTATATTTCTGACAGGTGTTTGATGAACTTCTTTTGGATGCTGATTGGTCAGTGAATGCAGGCATGTGGATGTGGCTATCATGTTCATCTTTCTTCCAACAGTTTTTCCACTGCTACTGTCCTGTACGGTTTGGTCGCAAAACTGACCCCAATGGAGACTTTATTAGGTATCAATATTTACTTTTGATATTTAAATATTAATCACTTCAGCTATTTATTTCATATCACTGATAAATTATTTACTTTTTATGTATATATCATGCAGGCATAGTAGAAATAGCTATTTCATGCTCATCATCCCTTGGTCATCATTATTATCATCATCATCTATAATGTTGGCATATACTCTGACCAAAATTATTGTTTTGATTTTAATGAATACTTGTAATAATTTTATCATGTAAAGGAGATCACTGTTATTATAGCTGGGGACTTAAAAGAAATCAGTTGTGTTTAAGAGAAAAAACAAATAAATATTTATTTTTGTGTATAATAGGAAAGCCCGCTACTGCGCTTTCTGCTTACTTTATTGCATGTTGAGGGGCGGACTTCAACGCCATAACCTGTTACCTTTACTTGAATGAGAAAAACATTATAGAGAGATCTATAGTGAGAATCGAACCTACAGGCGTTTCTATAATCATACACACACAATAAAATAATATTAAGAAAACAATATTTTTAAATTGATGACATTTAAATGTTCTTCTATTTTCTAATATGTTATCAAACGTCGATGTCGAAATCGTTAAAGGTTGACGATTTAATATGCTCAAATTAAATTGATTAATTTACATAAGTAAAAATTTGATTAATTTAGGTAAAAATTAAAAAAAATTACTTCTTTATTGGGTAGTACAAAACAACTGTGTTCAATATATATATAATATAGTTCAGTTTCAATAATGTATATATGTCCCTTAAAGTATGATATATATTCTGGAAATGTTTGTTTATTCATTTTAGAAAATATCTTCCTGTGCTGAAGAACATGCCAACTCGGTACATACATGAGCCGTGGGTGGCCCCAGAGGCGGTGCAGCAGGCGGCGCGGTGCATTATAGGCCGAGATTATCCTTTGCCAATGGTTGATCACTGCAAAAGCCTCTCAAATTAACATCGAACGTATCAAACAAGTTTACGCCCAACTCGCCAAGTACAAACCTCAAGGTTAGCAATTTTAATATTATTATTTCTTTAAAATTTATTTCATATATAATATTAAGCAATTTGTGTTATAATAATCAACATGATAATTTCTATACATTATAACATATGTGCATCTAAACCATTTAATATGTCTTTTTTAACAGGAGCATTGGTTTCCCAATTAGTGCAAAGGCCAAATGTTATGCAGTCATCACCGAGTCCTACATCAATAATTGCAAACATCAATCAGTCAAACTATTTGTGCAGTCAGACTCCAGATTCATCTACACCATCAACTCCAACTCCTCAATTCAAAGAAGATAACATATTCCTCAGACCTACTAAAAATAATATTAGATCTAATGTTGATTCTAATAAATCTTCACATTTTAAGCAAGTAGTCATTATACAACAAGAACAAAACTCACGACAGTCCACTCCAGAAAGTAATTATGCTATTAATAGTGATACAAAATCTTCCTACGAAATTGATAGCAATCAAGTCAAAGCAGGGAATTACAGTTTTAAAAATTTAGCCATTAATAATTGCATACAGAAATTTTCTGACAGTCTAAACCAGGAAAGTAATAAAAATGATAATTTTAATGAAGAAGTTAAAATCGATGAATATAGCACCAGTAAACCTAAGTTTTATTTTACTGACAATGGAGTAATTCCTCACAATAATGAACAAAATTTTGACAATGATAATTATCCTAGTGACTATCACAAACAAAGGCAGTTAAAAGATGATGCCACTGAAGTTTATAATACAAATCCATCTCAAACTAATAATAAACATTTATCTTCTGATGAAAAATAATTTGGTGGTGTAATAATAATAATATTTCCTAAACTTGTTTCACTTTTTTTTTCTTTTTCAACTCCATTATAAATGCATTCTACTTCTTGAGTTCCAATTCAGCCACCACTTTCATATGTTGCTGTAAGGCTTTCGTTGCTTTTCTTGATTTTATTGGAGCTGTTGCATCTAAATTTTTATGTTTCACCTTATTTAATTCATTTTTAATACTTCCTAAGATGGATATCTAAGAGAGAAATATAGGAAGATATAACAATTCACAATTCTGATATTCATTTGACTTAAATGTGCACCTGGTACTTACAGTTTCTGGTATGTGTACATATCTAATGTTACGAGCCTGTACAAACAAGTTATCAAAAAAGTATTCATTTCCCTGTGAGTCACAATATACAGCCTTAGAGAGTGAAAGATTCATATAGCTGAAACCATAATTTCCTTCTTTGTAGTTGTCGGATATAATTTTATAACTTTATTTATTTTAAAATACATTTTTATGTTTAATTTGTTAATGTTATGCATATTTATTTATTATATTCATTTTATATGTATTAAAATACATATGTTTTTATATATTGTCAATGTACAATGAATTAGTACCATTCAAAATATATATAAAATTGTAAATAATTTTGTGTAAATAAAGATTTTAAAAGCTTTTTTTGGCAAACAGATTTTAACATTTTTGCTAATATGTTGTTAACAATATATTTGTATAGTGGATAGTGGTATTTTTATAAGAATAGTTAGATAAGTTTTATTAAAAGTGTTATTAATTAACTTACCCATCCACAATAGAAAGTTTCCCGCATACATATGAGTCATTTCTAAGATCTACTGTAATATGTTTGTTCTGTAATGACTTAACTAAACATAATAGAGTGTTATGATAAAAAAACTTTTCCTTTGATGTTCCTACAAATGTCATTTTGTAAGATTTTTCTTCAATTATGTAATAAGTATGTATGTAACTGAAATGTAAAAGTAAACAGTTAAATAAATTTATAAAAAAAACATACGTTATAAATTAAATACATAAATATATTTTTATAATATCATATAATTACAGTATAAGAAAAAGTAATTGTATTTATTACATTTACTAAAATAATAAAACAATGATGTATGAAATAACTAGTTTTGTTTGACTATCACTAATCGTTCATCTGGTCTTGATTTTATTTCCAATTCAGCTTTAACAATGTGCCATTTATCATTTTTCTTTTCAGCGGAAAAACAGTATACTCCTTTATCTTTTGGCCCAGTTACAGGAATGCTAAAGAAAGCATTCTCATTATTCCAGCTGTTGTTTTCACTGTCACTTATTTTAAATTTTTTATCTTTTATCGGTTCGCCAAGGAAATGTACCGCTCCAGGATGCCTCCGTAGAATTCTTAATGCATCTCTATAATAATCAAAGTTTCTGACCCTATCAATAAGTTGTCCTTTCAAATAAATACCAGTTGTAGCAACTATAATCCCACCCCATCCAGCAATTTGGACTAATTTTCCAGTTGTAAGATACATAGTTTAAAACTTACTTCGTATTGAGTAGTAACTAATACTCCTTCAGTCCTGCAGACATGAATGAAATGATTTAATTAACTATCAAGATTTATTATTCATTACTGTAGGCAACTTGGTAAGTAAAATTTATTCTACTACGGGTAGAATGTTCCAAATTAGTTCAGTTCTTAAATCATCTGCGGAATCAGAAATCGGTGAAGTACTTGACGTACCAATTGACAAAGTATGGTTATACTATACTTGATATATATTATAGATGTGCAACTCAAATTTCAATTTTGCCAAATAGTTGTTCCTGTTTACAGAGATGGCGCGCGTGTCCGGTACAGATAAATATTCCTCAACGTGCTTCGCTCAACCGTTACTCGCTCACCAGATGGCGCTCTTACTAATTATTCTTTAAGTATTATATTTCTTTTAGTTTGTCGTGAACGAAATAAAATACGCAACATTTTTTTATATTTATTTCCTTAAAAAATAATTTATACTTATATTTTTGTATTGGACTACATTTCTTGAAATATTACCCACACAGCGTTATTTGGTACTTCTTAAAATTTTTGGAATATGATGTAGAAATAAAAAGTATTCCTAAAAGCAAAATAAAATATATAATATATATAATATATTTTATTTCCAATTTCATCCAATCTTACTAAAAAAACATAGTATACATAGATTTGATATGCAAGTGTTATATCTAATACAGATATATAAAATAATAAGAAACTAGGAGAGACTATGGAATACCACGATAGGATTTAATATTTATAGGCAACAGAAATACATTTAAAATTTTGACTGTCTTAAATTGTAGGAGAAACAATAAGAATCGGATATACAATATTTTATTTGTGGTATCTTCAATATTGTAATAATTAAATATTTTTGGGGAAATATAATTTTATTTTTTTTTTGCTTCACGCTTTATCCCGCATATTGTAGTGTAGGCAGATGGAACTGCACGAACCACAAGAATCTAGTGTTAAGACACTCCGTTGCTTAGTCCTTGCTTTCTACGTCTCCGCTTTCCGCCTTATTCAAGGCATCGCGTTTTGAGTGGCGGAACTCAAAATAAGAAAATATAAATATTTTTTTATATTGATAATTTGTTTATATATCATTTAAATTTATTTTATTTGAAAAATAATATATTTAAAGTAATGCCCAAATAGTGTTGCTTGATAAGTAGCTTTATCTGTCGAAATATAATCAATTTTTTTTGCAAACTACATGTACCTAAAAGCAGAGATGGCACCATCATCGAAGGGCTTTATTTGTTTTGACAATGTATGGAAGTTTCACTAAACTAAAATATGGAGCTTGATTATTAAAATGTCCGCTGAAAGGGAACGATTACGGCTGCGCTACAGTAGCAAGTGGAAATATTTTCATAGTATGATTTTGAACAAAATAAAAAAAAAACAATTCCGTTTTGTTACTGCTAATTAAATATATATAATTTAATATTTTTCTCTCGATCGTTCTATTTCTGGCTGACTAGCATACTATAGGTATTACCACCGAAAATCAGTTACGGACATAACATACCGATTAAATACTGCTCTATATTTCTAGGCTCTCTTAACATCATTTAGAATTGTCAGTTGCTAAATGTCGGCAGAAAATGTTTACCAGTAAGACTTCTAATTTTGAAATCTTTTATGAAACTAAAGCCATTCATTCAAGACTGAATTGCCATACTGAATTTATCACTAAAAAATGTAAGTAAGGCATTAATGATTTAAAAGCATGGTCTGGTCATCTTACAATATAGAATCTACCACGATATCGTAATCTATACAATGATTTATATCTTCATATAAACTATGGATCTACTATTCCATATGCCTTAATGGGTAATTGTACGTAATCCTTTTGTCATCACAAATCAATTTTAAGCTCAGTGATGATTAGTTTAATTTTAAGCTAATTTCATGAATTGGTTTAAGCATATCCCTATTTTACAAATACAGCTTACCCTATGACTTTGAACAGACTTTTATTTGTACTGAACTGTCTAAGAATTCCTTAAGTATTCATGTAACAAACGTTTTGTAATTGTATTGTGGGTTATTCTGGAATCAGTGGAATCTTTTATCTCATCTAGCCTCTTGTATAAATTTTAGGTTTTGGTTTCTCGCTGTTCACCTGTTCTAAGTCGTCTATCGTTTGTATAATATCTCATGAAATTCTCCAGTTCCTTAATTTTTGTATTTAGTCTTTTATATTTATTTTAATAAATAAAATTAAATTAAAGTATAGAATAATTCATCTGGTCATGAAGACATTACTTATTACCAACTTACTGTACTAAATGTATATTGTATTGTGTGCTTAACTGGCGCGCTCGAAGCCCCATAATCTGTGGCTATAATTAAATTGAGAAATGTCATTTGTTAATGTTGTTTGTCAAAGTCAACTGATAATCGTGACGTTTTAATTCTATATTAAATTGATAATTCTCGTTTTTCGCTATACAATATCTTCATTAATTCCTAAAATCAATATATATTGCTGCTTTGGTAATCGTATAAATAAGTCTTTCTACCTAAATTACATTTTATATTATACTTTTATCTTATGGGAATTTATAGCAAACAACAAAAATAATGTTTAAAAAATTTAAAGATAAATTAGCTGAGGAAGTGAAGTCATCCCCTCAAAGAATACAGCAAATTGCACAAGCTGCTCAGGTAAACAACTAATTATACCTTAAATGAGTTTATATGCATTACTAAATTGCAGCAGATTTTGCTATATAAAAATATTTAATTAATTTCTATATTATTATAATACATGTTTTGGTAAGTAGCTTGACAACTTAGTAATGTTGTTACAATATTTTACAGGCTGCGGTCACATCTGCATCAAGCAGTATATCAGACATCACAAATAATGACCTATTTTCCATTGGTGATAATGGTACTATATTATTGTCTTACTTTTGTTATGCTAAAGTCAGCCTAAATTAATTGACTATCACTATTTTTCAGATAACTCAAACAAAACTAAAAATCCATCAAACAATCAGCAAAATTCATTTCAAGAAGTATCTCTTCTGGAACAACAAGAAAAAGTGTCTACAAATATGGAAAAAGAATATCAAACCTATCAGGAGGTAATGTAGTTGTATTGCAATATTACATATATTTAAAGCTGTATGCAGTTCAAATGAGTAATAAGTTACTGTAACTTTTTTGTTGTCCTGAGAAGGTTATTGATTTAGAAAAGATATGAATTATCTTAAGTAATGTTAATTATGTAAATGCATGTGTTTCAATAAGCTTGGGTTCTTAACTGAAACATATACCAATTCCATAGATGTATGTTGTTTTCAGTCTGGAAAGTGTACATAATGTAAATTGTATGCTTTTTTATATTTTGTTGTACATGTTCATTTAATAGATCTTTATAAAACACTTGTAAAAATTTATTAATATAAATTGTTCACAAATATTTTATAAATCTTTTAAATGAACACTTACAACAAAGTTTTTAGCACAGAATATTTTATTATTCACATTTTTATAATTATAGATGAATCAAGAAAGCCAGAGACAAAGAAGATTGTCAAACAGCTCATTTGCTAGTGATATATCTTTTCGATTACCCAGTTATGAGAGTCCATCAATGTATCATTTACAGGTGTATATATTTTGTATTTATTAATTTTTAATTTGGCCTATGTCTATATATTTATGTGTACCTAATTAATTATAAACAGAAGTAATTGGTTCCTGTGATCAAGATACACATTTCTATATTAAAGTGTTTATGGAAATAACTTCAATGGAAAAGTTATTACAGTTAGCAGCAGCAGCAAAAGTAGTGTTTTAAACATAGTTGTAGAGTTAGCTCTCATTGTGTTGCTTGAGTTGCTTTTATCAGCAACATCAGTTTCCCTTCTATACAGTATACAGTATGTATATTGTGATAGAGCATAATGTGACGATAAGTTGAGGTTGTGTTGTGGAGATTGTAGGCTTGCAGGTTTGATTATTACTCAGAAAGGATGTATTATTTCTTTTCCAATTTCTTCGCTCTGGTAACCAGGCAAGCGCGGTATTGCGGTCCGCGGCCATTGCATATAGCATGTTAGATAGAGGAAACCATTATATATTGAATAATGAAGTTTAATGCCGCGCTTTGTCCTGTTCTTAGAGCAACGAATAGGAACATTATTTAAATGGGAATCGAAACCAAAATTACATTTTCGGTCTTGTAACTTGTCGCGTCACATGCGCGATGTCTGTACATGTGAATGTGAAATGTGTTCTTAATTTTGTCTTTATAAATTTTGGATAGATAAAGGATTTTTAAAATTTTAAATAAAGGTTTTTATATTATTTTGGATAGTTAGACAAAGATGAGGTTAAATCAAAAATAATGTCTTTTCTAACCAATATTCTAAATAAATAAAATAATTTGATTTCAGTCTGATATGGAAGTATCAGCAAGTGAAGCAGAAGAAAAAGGATTTTCTTCGTCAACTGTCAACCTTGACAGGGTCACAAAAGATCAATTGTATGCGGCCTACCGTCGCACACAAGATCGCTGTACAAAATATAAAACCCAATATGCAGATCTTGCAAGACATTACAAATTATTGGAAAGAGAAAATTCTAAAGCTAAGGTGAAAATAGATTAAATTTATATATAATTTATCTTTCTTTATTACGTTTACAATATGATTACTTTGATTTCATTTAATAATTTTCCTGACGTATCTCACATATAGTGGGATTGGCAAGAACTGATCTCTGCTCTCCGAACTGCTCTTGAATTAGAGATATGGCTGTACTTTGTCTAACTAGAGCTGATTGAACCCTCAATCATTGTATTCAAAGAGTAGTGTCACTGTGGCATTGTGACCTTGTTTATATATTTCTAGTTTCATATGTTTGTGAATAATAACTTTGTTTGATCTTCTAAAAGTAACATACATTTTTTTATTCATATTTTATTTTTGTAGAATGTTTTAGTGGAGACACAAGACAAAGCTTTAAGACGTATATCCGAATTGAGAGAACAGTGTTCACTCGAACAAAGTGCTAAAGTAAGTACAGATTTATTAAATACAGATCTTTTATAGTAGTCATTGAAGTATATTTTTAATTATCCTTTTTTTTAGGCCCACCTCGAGAAAGCTCTTCGGCTAGATATTGAGGAGAAAAATATGAAAATACATACACTTAACACAAAATTAAATTTATTACAAAGTGATATGGGAACAGATTCAGTAGTTAATAGAAAAATGTCAAATGACAAAAATGATAATGATACACCTTTAATTAGTCTAGCCTCTGATGATGTTAATAGTGAGGAGAAATCGAATGAAGAGTCTACTGTGTCAGAAATTGCATTATTAAATAATAAAATAGAAAAAATGGAGCAATTGTTAAACAAATACAAAGATTCTTTGAAGACAACAAAAGAAAAAAATGCCCAATTAACTACAGAATTACAAATAATTTCATCGGAACTTGAGACAAAAGTAAAGGAGAATGATCAACTTAAATCAGTAACAGTGTCATTAACTGATGCTCGGGAAACAATTCAGGATTTAAATGACAAAATTGAAGAGCTACAAAATAAAAATAATTCCTATGAATTTAATAAAAATAAAGAAATGTCAATTCTTGAAATAAATTTCAAAAGTGCTCAAGAAGAAATAAAGGAATTACGTGACAAAATTGAAGTGCTAAGCAAAAGAGAAGAAGAGTATGCAATATCATTAGCAGAAAATAAACTAAGTATTCATAAAGAATTAGAAAGCAAAGAAACTGAAATTAAATCTTTAAAAGATAGTTTAGAGTCCAGTCGAAATGAAGTTCAATCTCTCAATATAATATTAAATGATTACAAAAATGATATAAGTCAATTACAAGAAGATAACGCTAAATTAAAACGTGACTTAGACAACGCTAATATTGAAAAAGTAAAAATAGAAGAATTGAAGGTGGAAATGGCCGCGCAAGCACGAAAATATAATTTACTTGAACAAACAAAAAATAAAACAGATGAAGAATATAATTGCTTAAAATTGCAATTAAAACAAGAAATAGCTGAAAAATTAGCCATGATTGATAGAAATGTTTACTTGGAAAATCGAAATTCCCAAATTCTTGAAGAAAATTCAAAAAAAAGTTCCCAAATAAGCAGCTTAGAAAATGAGCTTCAGCTACTAAAAAATCAAATGAATAATTTGAACCATGATGAAGAATCGGAAAATGACAAAAAATACATAGAAGAAATAACAACTTGGAAAGCAAAATGTCATAGCTTAGAATCTGAAATACAGGAAGAGAGAGTTGAGTTAGTAAAATTACAATCTGAAATTGAAAAAATGTTAGAAAATTATGAACTAGTTCAAAGACGAAACGAACAACTTAACCTAACAGTTGAGGACCTAAAATCAGAGAATAATATATTAAGAACCAAATTAATTCAAACAGACCAGATCAAAAACACTTGCTTAGACTTAAGAAGAAAAACTGCCATGCTCAGAAAAGTTTTAAATGTAACTTTAGAAGAATCAAAATCTTTTAAACAGTTCATTGCTGCTACATTAAATGCTTTAAATGAAAAAATGATGATAGTAAATATTACAACAAATAAAGAAATTGCTCTTAATGAAAAAACAACAGAAGATTTACGTTTCAAGAACACTTCTTTACAGGACGAAGTCGAAAAATTAATAAATGAAAATAAGTTATTACGTATTGATATACAAGAAGCACACAAAGAAATAGACAAAGTTAAGGATGAATCGAATAAAATAAATTCTGAAAATATGATACAACTACAAAAAATAAATAATTTGAATGATGAGCACCAATCTATTGTAGAAGAATTAGTTATAGTAAAAGAACGTTCGAATGAATTAACTAAAAAATTACGTGAGAATGAATTAGAAAATATTAAACATATTGAATATATTGGCGTATTGAAACGTGATAATGATGAATTACTTCTTAAGCTTAAAAATGCTGAAGATGAAAAAGACTCGTTACATAAAGAATTACTTAAGGTAACTGAGAAAAATAATGAAGTACTTAAAGAAATAAATATTTCAACAGCAAAACTAGCAGAATTAACTACATTAAAAGAAAACTATCAAACAAAAACAAACCTCATATTAGATTTAGAAAAACGCATCGACGAGCTTAATGAGGAAAATACATCGTTAAAAAAGATCTCTGATACAATTTCTAAAAGTGTTACAGACATAGAATTAGAGCTAAAAGAGGTTCGTAAGTCACACTCACAAATAGAGCTTGAGAAAGAGCATTTGAGTTCCGTCATCAATGAACTTGAAAATAATGTCCCAAAAGAAAAAATATTAGATGCTAAGTTTAGTCAAACTGATATTGATGGATTTGAAAGCAACGAAAGAGTTGAATTAAATGACAAGATACAGTTAATAACTGAGTTGAATATGAAACTCACCAAGGAAAACGAACAACATAAGACAGATATTGATAAAACTAAAGCTCTTTCAATTGAACACCAAGAACTTAGTGATAAATACATAATACTTAATGAGGAGAACAAACGCTTAAAATCTGAAATTGAAGGTTTACAATCTTATATGACTAAAGTATCAAAAGAAAATAGCGATTTAAGTGATAAGTTAAGGGAAATGATTGCTTCAAATGAAAATTTTGCGGACAAAAGCGAAACAATACATGATATGGATAATCTTAAAAGTGCAATTCAACAAGGAAACGATAAAATAGAAGATTTAATTAGAGAAAATTCATTACTTGCTGAAGAAAATTTGGAACTAAAAGATCAAATTAAGTCACAAAATTACTCTAAAACACATAATAAAAATGAAAGTAACAATTTTAATACTGAAAATATGTCAGAAAAATATAACAATTTAATAGATATTAAAAACAATTTAGAAAAGGAGTTCAATGACTTATTGTTAACAAATGATACAGTAAATTTAAACATGCAACAAGTACAATCAAATAATGATAAATTAAGGCTCTCAAATGAGAAATTACAAATGAGACTAGATGAAGCTCTTGTCAGCTTGAGACATTTACATTCTCTTCAAGAGAATACTGAATTGGAATATTTGAAAAATATATTGTATGAATATCTCACTGGCTCTGGTACACATTCTGTTACTTTAGCTAAGGTTTTGTCGGCAGTGGTAAAGTTTGATGACAGACAAACAGAAATAGTGCTACAAAAAGAAAAGGAAAGACAAGGTCTTGTAAGTACTCATTTATAAATATTTGTTTATACTTCAATACTTTTTTCATTGGCGAAAAATTCTGCATTATTGTAATATTTTATAGGATTATTTCTAAATATTAAAATGTCATTGTAATCAATATGAAACTTTTTTCCAGTTGCGGCAACTTGGAATTATTTGATAGACAGAAGATAGATCAGCACACACAGATTTGAAACATTTATAATTTTTATTAGTTGTACATATTACTGATATTATATTTATTTAAGTATAGGTGTTTGTAAAGTATAAATGCAATAATACTTACTTGTACAATTTATTCTACTTAGCACAGATTTTTTACTATAATTATATTCTGTTATAAACTCATTCCGTGACTTTTGTATTGAACAAAATTACTTTGTATAAATATTCTAAATAAATTGTATAAATTTAACTTATAATTTTAGGTCTTTTATAGTCATATAGTTATGTCTCTAGAAGTATATAATTGTAGGAACACACTAAATATAATTTATTATTACACTGTGGAATGGAAACTTTATAGTCCATTAATTATTATAAATGTGAAGAATGTAATTTGAATTATTTGGAAAAACTTACTATAAAATGTAAAATTTGCATTGACTTGTTAATAAAATATATAATTATTAAACCTTTTTTTAATGCATGATAAAAGCATGTTGCATAGAGTGGAAAGGTGTTCTATAATATTTCTTAGAATGGTCTTTTAGTTTTTATGATAAAATTCCTTTTTAACCATGTTGTGGGTGCTTTTGAAGTTCTTCTTGCTTATCCTCTTACATAAGGTATAATATTGCTGATGTTGTACCTTCTTGTTTTCAAGTTTGAAGGTTTTTGAGTGCTGACAAATTGTTTGTTTTTAGTCAATTGAATTTTCAAGAAATTACAAGATACTTGTTGTAAGAAAAACAGAAAGCATATTTTTTAGTCTGTCACTACACAACTACATACATAATAAAAAATGGATATATAGTAAATATTGTATATATTAGGACAAATATTAATGAAAAATATAATTGTACAACAATTCAATTAAAAATATCATCTATAAATTTTATAACAGAATTGTTCATAATTTTGAATAAAGTAATTTGCAGGAATACTCAGAATATATTTTAAGTTGCCCACCAAAAAAAAATACTAAATACTACATTTGTTATTTTTAAATATGGGTAAGAATAACACATGTAGAAAGGTCTAAATTGTATATTTTGGACAGTTTGTTTATTAAAGATTTTAGCTTATCATACAAAAAATGTGAAGTAAAGAGATGTTTCTCAAATAATTTTAATGATATTCAGAATCAGAATTTCTTATATCTTCATTTAAATCATCACTGTCACTATCATTATTGTCATCATCTAAATCTATATTACACATTTCTGATATTAACTTTTCTACCATAGCATTAGTAACTTCTTGGCCTTCATCGTGTTGTTTCTTTATTTGTCTGAAACAATAAATTCATTAAAAAAAACATCAAAAATATGTATTTAGTATTAAACAGCCAATCTTTATGAGTGGATAATATTTGAGCAAACATAATAACTTTTAGTTCTTACCTGAGTATAGTACGTTTTCTTCTTTCTGGAAGACCTTTTAAAACTGACTGAAAATTAATTTCATTTGTTGCACCACTACTTGATTCATTTTTCTCTGCAACCTGAAATATTTATGCGACGGTAATCGTATGCGAGATAAATTAATTAAAATGAAATTAAATTTGCAGTTAATAATTTCATACTAACTTCTACAGGCTTACAACATTTAGTGCAAACATTTTTATCATTAGCACAATCGAAACACAATACATGATAAGCGTGTTTTATTTTCTTTTCATTACATTGGACACATTTTTTTGGAGCTGTCAGTGGTTTGTATTTTTTGTATTTAATTTTCCATTCTATTATTTCCTTACAACGTTCACAAACTCCCCGAACTTCCAAATTATTTAAAAATTTTGTCTTTTTACTAGTATCATGAAGATTGTTTTTAAAGACAGTTCTATTCTGATGCTTTTGTGGTCTTGTCCTGGTATTGCTACCCCTGGAACAGCTCATGATTTGTTTATATATTCCCTAACAATAAATAGTAGTACAATTACCAGTTCAAGGGATAATAACCCTTTACTCTGCACTCTGTGTATACTAGGTTATAATTTATATTCCTCAGAAGTTTAGAAGATGAGCAATGGGCATAGATAATACATTTGCATAATTTACACAGATTCAACTTAGTTTAAATTTTTAAATAAAATTGTATATTAACAAAAAATATGAATTGTAAGAGTTCATTTAATTAGAACTTAGACTTCAAGTGTTGTTGGAAACTATGAAGTTAAAAAAAGTAATCAGATTATTTAGAATACAATAAAGTACCAGGGAGTGCAATGTTGCCCTGTTTCAGTATTATGTATTAAGTCTGTATCACTTGTGTAAATGTGTTTCATCTGTGGTATTCTTCTAGATGCGTTGGCTAAATCATTTTGACAATTTGATCGACATTATTCACTGTCGGTGTTCATTGTATCGACTTTCGATTGTTGATGCTTTAAAGTGTTAAAACTAAAAAAGTACAAGTAAATACAGAAGTGAAATTCACAGAGCTCTACAAAAATGGATGACAATGTCAATAATGGTACAACTCGTGTCCTTATATTATGAATCAACAGTCTACACATTTGAATGTTGTATACATATATTTAAGTTTACGTTTTTTAAAAGAATATTAATGGATTATTTTTTATAGAAATTGATCAACAATTTAATAACACTGATGGTGATTTAAATTACGATCAATGTGAAGAAGATTATAATGATCAAGACTATCAAGAATATCAAGAATCGGATAACCTGGATCAGAATAACCAAGATGAGGAGTATTACCAAGACCAAAACAACTACCAATCTAATAATGTAGAAACATTTGGTCAAGCCAGGAAGTTCCGTAACAACTTTAGGTTAAATACTATATAAATATCGATTATTAAGTAATATTATCTAAAATAAATTTTAATATTAAAATTAATAAAAAAAATCCAGGAATGATCGTTATAACAACGCTTATGGAAATTATAGTGGGGGCTATGGACCACCAGGTGGATATAGTAACAACCGCAATTTTAGATCCAGGGGTAACTTTTATCCACCTAACAATTATGGACCTCCTCCAATGTTCCAACAACCACCTGGAAATTTCTCTTGGGGACGTGGATTTGGGCCTGGTGGCCCTCCAATAAGGAAAAATACAAAAGAGGATAAAACCATTCGGTATTTGCTACGTAAGTATGAATTACATATTATAACTATTTATAGTAGATAAAATATTACTTATCAATCAACATTTGTAACTGTAAATTGTAAAATAAATGTATAATTTCATAGTATTAAGTATAATTTAGGGAGAGCAATGATTACTCAATATGAAAAGAAATGTCCACAATTCCCTTTTTGATTAGATACTGTTTCTAATAAAGAATGAATTATATACTAATTTGCAAAAAATGCATCTTTAATATGAACAAAATTTTACAAAAATATTAGCCTTTTTGTTAGAAAATCATGAAAGCTGAGAAAAAAATTGTTATCATGCTATAAGGTCAATGCTATCATTGTTATAAGGTCTTGCAAAACCAGTTCTAGCATAAGGCTGTGGGCCTGTTTTACATTACAACACAATTATGAATAATTAAACAATATCAATTATAAATTGATGAATATTTTTTTTTAGGATGTGGTGTTGGAAAAGATAATGTAAAGAATTTGCCCCGTGATTTGTTAGCATTGATAGAACCTGAGTACTGTGGGATTTGTGCTCAAGGCTTGGATTCTTATGCTATATGTAAGTATTATATCAAAAAATTATAACTTTTACATAACATTTATTTATTTAAAAAAATCATAAACATAAGACAGAATTGAAAAAGTATGTGTAATTTTTTTAAACTCAGAGCCTTTGAATTACAGCTAGCCATAATTACAGTCACACATCCTTTTTGAATTACAAATAAAATAAATATAGGGTAGCTTAATAAATGAACCTATGGGGATGGAAAGCTGTGGCCAAACACTAAATTAAATATTATTTACCTTTTATTGTTTTCTTCAGTTGCTTCAAGTACTTTTATATTATTTACTTCTGCATAGATAATTAATTTAGTTAGAACTTTATTAAAAGTATTAGTTATATAGTTTTTAATTTTAATTAAAAATTATTTACAAAATATATACAGTAAATTCACCAAAGATGCAAAAATGAATTATTCGAAAATAAATCAAAAAACTTTTAATTACCAACATGTACTATTAATACACATCTATGTTTATTTTATTTAACAGCTACCCTAGATCCCTTTTAATTTGTTTACAGCTCGCATTCATTATATTTCCAAAAATCACCTGAAGAATCAGAAAAAATGGTTAGCCCAACAATCTGAATTTGGGTTCCGGCGCGCTAAAGAGGTAACTAGACAATTTGTACAAGTAACGTTTCCGTAGCCATTTTGTCGACGTTCTGATTCACATAATGATAATATACTTATTATTATTGAAAAAAAAAACAATTTAACATAATGTTACGACTTTCACTTGACAAGCTATTGGTAAATAACCTTTGGTTATTGCGAACAGATTGAATCAAGTGAAACTTATGTGAACACTGTCGTCAAAATTGAAACTTACATTGCAACAAATTGTCAATCTTCACGTTGCTATTGACGTGAAGTATTTATACAATGATATTATATTTTGTAAGATTTTGCGTTTACTATTTCTATAGAAAAAATAAATGCACGAAAGTTAAAAACTGGCACACATAAAATAGCAATCTTAAAATTAGATTTACCCCATAGTATATATTTTTTAAAGTGTTCTACACTCTTCTGTTATTTAATACAAAAAATATCCGTCACGAATTATACATTGCGTTTGTATTGTAATTGTGTTCTTTAAGTGAAAGCAGCAAATAAATGTGATATTATTTTTCAGATTCCATTTAAGTCCCGTGATCTGTACTGCGAGCTATGTGATGTTCACATCACATCTAAAGTTCACTCCGATTCACACTACTTGGGGAAGGCACACAGATCGTAAGGCTTTGTGATGATTAGTTGTAGGGAATGATATTGTTTTGAAATACATCCATTCCCCTGGATAAGCATTGAATATAAACTATCATATTTGCGTCATTTTATTATTATCTACATCCATTATAGTAATGATATTAATTATTTTTGTTCTCATCAGAATCACATTAATAATATTTTTATTTACACAGGATTGTTGAAGGAAGGAAGAAGCCCAAGAACCCATTTTTGCTTCAACAGGGAATGGAGGAAAGAGTGTAAGTAATTTATTAATATCTTTTTACATTAAATTGACAATTAATATTAAATTTTCACTTTTATATGATTTATGATTTATTTTCACCTATTTAAGAATGTAAAAAAATGTTCAACCTTATTCCTTGTCAAAAAGATCATCATAACAAAAAATCATACTATAAAACATATTCTTTTCATTTTTTAATCTAATCTTTAATTATTTATCTACTCATTGTTTTAGCGAGCAACTAATCCGTCGCGAGAAAAAACATTTGAAGTCTTCAGAAGAAGTGGTGAATGAGAAGCCTAAATATATAAAATCTGTTCAATCTGAGCTGTTTTGTGATATTTGCAAGGTGTGTTGTGTGTATTAAAATTATATGATATAATGATAATCTTGTCATGAAAATGTGTATATAATCATATAAACATTTGCTTACAGCGTCCAATGATTACGAATTTGAAACTTCCTTGAACAAAGAGTACAATCACTTCTTTTCTATCGAGTTTTTGTAAATAATACTCTTATCTTTATACGAAGCATTAAACCAATTTCTATAGGTTATTCATATGTTTTCAACCCCCTCATAGGGGTTCATTGTGCCACATATTTATTTTTTTTAACAAATATTTGTTTTTTCTTTTGCATATCTTTAGACATCAGTGACATGTACTGACCAGATGACAATGCACTTAAATGGTAAGAGACATCTTGCTAAGGAGAAGCAACATATTCTGAAGATGATGAAAGGCGGGGGAGATGAGAAATCGGCTACCGCTGAGCCCGAGGCCGGTAAATATTGTTTTGACCATCTTACTGCAAATATCTTATTTTTCAAACTATTACTTGCATAATCACAATACAATTTTATGTAGGTAGGATACTACTTTCTAACATACAAGAAAGTAGTATAATATCATTTTTTGCGTTTTTTTAAATAAATTATAAAATAGGGTTTTCGATATACGGTTATGTTTATCACTAGTAAAAAATAATTATAAAATAAGCTGGAATTGAATAAGAGTTTTATAGGTTGTTACCAAAGATATATATTTTGTTATCAAATATATTTTTAAACATATCGCAAATAAAGATAATTACAATTGAAATACATCTTTGATAAAAATATTGCAGATAATGAGGAGCAGGAGCTTGAGGAGTCTATGGAAGGTACCAATATAATTAAATATAAAGACATCTTTGTATAAATAAAATATGAGCAGTCTGGCAGTTGTTAATATCAATATTATAATTCCAGTAGAGAATGCAGACAAGGAAGGTGAAAATGTGGAGAAAAAGGAAGAGGAAACTATTGAGGGAAACGTGGAAAATTACGATTGGGAAAATGGTGGTGAAAAATGGGATGATGCACCAAAAGAGGATTAAATAGTATAACACATTATCTATTTCAAAAATATCATTTTTTATTTGATTTCTTTGAGGTAAAATTAAATAACATTTAAGTATATTTTAATATTCACACATACTGTATAAATTAAACATAAAATAGTTTTAATATTTCAGGTACTCCAGTTGAATGTCACCACAATGCAGTGGACGTCCAACAAACTGGTGTGAGGGTTCCATCTCTAAATACAAATATGCAGTTGCAATTATTTTACTTTATGCAAATATATTATATAATGAAAACACTTTTTTTAATCATATAATTTATATAATTATTAATATTAAGTTCCCAAAACTTGAAGTACTATATTGAAGTAATATTATTTTACTTGACCAATGGTTTGTCATCAAATATTTAGTTGTAAAGGCTGAAAATATTATATAAAATATATATTTGAGCTTTAAGTCGAAAAAAAAAATAGTTGAAAGACATTCATACCAGCTACACGATCGTCTTCTCCGTCTCCGTCTAGTACCAAAGCAACCACGAGTGAAGCCAAACCAAAGTGCAAGTGCTAAAACTGCTAACAGGCCCACAAGCAAAACTCCCTGAACTTTTGGATCACAAAAATTTATTGACTCAACGCTTGTTTTGGCATTAGATTTTACATTAGCTTTTTTGGCAGCAGAAGAACTTTTCGCCATTTTGATAGATGATGATTTTTCTTCTATTTGCCCCATTTTTATTCAAATATATTAACCGGCTATTTCAAGAATTTTCATGTTTGGGTTATAGGGAAAAAAATTATTTGTAAATAGTCATTGTGAAAAAATGTATAAATTTTTACTATTTTAATTTTGAAGATTAAATGCCAAGGTATGTTTTGCCAAAGTAAATGTCAAGATATTATTTTTTTAATATTACGTTGTATAATAAGGTTAAAGTTATAAGGAAATATGGGAAATATGTTTTTTTGGCAGAATTAGGGGCTTAGTCCTTAGGTCACGTTTGATGCTAGGACAAAATAGATTTTGTAACAGTATAAACATTTTCTCTTAGCTCAGGTATATATAACAAAATTTAAATTAGATTTTGCTTAAATATTTAGTTAAAATTATTAATATATTTAGTTGTTGCTATTAAAAGAGTTGAAAGTATCTTTAATTAAAGTTGAATAATATATGTAATAAAAAAAATAATTATGAACTTTAAGATTCTATTCATTCTGAAATAATTAAGTAATGAATTATTTTATAACACGAGTAATTTAATAATTCAGATAGAAAGGAAATTCTTGCTTTAAGATAAGATGCATTTTTAAGTGTCTTCAAGAGAGTTCTGGTTATTTGCACATTAAAACGAGATGAAAAAGTTACAACCACAAAGTAACACGTTAGAAATCATAACAATAGCTGTGCTGTTTCTTTCCTTTTTATTTGAATTCTATTAAGATCTTAAGGTGGTGGACGTATAAAATTCATTATCATCTTATTATGATATCTGGTGTAAAATCACAATAGAAGAGCTAAAATAAAAAAAAACGATATGCCTCTCTAATAAAAATTGTTTAATACGATGAACATTTACTAATGAAATAAGTATAAACTCGTACTCTAAGAGTAAATTAAGCAGTTTAGCTGTTTAACAGCTGTTGCTCATGTAACTTATTTAAAGTTATTCTCGCTGCCTCCATCATGTGGAAACTATCCTAAATAATTTTATTGGTGTGTATTTTATATTTATTATTTTGTGTATTTTAAATAACTATTAACTTTTTCGCTTCGATTTGAAATTTTGGAGCCAACCAGTACGTGGTATAGATTATAAATAATTTAAAAATTCTCCATTAGATGTTCCTCAAAAAAATTGTGTACTTACATAACACGTAAGAAAAAATAAATAATTTTTTATTTGTCATATAATTAACCTTTGGTATTACTTTGCCAGATTAAAATGAAATTGTTAAATTAGCCAGTTTCTTAACTTGTACTTTGACAATATTGAGTATTGACAATAGTCTAATATATTTGACACTTGACTTGATGTCTACAATAAATAACGAAGAGGTGCATCGAGAATGTGTATTATTTAATTTGTGTCTAAGAATTTATTAATTCGATTATAATAGTTTGATTACATAGCGTTTTCTAGCTAATAGCTGTTTAAAAAGACATTATTTAAGTTAATAAAATGAATTCTGAGGTAGTTGCTACTCCACCGTCAGTCTCATGGGCACAGAGGAATACCCGAGTATTTTTAACGTTCAATGTTGAATGCGATAAGCCGGAAATTAAAATAGAGAAAAAACTAATTTCGTTTACAGGAGTTTGTACACCAGAGCAAAAAGTTTATGGTGTTGACATACCATTATATGCTGAAATAGACCCAGAGAAAAGTAGTTATGTGAATAAAGGTAGATTGATTGAGGTTGTATTAGCCAAAGAAAAACAAGATGAAGCCTTTTGGCCTACTTTAACTAGTGACAAGAAGAAACATCACTGGCTTCGAGTAGACTTTAATAGATGGCAAGATGAAGATGAAAGTGGAGATGAAGGTGATAATATGGATGACATGTTTTCGGATAAGATTGGGGATTTTGGAGATGATTATGAAAATGATGACTCAAGCTGTAATGAGGAAGATGAATTGTCTGATTTAGATGAGAAGATATAATGATTTGTCTGATCTAGAGTAACATTTCATAATTTGTTGATAAACAGTATTATCAAAGTGGTAATCTAGTAATAATTATTAATCATGTTCTTTTATACAAGGAATTAAGTAGTTTGCTTTAGCTAGATATTTAGATTAGATAAATATCAGCAGGATCTGAATTTTGTTTTGTTTCTAGTAAATTTGTTAAGTTAAATGTATTGGTGAATGTACAATAGGTTGCTAGCTTGTAAACATTCATACAACATTTTATAAATTGTTTTGTTAGTAAATGGAGTGTACTCTTTATTTCTCAAAGATTATTTTAGTATAAATTTTGAAACAATTATATATGGTTATCAACTTATAATTTTATTTACTTGTATAATTGGGCTGTATATTCTTAAGAACTCATTGAATAAGTATGTTGTGTGTGCAAACAAATCTGCTTTTAAAGATAATAAAGTTTTATTTATAAGAAAATCTTTTTTATTTTATTTCTATGCAAATAAATATATAAATAAACATATATAAATATTACTGGAAGTTTCATAAAAATTAAACACAAGTTAAAGCTTATTTTTAATAGTGTGAGGATAACCTCTATGGCAATCACAACTTGGAATGTTTAAGTATAAATATTTGATGGTATAGTAAAATAAATTATAATATCATTGTGTGTTGGATTAAAATAATATTTTAATACTAACATTACTCATTCTCATTCATCAATCAGTCTGTATTGGAATAACATGCTGTTATGTACAAAATATTTATATTTGGAATATTTTAATGTACATTATTTTTAATAAAATACAAATATTACCATTATAAACATGAAAATAAAGACACAGCAAATTAAGAATTAAATAATCAATTTATAGTATGGCAACATTTTATCTTATGAAATATATGCTTTGAGTAATTTTTTACCTCTTACATTAAAACAATAATAATTCTAAGTACCTAACTGCATCATTCCAAAACAACTTACAATTCTAATTATATTAAACTTAATAATAATTATTTTTTTACTCTATAATTCCACCAGTGTCGAGAAATGTTTTCTTTGCGATTTGGTAGAGTTGCGATGCCATTTTTTCGCTGGTTTCATTAACCATTTTTGTAAAGTGACCTTCAGGATTATTTAATAACTTGTATGGGTGATCAAATTCAACAAGGCGACCTGAATCCATGACCATAACTTTATCAGAGTCCATAATTGTATTAAGTCGATGCGCTACAGTTAAAACGGTGCAGTCGGAAAAGCGTTTTCTTATTGTTCTTTGGATAAATTCGTCTGTCCTATAATATTAGAAAGAATAATTATTATGTAAGTGGATTTATTTAAATAGTGAAATTTTTCGAAAATGAAATGGTTTAAATAAAATATTTACTTGGGGTCCACGTTAGCGGTGGCTTCATCGAGTACTAGAATACGATTGCCTCGCAGAATAGCGCGGGCTAAACAAACCAGCTGCCTTTGTCCTAATGAAAAGTTAGAACCTCCTTCAGATACTTTGAAATCTAGTGCCGGTATTGCAGCTTTTAAATCAACCTAAAAGTAAACAATTTTAAATTAACGCATAGTTGAAAAATTCTAAAATTTATAATAAAGTTTTTAATTAGGAAATAAAATATGTTCACTTACAGCTTCCAGAGCTTTCCATAATTTTTCATCGTCGTAGCAATTGAAAGGGTCTAAGTTATAGCGTATGGTTGCAGAAAATAGAACTGGTTCTTGAGGGATTATTGATATTTTAGATCGCAGGTCCTGTACAAAATAATTAGTTATAAAAAACTTTTCTTAGTCGTAAAACATAATTAAAAGTATTGTTAGAAAACAAATAGCATAGTTGATTGGTAAGGTAGTTACGTAATTAATTTCAAATTATGTTACCACATAAATAAGTGGCATTGTATCTTTGTTGATAATAAGGTATCTATTTGTTAAATAGTTGCTAGGTCCATGGAAACCACTAATTTATGTAATATATCAAAATAATAGTGGCCATGTGCCTAACCAGATTTATGGGTTAATTATCACTCTTTTGTGCGTATTATAGGAAACAAAGATATAAATATGTATAGGTAAGGATTTATTCTACAGATTTGTGTTATCATTTCCTATATTTAAATTAAAAAATCTCTATCTAAGGATTTATTGGTGGACATATCAATTATTAACTGTGCCTGATAATAGTTGTGATTATCATAATCTTTGTTTTTATTATATAAATATACCTGAAGTGAAAGTAGTCCAGTGTCAACGTCATCGATGAGAACTTCGCCTTCGACGATTGCGAGTCGGAATAAAGAAGAAATGAGGGACGATTTTCCAGCACCGGTTCTACCGACAATTCCCACCTACGGATGAAAATGGATAACTTTAGTGAAATAAATTATTAAATTAAGAATATTACAGAACGATTTATACTTACAAGTAATTTATAGTGTAATTATACTTCATATAATAAAAGTCACGATTATTATACAATTATTCATTACAGTACCTATCATTAAACACTAAGCGATATTATTATATTAATTACATACTAAACTAACGTCATTAATATGTACTTAAGATTTTATTATCTTAACGTATGTAACACCTGACAATGTAAGGGGAAGAAATTTCTCAGAAAAGTAATAGAAATTCATGATAATATGTGAATCATTTGTGTGTGTCCTGTGTAGCATGTCATATTAAGTAAGAGGTAATAACTATAGAGATGCAATCTAGATACAATCTAGATCTTATGTGAAATAAAAATGTCACCTATTTAAATATAGGTACATATTTATTACATGAAGCGATTTAATGTAACCGTCACTCGAACACTGTTATTTGTTTTGTACCTTTCGATTTTACATTATATATTTTGGTATTAAGAGAATATTTACCTTCCAGCCTTTTTCAATAACTAAGTTTAGATTTTTGAGTACAGGCAAGTCTTCTTGCGTGTATTTCATGTAGCAATTACGAAACTCGATACGCCCACTCCAAGGCCACCCTTTAGGGGTTTCAGTAGCTGCAACAATGAAGTTTTAAGGCTTTACATAAAGGTTTACACAATATTGAAAGTATTACATTTTTTCAGAGAGGGATAAAACTACTACTACTATATATATACACATTTTATTTTTTTTTAAATATATTTATTACATATAAAATTAGCTCTTAACTTTGTTGTTCCTAGTCAACAAGTCAGTAAATCAGGAAAAATATTATGCATTTACATGGATGAACACCTTTTGTTTGCATATTAAATATATTTATCAGTAAAGTAGGTTTTCATGCATTTCGTTTATCTTTCGTTTTTAGCTTCATAGCAGAGGGAATCTAGAGTTAAAAACATTGTTCTTTGCTTTCCTCATTTCGACGACGCTTTGTCGATACGAGATGGAACAAAGGGGAAATTAGTTTATTTTTCCTGAATAGAATTCAAGATATATATATATATATATATATATATATATATATATATATATATATATATATATATATATATATATATATATATATATATATATATATATATATATATATATATATATATATATATATATATATATATATATATATATATATATATATATATATATATATGATTTCCAGAACGAATTATGTATATAAGTGTTCATGTATTTAAAATTTAACTGTTAGAACATACCAAACTAAGAAACTTAAGTAAGAAGGTGAAACATGATTTTTATAACTAGCAAACGTAACAAGAAGTTTGTGTTTGAAATTAAATAAAGAGCTTACTTCCTTTATCCCATTGGGATTCTCTTTCAATATGAGTGTATTGTAGGATTCGTTCAACGCTAGTCATTTGTGAGATCACTTCAGCTGTTTGGCGCACTCCGAACTGCAGCATACCCGTTAAGATGAGTGTCTGTGATATCGCTAATCCCACGTTGCCAGAGAATATTGTCTCTGAAAGAAAGTTTACAGGTTTATGTTAAAACGTATATTTAAATATATGTTTTTATTATATAATAATTTTTTTCAATATCTTCAGTGTTAAATATTATATAACATGTAATAGTAATTTGTAAATGAAAATATTTCACTTAAAGTATAACTTACTGCTATCAATAACGAGGAATGCTACTATAACAATTGCCAAATAGAGCACGCATATAAAGTCGAGCCAAAAACCAAGCGTCACGCCGCTGGCGAGGTAACTGCTCCAAGTAGACGTATGAATGTCCTAGAATTTTAAAAAGAAAGAATATTGTTACAGTTTCTTTAATTTAACAGAAATTTCCTAGTTTTTATTTTCTAAATGTTATGTATTATATAACTTGATTTAAAAAATAAATATTTACTTGATATCCATCGAATTCTTGAATAAGTCGTTGTTGCGCTCCAGCTGATCGGATAGTGCTAATACCATTTAATGTAGCAGACATGTGAGAGAAAACAGGGCTCCTAGCTGCAAGGAACAATCCATTTAGAATCTTAATAATATATAATGCTATATGAAATCATGTAAAAGTTTTACGTACTAGTTCCTTCCAAGCGCTTGATAGATTGCGCTGATTTTAGGTAAATTTGAAGTATGACGTAGAACAAAAGCAGTATAATTGTTGTAGGTAGTAGAGTCCAAACCAAAGCAGCTGCGTTCAGTGCCAGTATACTGAACATTACAAGATAAATTTGGATACTTTCCAACAAGAAGCGAGGAAGCAATTCATCCTAGAGCTCCAATATCCTTAGAGAAACGGTTCAAAATACGACCTGAAAAATACAGCCCGAGTTTTCATATGAGTATATAATATATTTTGAAAACGAAAAAGGAAAAATAACAGAAAAATTGTATATAAAGTTCTGACTTACCTGATGAATTACTATCAAAGAAGCGCATAACTCCACGCAACATGGAGTGGAACATATCATTATGAAGGTTTCTTGAGGCTGTCATGCACACTTTAAAGAACATAAACGCACGAGCTGTTATAAAGAAGACACAGCATATAATGAGAGCCGTATACACATAAAGATATTGAGCTGTGTCCAAGGGTCCAATATAGGCATGAATGTCTAGATCTGGAAGAGAGACAAGAAAATTATTTACGCTGAAATTTTTGTGATTTAAATTATTCTAAGTAATTAAGTTTTAATTCTTACTTGGTTCTAAATTTATTCCTGAAAAGTATGATTCTAATGTGAATGTACTGTTATCAGGAGGCGTAACTTTTTCATATTCTTTGACCGTGGTGTTTGCTTCTCTTTCCTTGAGTCTAGTTACTTCGTTTGTCCTGTTATAAAAAAAACATGATAAATATAAACAAATTCAAGTAACATACATATATATATATATATATATATATATATATATATATATATATATATATATATATATATATATATATATATATATATATATATATATATATATATATATATATATATATATATATATATATATATATATATATATATATATATATATATATATATATATATTTATAAATATATATATTTATATATATTAGACCTACCAGAGAGTAACCCAATAGTCACAAAGAGTTGCTGACAGTTGTCCAATTACAAGGAGAAGAACCATAAAGAATAATCTGGCTGTTCGTCCACCAGCTCGTAGGTAAGCTCCATATACATGCCAACCCATTGATCCTGATTCTCTTTCTTCTTCTTCCATTTCTTGTGCAGGCACTTCACATCCCGTAGTTGACTCTGACAGAGACGGTCGTCTTGTGGTTGACAACTAGTGAAAAATACGATTTTAATGTCACAGAAGCTATTTGATAATTTAATAAAACATATATAGCAATAAGATAATTAATGGTTAAAAAGTGGGATAATTCAGTTGTTACTACAAATCAACTTACTCTAGCTGATGTTCGACGTGACATTGGTAAAGGTTTCTCGGCTTCTAGATTAATCTCTTTATCTTCTTGGACTGAGCACAACAACTTGGCAAAGTCCTTGCCGGACTTCAATAACTCTTCATATGTTCCTTTCGTTTCAATCGCACCCTAAAATTTTTAATGGTAATTGTATTAAAATTGAAAATTAAAATCTAAAACCAACATATGCTGATCGATACTTTTAGTATTTGTGTAATTAACTTTTTATATACACTTACGTTGTGCATAATAACAATATAGTCAGCAGCTTTAAGATAGTGAAGTTGATGAGTGACCAAGATGCGAGTGGTATGGCGCAAGTATCCAGTAATACATTCATCAAATAGTTGTCGACCTACATGAGCATCTACTGCTGACAATGGATCATCTAGAAGATAAATATCAGCCTGAAAAAACAGAACAATTTTTTAATTTAAGGTTTGATTTTGTGTAATAAAGTGAACATAGGATAATAAAGTAAATATTTAATAATAAAGTGGCGTTGAGTTCCGCCACTTAACACGCAATGCCTCGAAATGGCGGAAAGCGGGGAACGGAGTGTCTTAACACGGTTTCTGCGTGAAAACATAAAAAATGAAGAAAAAAAAGGAAATAAGTTCTTATATATTATTATTTTTTTTAGCAAGGCAGTAAAATCCTCAGGAACCGGCATATGTGCTTTAGTTGCCGGAGGACAGAAAATGGGTATGAAATAATCTCCCCGAGTGGGAATCGAAATAGTAAACTGCCGCGTTTATATGCATATGTTGCGCCTCTGCGCCACGACGGTATCTTCATGATATCTCTCATTAATTATAAAAAATATTTTTTAAATTAGTCCGTTTTAGTTACTTACTTGTCTATATACAGCTCTAGCCAGGTTAATACGAGCCCTTTGACCTCCAGATAATGATGCCCCTCTCTCACCGACGAGCGTCTGGTCACCGTGGGGAAATTGTTGGAAGTCCTTTTGTAGTGCGCATACTCTTACCACCTACACATAAATATTGTATGTTATTTTTATCGTGTAATTGATACATTCAATTTTATATATTTTGTTAATATAATGATAGTTAAAATATTCTTACGGTACTGACTAGTTAAAAATATTCTTTTATAGTTAAATTGAAATATGTTTTATATATTATAAATATTAGGAAAAAAGCTATTTACACATTTAAGCATCCTATTGGTAAATATCTAAAAGTTTGAGAACTTAAATTTTGTTTAATTATTCATGCTTAATACTCATCTTACCTCCTTATATTTTTTCGCATTATAGGGAAGTCCGAATAATATATTTTGCCTCACTGTTGAAACAAAGAGCCATGGTTCTTGGCAAGCATAAGATAGAGGTCCAGAGAGGTAAATTTTGCCGCTAGTCGCACGTAATTCATTCAATAAAAGATGTAAAACTGAGCTCTGTAAATAATGTATTGCTGTATATATCAAATCATTAAATATTATTGAAATATATAAAATAATGTGAAAAAAAAGTTTCGCATACCTTTCCGGAGCCAACTGATCCAATAATAGCGCAAAGTTTGCCTTTGGGGATTGACAAGTTGAGGTTATGCAATGTGACAGGACCATCTTCGATCCAATTGGCACTAACGTCCTGTATAAGAATACCAACATCCGTATTGACGGAATTACTATTCATTGCTGAAGGTACAAGGCCTTTTTCAGTACATTCAAAACCTGAAAAATAATGGCATATTTCAAATTTTTCGTTACGAATATTCTAATATAATGAATATATTATATTCATTATATTGGAATTTGAATATATTATATTCATTATATTGGAATATTAATAGTTATTTGCATATATTTCAATGTGTGCTCACCGGGATTGTATAAACCTTCTTCGTCAATCTTCTTAAATTTGTTTGAGCACAAATCAACTTCACTTATATTCTTCATTTTCTTATTTTTCACGTCCAGGACCAATTTGGCGATATCAATATCAGCTACGCTACGCAGATCCTCCCTTTCATCTATTTTGTCAATGTTAAATGGTTAATTGCCATGTTTTTCAATGTTTTTGTTCATTTTGTTAACATAATTAAACGATCATAACGTGCTTTTAGTATTTGTTAACAAAAACCAGAAAGCTGGTATCCATTATAATTTTATGATATGCAGTTTTGTTAGAGGTGTTATAAAGCACAAATTTTAATACGTCATGCTGTTAGATAACAATTAATATCAAATAAAACACACGAAACATGGTTAATAATTAAAGCAAAAAGAACAAAGAACGTGATTGTTATGGGTAAACTTACATCGGATACAAATATATAGGTAATACATATAACAATGTATACAATACATATAATCATGTATATTTAAAGGTGCTTTAAAATCTAACGTTTCACAAGAACCACTCACACTGTAAAATTTAAAATCGTACCCAAAAGTAAAAAATGTTGTATGCGGAGCACAGAGGTATAGGACTCCAACATCATTGAAAGAGACATTGGCAATAAGATAGCTACTGAAGCTTGAAGTATATTGAACATTTGAGCCAACGGGAATGCCTGTGAAAATTATTATTTTAATGAAATGATAACTTTCATTATATAATCCGTTTCTTGTTTACGTGGTAAATATTTCGTCCCTTGTACGTTGCGTTAGTCATCACATTATACAAACATTTATATACACTAGGCTACTGATTATTAATTTTCTATTATAACTTATTATTTATACACAGAGTTCGTCATAATAAGAACTCTTAAATTGAGGCAACCATGCCACTTGCGTATTGCAATACATAGACTAGGCATGCATAGAGACCTCGTGGTCTCACATACCCAGTAGCATAAACGCCTCGAGGCGTTGAACTGATATCAGAGCTTCCGCCAAAAATGATACAGCGTTTGACATAATTATTGAGAGGGTGCCTTGTAGTGTGTTGAAGAATTGCGCCAAAGGAAATACCTGTAATTAGACTTGAATATGGTATGGTGCACCCTACGTGTAAAATTCATATATACATATTAATATAATATTTATTCAATACTATCATAGTATATATATATTTCATTAGAGAAATAAGAGTATATTATATTCAGATAATGTATTCGTAGTGTATCACGTGTGTAGGTGACGCACGATAATTATGACGGAAAAATATACAGTTGCGTTAGGATCTCTCTTTAGACTATCGTTAAAATAAAGTTCGTGATAATTACGACATCCAGAACCAAAGCCATCGGCGTTAAACTACGAAGTATGGTAATTGGATGTCAATTTACATTAAACTATCAGTGTACAAATTATATTTTATGTAGACATAGTTTTTAAAGTGCGATTCCATACTAAAGAAAGAAATATTATGTTTAGAAAACATCTAAAATCGCGATGCGTTCAAATTTTAATATTAAAATGAATTAAGTATTTAATTAAAAAGTACTTATTTAAGTGAGTATTTAATTAAGTATCTATTATATTTTTACAAATTATTACCTTAAGAGAAAAATTATAAAGTTATATATCAAGACCACATATTATAAATTATTTATTAATACGCAGTAGGTACGTATTGTTAACAGCACGTGTTGCAGTTAAAATATTTAATTTTAATCGTAATAGCGATGTTTATCCTTAATAGATCACAAATTACTGACATATATAAAGCCAATTGAAGATAGTAAATAACATTTTACTAAGGTGATAAGGAGAAGGGTAATATGTTAACCAATATACTTGTATGTATAAAGTTATGTATACTTAAGTATTTATAATTGTTCCTATTTGGCGCTGTAGAGATCAAATGTTTATAGATGTTGATGACTCTTATGTTATAACATGTTTTATAATATATGTGTGATAGTAAAATAAATAGAATACATATCTATATTATTTAGAACTGTAATTTTCGTGTTTTAGTTTCGTCTGTAAAGAGACCTTCTATGTAAAATGATTGTGAGCAGTGAGTCTGACTCGTGTCCGCTTGTTTAAAATGCTGAGTCGGAATAGTCTTAAGTACTAAAATAACGTATTATAAAATTTTATACTTACAATATCAGCTGTGACTTGGTAGCCAAATAAAGAATACGTGAGAAGTGTGATGTAAAGCGAAAGTCTCTCTGTGAAAACCATGAAGCTCAAATATACTCCGCGAAGATATGATGCCGACGTGATACAGTTGATTTCATTTTTTCGGGCCAATGCCTACAACTTTTTCGAATGGTTTCTCCCACGCATACATTTTGATAACCTAAAATAAATTTTAACGTACAAACATAACGTTAACACTAATGTCAGTAGATATAAAACTAGTTTGTAAGAATTTAATTAAAATGTCATCTCAGGTAACTTAAGAAATTTACATATACATACAGTTTATTTCATTCTGAACAGAGGATAAGGAATTTAATTATCTACTAATAGTGCTACATTTATACATATATATATATATGGACTTAAATTAAATCTTTTTATTAATTTAATTAGATTTACCTGCATTCCACTTATTATTTCATCCATTATCCTAACACGTTCGTCAGTTTTACCAGCAGTTTTCATACGTAGTCTTGCCGCAAGTTTGCTCATGTAGGCTGAATAAAAAGGTATATACGTTTGAATGTAAAAAAACCCACAGCTCTTAAAACTGTCTAATCTTTTTTTTAGGGTCACATTCAAATTTTTGTTTGTTATATTACATTTTGTTGTAAAGAATACTGTAGGGAGATTATGACAAAATTCGGCTCCAATGATCAAATTTATAACATAGTTTTGTTTCATAACTTGTGAATCTTTTCTACCGTTTAAAATTAAAATTATTATTTTTACTATCTTACCATAACGTAAACCTACTTACATTGAACTGGAATAGTCTGCAATACAATTCCAATAACTCCAACAATAGCTGCGTAACCAATTTTAATGTAAATCAGATAGCAGACAATGACAACTTGTAGAGGTAGTAGCCATATGAAATGAGTATATATAAAGGCATAGTCGAATCTATTGACATCATTAGATAAGAGATTAACCACTTGGCCGGCTGTTGTCTGCGCGAGTGCCCCGGAACTCATTCGCATGACCTATGGAGAAATCAATTTATTAAGCTTTTAGCAGGTAGTTATGATATTTTACAATCAGGTAGGGTATAAAATAAATTTTACATAAGTATTTCACAGTTCCAAACACATGGTTATAAATTTCAATGTGTTACATATTTTTGTAAGTATATAATATTGTGAACAATAAAATATCAATAATAATCATCATAATAATCTCATTTGTCATGATATTATCATAAACGTTAAGCAAAATATTTGTATATTTCATTAGGGTTATTGATAGTATGTTAATGTAATAAATATTAAAAATTTCTTCTACCTTTCTATAAATAAGCGAACACGCAGCGATGCGGACTTTCATGCCAAACTGTTGAGTGGAGTATGTGCCGTGATGGTTAAGGAAAGCTATCATAAGTGACATAAGGATAACTGCAGAAGCACAGTAAACAGCTTGTTCATAGGTCATGTTCGAGCCAGGCTCCCAGTATGACAGCAAAATGCTTAATGCTACAGGCTGAAATGGTCTGAAAATTATATTAATTATAATTAATATTTACTTTACTTCTAACTTTTATTATGTTGAAATATATTTTATATGAAAAAGCAAAAATATTTCTGTTTCTATATCGAGTTACGATATAGAAACAGGGCCGTCGTGGCGCAAAGGTGTAGCATCTGCCTACACGCGACGGTTTGTGGCTTCGATTTCCACTAGGGAAAGATGGATTTTTTATTTCCATTTTCTTCACTCAGATAACCAGGCAAAGCGCGACGTTAAGTTCTTAATTCCAAATTCTTCGAAAAGGCGGAAAGCAGGCAACGGAGTGTCTTAACACTAGGTTTTGTAGGTCCTGCGGTTCCCTCTGCCTACACTGCTATAAGTGGGATTAAATGTGAGTGTAAGCTATAGAAACAGAATCCATTATCATGAATCATGAACGCTTAGGTCGGTTGATTTTTTACACTTTTATTTAATACACTAAATTTCACACAAGACAGTGGACACTGTTACATTATTATTCTTTACTTATAGTAAACGTTTCAGTAGAAAGTTAAGCAGTATCATTACCACACATATGCAAAATTATAGTGTCTAGTACAGATTCTTAAAGTAACGTTTTTATTCAAATGTGAACAAATCAGAATTTAAGTGTTCAATATTATTATTAAATTATTCGTATTAATTTTTCATCTTAGCTTTTTATTTTATGTTATATGCAAAATCTTTTGATAGTGTCATTATAAGTAATAATTTAAATGTTATATTAACACGAAAATATTTATTAGCGCTTAATATATATATGTATATATATATATATATATATATATATATATATATATATATATATATATATATATATATATATATATATATATATATATATATATATATATATATATATATATATATATATATATATATATATATATATATATATATATATATATATATATATATATATATATATATATATATATATATATATATATATATATATATATATATATATATATATATATATATATATATATATATATATATATATATATATATATATTTGAATACAAATTCAAATACACAATTACAGATGTTTCAGAAGTCAAGAAGTGTTTTTTAAAGAAACGTTAAATATTAATTATTAATTAATAGTTTATTTTGATTTGGATATACCATGGTATAAAGTTCAGTGTCATACGTTATTTATGATATTTATTTTGTACTTACTTAAGTATCAGTGCTTGAATAAGAAACGTAACGCCGGAAGGCGCGTAACTTAACCAGAATGTCTTGGTCATGGCGCGGAGAAGCGACGGCTTTCGTCCTTGCTTGTTTGCTAAAGATATTTCTTCTAACCATTTCCTGTAAATTAAATAACGATTTTTAGTAATGTCCGCCTGGTTTAGTTCTATGATAGTATTATTTTGAGTGTCGTATTGTATATAATTTTTGCCCCAAATATTATACAAAGTTATTTTTTCATATGTTCAAAATATACTTCATTCATTACTAACTAATTTTTCCACAATCGTGTAGACTATATTTATTAGGTGTGACAATATTTTTTAAACGCGATCCAATGAGTAGAATTTAATTCGATATTTGTCCACGTACAGAATCACAAGCTGTAAATGCACCACGGTAATGTTTACAATTTGTTTTTTTTTTATAAATATAGACAGAGAAAATATCAAGTTCATGTATTATTTCATTTCATTAGGTGGGTACTCATCTATGTGGTGGGTATTCTTACTCCGTAAATATAATTGAGTCTTTCAAGCGAGTCACACACGACCACAATGTCAAGTTTACATAAATAAAATATTTAACATATATAAATATATCATGTAACCTTTGGTCATTTAAAATATTGTGTGACAAATTATAATTTGAATATTTGTTTAATGAGGTGCTTGTGATAATTTATGTCCTCAAATATTGAAGTATGAAAATAAATAATCCAAATAAAAACCGACTAAACTTGTTTGGCTGGAGATAATAATATTGCTATAAATAACGTAAATTCAAATAGCACTATAATGTAAAATATTATTATTGGGTTTACAACATATGCGACATCAGAAGAAATAATTTCATTTATCTGCTTGGTAAGCTAAAAGTAAAAATTCTCTAAAACTAAAAGTAAAGGGATATAGTCTGACATTTTTTATGTGGTCAATTTTATGTCGGATAGTCTGTTATTCTTAAATAATAATAAAAAATAACGGTTATTTTAACATAAAAATTACAATACTCTCAGTCCAAGCAAGGCAGTGACGTAGTATATAGGTTTTACGGCCAGTAAGGTGCTATAGAAATTGGAATCAAGAACAGTCAAATAATAAAGATACTGTTAATTGTAAACAAGGAGTTTTATTTGAATTTTTTTAAATTAAATGGGAGGTTAAGTTAAGATGAAGAATACTGATTTGTTATGATCCCAATATTGACTTGTAGTCAGTACAAAAATCCTTTTTTTAACTAACGCAGATATTGTGAGCATGTTAGATGTAACTAATAGATTTATGTATTCAAGTGTATATTTATACTCTCGGTGGTGCTGCTATTGTTTTTTGTTTACGTTTTTTTTTTAATTTTCGTAGCTCTCAAACTTGCCATATAATATTAATGTCATAATACAAAATATCAATTTAATAATAATGTGTTAATTCCACATATACCTACTTAAATTTTTATTAGAGCTAAGAATTGAAATGGTTTACATTAACAATTTGAATTCAAAGAGGATGGCCTGATATGTTAATTGTATATGTAAGGCGCGATCCAGGCGCAGACGACGCCCGCAGTGCATAGCGATAACGGTGTTACTTACATATATGCTTATTTAAATCTGTGTAAGACTTCTACTTGTTACTTAAACATTAAAATCAGTTTCACTGTAGAGTGTTTCTTGTATTTAAATGAAATCATAACGTTAAAAAAGTGCTACTTTGTAAATTCATTCTTAATTTTTCCTCTTTGTTATAATAACTATGAAAGATGAAAGATACACTTTTGTAATAAAAAAACATATTTCCTTGTAAATAAACATACAGGAAAGTATTTTCCGTAACATAAATAATTAATTTTTTAAATTTTATATGATGTTCGTTTATGTTGGTTTTTAAATTAATTGTTTCTTTTGTTAAAGTAAGATTTAAGTTTTAACGTTTCGGATATGCGTTGAATTATAATATTTTTTCCGCAAAATTCCGATTTGTTATGTTCATTTCACGCATACTTAGTATTACGCATACTACCCATTACTAATTGATATTACGAAATAAGATATCTTTTTTTTTGTTAGAAATAACTTATTAGCTTGTCAATGTAACTAGTTACGGTAGTTTAGCTCGATTCGTTTTTTATCTAGTGTTATAGTATTTTTATCTTATAAGTTTAAGCATAAATTTAATCCTTATTCCGATTTATTGTCTACTATGAATAGGGTCACATCAACTTGTGTCTTAGACAATACGTTTAATTAATAAATATTAATATTTGGATTCAATTTATGTTATATATAGTACTGACATGAACGTGTAATTTATAAATAAAGCACAGAGTGAAAGCTTATCTGGCCAGTAAGTTTATAAATGTGATAAACCGGTATAGTTTGAACATTCTTATGAGCAGTCGTGGCACACTAATGTCACTACGCATTTTAGTACCTGAAATGACAACAAGAGTAGAAAGTAAGTGACATCCGATTATTGACAGTTCCATAGATATTGTTAGAATAATGGCATACTTTTTTTTGGGATATGTTAAAAACTTTTGTATACAATTTTTTTTTTAATAAAAGCTGACCATGGTCACCGTATCGAAATCGTTTTTTAAATTAACATTCTTTGTACCTAGAAAGAACGGGCACGGTCATAATATTATAAACATTGATATCAATACTCTTTTCAAAGTTATAATTATTATTTCATAGTTTAAAAAAATATACAATGATGTGGTAGGTATCCCAGATGAGCAGAATTTGGTATTGTCAATATATCAGCTCATAATATATGATTGCTATGACCTGTCAATACTGAGTGAATAATTTCAACAATGTAGCAAGGTCAGTTATCATGACAATTGCTCAAATAAGAATATTAATAGTAATTGAATTCAAACTACACTGGACGGTCTAGAGTTGGTTAAAAGGTTTTATCAAAACTATAATAAAACATTAAAAAATTGTTCCTGTACATTAATTATTTTTGAGTAAAAATAAATTATACAGATTGGTGGTATACAAATACTTATAATGTATATTTTTTTAAATTTTAGTTTTTGTTTTCGTAAACACTACTCAATGATTTGAATGATTTTTTTTATATCTGTTACATCAGGACCAGATGGGTTCTCTAGGCTATAAAAGAATTGGAATACTTGTATAATGCAGTTGAGATATAAAAGAGAGTTATAAAATATATCCCCTTATGTTAATGATCTGCAACATCTCATGAATATTATAACCAGCTTTACCACTTGAAATACGGAAATGGTGCCTTAACAAAAGTCAAAGACATTTTCCATTGACATTTTGATATAAAATATCAAGGATATGGAACAACTGTTGAAGAACTATAATAGATAAATAAGCTAAAAACAATGATAAATGTTTTTGGTAACAAATATTAAGGATAATAAGCAGTTTTTGTTGTCATGTAAAAATCTAACGTCTGTCATGATGTATGTAGGATGTCAAAGTCTAAATAAAAAAACCAATAATGTGAAGGTTCCAAGAGTTTTGTATCTATTACATGATTGTAAGTGAATGAAAAGTACAATTGATAAAAGTTGACATGCTTGAATTTGTGGTTGTATGCGTTCATTTTGTATTAATTCAACTACATTTTTCATACAAAAAGCGAAAAAACGATGACAAATGGGATGGTTATGGAAATACTATCACTCTGGGGACATTTTTTTGATATACAGAGAGAACCAAGCCAGTTTTATAACACTCCGTTCCCCGTTTTACGCCCTTCAAGATATTGCGTGTTAAATAGCAAAACTCAGCGTCTCGCAAGTAAATAAGTAAGAGTGGAGAAAATTAAAATAATTAATTTTACCCGAACGGGAATGAAACCTCAAAATATTCGCATAAAATGGCTATCGGTGTGTTTCTACGCCACAACGGTCCTTTGGGAATTAATAACTTTAATTTACTCGTTCTGGTAATGCTCAATATTACCGCTTCTTCTTCTTCTTCTTCTCTTTATTTATGGCGTTTCGAGCGTGCCAGTTGAGCACAATTCACTTCGCCAATGTCACATTGAATGGAGAACACACAAAGGAGAATGTACGGTAAAAAAAGAGATATCATTACACAGTTGGAGAATGCATGTTTAAAAGAGATCCAGTAAATATTACCGCAATAACAAGATGTATTAGGACAAGTTTTCTCTGCTTACCCTGTCATATGCGGATATCTTTACATCTAATAAATTTAAAGCCGTTCCTCTTAGTCAAAGGTAAAATAATACTTACTTTGTCTATATCTGTTTTAATATATATATCGTATTAGAACAAGCTATACTTATTCTGTATAAAATGAGGTTAAGTATTTGGACATTTCAATAAATTTAAATTTTACGTTCTCATCTTTTTATTCATACGATTCTTATCTTTTTAGCATAACAATTTGTTGCTTTTATTGCTAAGAGCCGATTTATTTATTATGGCTAATTAAATGTGACATGCATATTAAAGTCATCTATAAAAAACAAATATTATAATATAAATGACCATAACGTATATATATCTATATATCAATATTCTTCTTATATATATATATATATATATATATATATATATATATATATATATATATATATATATATATATATATATATATATATATATATAGATAGATATATATATATATATATATATATATATATATATATATATATATATATATATATATATATATATATATATATATATATATATATAAGAAGGATAGGATATAGATGAAAAAAAGATTATTATGTGGTTGCAAACTTGCAAACTTAGTATTAACCATGAAGAATGCAGGCCATAAGACTTATTTATTTAATTTGACAGTATTAATAGTTATTGCAGCATAGGCAGACGAAGATGAATCTGAAGAGGAATCTTGGTGTTTAGGCACCGTTGTTATCGCGGCCCCTACTTATTACTTACTCCCATGTGAGTGTTGTATACGTAATTAATATGGTAGGACTCAGATTGTCCTTCAATTGAGTCCTTACTTATTATCTTACGTAAAATAAGTGTTCAGAATGATATTTTAAAAATTGTGTGCAAGAATTTGTACAAACATGCTGATTACAACATTGAGCGAATCACGCGTCACGTCTGTTAAATGAATAGCCCCTGAACGTCAAACAACACTTTGGCCATGCTCATATGGCATTTAAGCGTTAGCTTATTTTACACTTATACAAGAACTTATAGTAATATTATTACTCTAATTTTCCTTAAACAAAGATATTTGCCTATTAATCTCATAAAAATAATTATTTAATTATAATAATTTCTTAAAAGCCTTTATTTTATCATGAATAATTTTTGGTTTTATTGACAAAAAAATTACGATCGCACGTCATTATTCACGGATTACGATTACGGTATGTATTGTAACATAACTTGTGTGACTGTATTGTTGTGTATACATCTATCGTAAAATGTTAGTAAATTTTACAACGCCTACTGACCAAGTTCTTATCCTTATACTATTAGGCTTCATTATCTTCTGTACACTGCTTTTTTACGTTATTATACGATGCGATAAATTTTATAATATGGTTAATATTTTGTCAATCATACATTGTATTTTTTATATCAAATGTTGGTAGTGCATTCGGGTCGGTTATCCTCACTTACCCCAATTACACTAGAGACGTTGGGGAAAAGTAATCAAATTTATTTGATTTTGACTATATCATCGCAATATGAGTAACATTTTTTTTATATCAAATTTTATGACGTATATTGTATAATTATTTGCTTAAAATATTTAAAAAAATAATATAAAAATACCATTTTATTGATTACTTTACGATTTTATTATATTAAGTTGCTATTTTACTGTAAGTTCTTGTTTTGTAATGACAAAATTGTCATCGCCTTAAGTTTCTGAATATATTTTATTGAAAAATTTGTTACACAAAGCACTAGTTTTTTTTAAATATGAAATAGACTCATTCGCTTATAAATCAAGTTCATTTTAAGTATTATTGTAATTGTGTTAGTATACGGAAATCGTTTGCCTTTATAAAAACTTGATACGTGTGTACAAAATTAATTATAGCTTGAGATAAGTTTTTATAGCTTTATTTATTAAGTGCTTAAATTTTTATTTACTGTAATAATATTTATTAAAATATTACGTTCACATTGGATTTTAAAAGGCTTAAGTAGAATAAATCTAGTTAAAGTATTTGTAGGTTCGGAAAGTAGCGAGTACCGGTACAGGCATCACGTGAAACGTTTCATTGCCTTGTCCCTGTTTTGCTCCGACGCCATGTTTACACAATCCATCTAATTATTTTTGATTATGTTATAAACATCAGTTGTGATTAGATTTGACCTTTCCTGGTAGATTAACAATTATTTATTAAAAAGACAATGTAAAGAAAAATATAAGTACACGTGAATATTTGGCCGTAGGGCATTTCAGTCAGTCAGTGAATTTGGAATCCAGTGGGAAATTAAAACAAATTGACAAAAAAGAACGTTAAAGTTGTATACAAGTGTGCTCTAGTTAGGTCGTAGGCTCTGCACAAGGTAAATAAAAAATTGTAACGTGTGCTATATTGAAATTATTGGAAATTCACATTATAAAGTTCAGATTAATTTCTTGGTATCAATTACGGATTGGTATTATTTCTTAGAAATAAAATAAGCCATTTAATGTTATATCATTATCGTGAACAGAAAAAAGTGATTACTTATTTGTCTTGATGGGTTTAGTTTAAAAGACCTTGTGGGTACTATCTACATTCTGCAGGAGAAATATATTATTTTATTTACAAATTTCTTGTAGTAACTTATAATATCTATATTACTATAGAGAATGTGTAAGTATACCTCTACAATCGGATGTAATTTGTAAAAGTTTAATTTACTGTAGTACGCCTCCATTTTGTACACCTTCACATATTACTTTTCAAAAGTACATAAATATGTAAAATAAGCTTATCAAATTTCTCCTTTTGAAGATATTATACCTTTTAGTAAATTATATAAATGGGTAGGCCAGCCCTAAGGTTTTGAGTACGTGGTTAAAAAGTCTGCAAATAAAAATACACAAATGTATTTTTTTGATTGCGTTGACTTAGTTTGAGTATTTTGGAGCAACGGACTATCAACCTGGATGTTAATTTCAGCTTAGTATATCCTCTCGATTTTGAGAATAATAGTTTTCTCAGGCAAATGTACAAAAAAACATACAGTTTAGAATGATAAGAAAGAAAAAAACGGTACCTTGCCGTTTTCTTTCTTGAGAAACTCATTTGGGATCCCCAAATCTGTTTAGGCTAACGACATTTTAATTATCAATATATTTGATTACAGGAATATAAATTATGTATTCAAATACAAGCTGGGTTTTTATATAATATTTCTCAATAAGTGCGTTCTTATAAAAGAATTGAATTGATGTTATTACGTTTAATTTCTATAATAGCGTTTATATTATATATAATTTCGTAAACTTAACGGCTTGGAATGCGAGTACTTGTACCTACGTGTACAGATTATATGACACAAGACCAACATTTTACTCGATATTTTCTATTTTAAGGAAAGCCTAACGTCATTTGTATATCGCGTAAAATAAAGTAAAATTTTTTAGATCAGATCCAGATTTATGGCAGTTTTCTATGATACACACGTATAAAATATATATAATATGATGACTTCAAATAGTTATAAAGCATACTTTAAAATAAGAACGTAATATTTTTATTGTGTCTTAATTATTATAATTTTTTTCATTGATGTATTGTAATGTTTCTTGACACTTTACTAACTGTTAAGTTACGTCACAGTTTTTTTTAATCGGCAAAATAGATTTATTATCTACTAAGACCACTTATCAGCTCTAAATTTATATAAATACAGTTAAAATCTCATTAACCTTAGTTTACTTGTGACGAGCATGTAGCAGAACCAGTTGAATCGTTCGATTTTATAATATAAACAAGGATATGGTACATTACTTGTTTGTGGCGAAGGTCAGTATACCAAGCGAGATGACCAGCTCACTTAAGTAGTGTTTACTTCATTCGCCCTTCTCATTGTTGTATGGGGACTGCGGAAGTGTTTGTTTTAATCTCATTTGTGATGATGCAAACGCAGACATTTTCTTTACTTTTAAATGACAGAAAGACATAAACATTTTTAATGACAGTTATAGGTAAATTTATAACAATCATTTCAAGGCAATATTACAAAAGCTATAAAACTAATAACTTTAAGTGTGACTTATTAATAATTTTATAAAAATATTTTATATAATATTGACTATTGGGATTATGTCACTCAATATAGCGTCGTTTTGACTTAAGTCTTAACAGCAGACTTGTCGAGACAGTTTAGTTGGAGTAAAATTCCGAAGCTATCTCGATAATAGAATAAATGCTGCCATGTATGACTACTTCCTCTCGAACACTCTAGAAGTTATGTACCAATTTTTGTCGACGTGTAATTTTGTTCTAAAATATCGATATTTTGGAAATTGTTTAGCAATTTGTCTGTAGTAATATATAATGTATATAATTAAGTATTAAGCGAGACCTTAACTCTTAAAGAACATAAGTATCCAAAGATCAATATTTCATTAAAATTACCATTTTATTATAATATTTTTAGTAGTATTAATTATTAATTTATATATTTTTGTAGGCTACTTTTTTGATAAAAGATTAAATGTAAAATCTTTCGAGATTTCTCAAAATTGAAACACAATATTGAACCGTTTTGATAAAAACTGACAATTACTACTAGTATAGTTGTGATTAAGACAATAAATAGTGTTTACGGTAACTTGGCTGAGTTTGTTGTGGGCTCTTCTTACCAGGCCGCGCTTGGAACCCTCGTTACTTTAGTTTTAAGTCGTGGAGTGTGTAGGTTTCGATATTTATTATCAAATTGGGCTCCTCTGACACTCCTCCGTTTGTGACCATTTTATTGATTCTAAGTGGAAAATAAATAAATAAAATAAAAATATCTATGAGTAGCTTTTAATCATATAATTTAGAATCCTGACGCAATAGCAAATATTTGTTTTAAAAATATAAATTTATCGTTAAGATTTCTTTTTTAAATTCGCGTCTATATTTTTTAAATTAAAACGTGAAAATTGTAAGGATCCTAGGAGGAGGTACTAAAACTCTACCTAATTTTCGAGACGACACTCAATGCCACGCTGTTGTCTTTTTACTAGAGACCAAATTGAACACACCACGTTTTCAGTCACAATTAATGCTACAACGCCAGAACGACGATATATAACATAGTGCTTTTTATGTTTTAAATTTTCGATAAAACCAACACTGTAGCGCGAATACTGACATTAATCATGAATAAATATTAATCAATTTACATAACATCTATTTTAAAGCGTGTTTAAAACTAATATATTATAATGTGTTATTTGAAATCTTTTTATGTATCATATAAATCACGAGAGGGTTGGGTGTCAGTGAGTAGATGGTGTGGTGACTAAATCAAACCGGTTTATTATTGCTTTGCGATTCACATTTAATCAATAATGTTCGTACCGGACAGATTGTATTTTAATGATAATGGCTTAAAAGAATGTGATTTACGACATTGTTATAATAATTTAACATAAGAAAATATATAATGTGTTAAATAATTAATTAATTTAATTTGATTGGCTCTAGATAATTAATATTTACGTACAAGTTAATTTTTCGGTCAGAGTGACTAAGTTAAGTAAGTATACATAATGTACGCGTTAACAAGTCGCTCGTCGCCTTGATTAGTACTTCCCATTCGCACAGATTCACAGGCCTTTGTGTCACATCTCCCTCGGCTTCTTAAATGCAGTGGATGTTCTTAGTAACACAGTCTCCGTACTAGTGCACTTTACGATTTGACTTTCTCGTCTGTATTTTATCTCTATGAAAATTTCAGTCAACCTTCAGTGCGTCATGTCATGTTTATAATACCTTTTTATATGAGGTAATTAAAATATATACTTCAAGATTTAATATTTATTTTTATTAATACTTATATATTTTAATTATAACTTTGTTTAAAATGTTAAATTGTTCTTGTGACCAGCAGGGATTGATAGGATAATCTTGTCATGATCTCAGCTACTTATGATCGTGACGCACAATAGCCAGAATGCCTCGTTACGACGAATTAGTACGAGGCATGTGACTTGTTTTGCAACAATAAATGTTGCAAACTCTAATTTAACATAGAAAATATCTTGACAAGTTTTACGTAGTATATGGAAAATTGCTAACATCGCTTTGCATAACTAGTTTCTGATATTGACATGTACGTTAAATTAATATTTATCAAAAACCTGAAGTTATACTCCTTCATGAGGAAATTATTAATTTTACAAAAATAGAGTAATTTAGTATCAGTTATATTAGATTACCCTGCGTGTCGCGTCGTCATGGGTCATGTGAATTATTTTGTACTGAAATGCATATTATACGTTTTTGGTTTGAATAAAGTATGAAGCAGTAGTAAAATCTACAGCATATATCTATATATAAAGTTGAAAATATTATATATATCTACATAGTTTATTTTATTATTTAAATTAATTTTAAAATTATGAGCCAAGTCGATAAATACAGGCGTAGGCATATCATAAACACGTTTTCTCTGTATCAACCATTGGTCCGATGCAGTAGATACTTTCACCATGTGTGCGCGGTCAAAACCATGTTTCACTGAGAATATGTAGTGAAATTTGAAGGTACAGGCATAAGGGGTACTACAGGTATAAGGTATAAGACAGAAAACAGTCACGATGGCCCGTTTTTTGAAACCAACTCTAACCTAACGACGCGAAATCTTCCTGCCGGTGCAGCAGTATTCTTGCTGTGGTATGTGTGGCATCAAATCATTCCAAGTCATAATACAATATCAAAAATACAAAGGATAAATTAGTAGATCATCTCTAAATTTAGAAGAAAAGGAAAACGAAAGGTGACAAAAATGATATGATGAGTTTAAAATAAATATTGTAGAAGCAATAAATGAAAAATAAAGAATATCTGTTATACGCGTAACTAAAAGAAAGAATCAATTGCTGGCGGTCACCATCTTCTAGTTTGTATTTTCATCTTTTCACTGTCAGTTTTATTTTTTTATTTCGTCGATATTCATTTTACTAATCACAAAATGTTGTCTTGCGTTAAGAGAAAATTAATTATCTACTCAATATGCTTAATTGCTGATATCTTTGCATTTAGTCAATCCTGTAACGAAAATTTAAACTACATACGTCACGTGTTCACAATGTAGTTACAACGGGTCTTAAATTTACTGTACACAATTTGAAACTCGTGCATAAGTCGTTCTTAACAATCAGACGATTAACATTTTAATTTAGAACTTATCTTCTTGTGGCTGTTTTATATATCAACCCTTATCACATACTGACTTCATGCATATATTTACACTAGAAATAGAAAGTTACGTGAATGACAATTAACTTGTTTTTTCATATTTTTGAGTTATGTTCTTCGAAACAGGTCCAAAGTACGATTTGGAATTGGTTAATGACTTTCCGGATCCTGTGTGTTACGAGACAGTTATCGAAGTGCCGCTGTCATCATGTACATTACTCAATGAGAAGATATGTAATCACAATTACCTAGACTAAGCTAAATTAGACGGGAAACTGTTCTATTGCGTTATTAGTTGTAAATGTTTATATTATTTTACTTAGTGAAAACATGTAGTAGAAAAATATCTTTAAAATATTTATTTAAGGAAACATACTAGTATCTTAAATAATTAACTTAATATAACTATCTGTACATAATATTAAATATTGTAAACGGTCAACTTTATACATACAACAAAAATGTTTGATTTCCAATTTGAAAGTGTTGTTTATATATGTAGGTAGGCGTATGGCGCAAAGGACGGCTAAATTAATTCAATTTGCGGGTAGAAATTCTAATTGAATCACTATGAAGGATAAGAATTAGCAATGATTTTCATATCAAGAGCATGGAGAAATATAAAAAAAATACCAAAAAAGCAAACTAATTTTGATAAAAGAAGAAGGCTCGTCTAAAAATTCACATACGGTACTTGCTCAGTTTTTTAGTTTCATACTAATATAAAACTACTATTTTTAATACAAGTTATATATACAATTATTTTTTAGTTATATATACAAACTTCATATTATTTAATAATATAGTTTGTTACTACCTAAAGTTTATCTAAATTATGTATATCTTTTTTGTATGTTTTTTTGTTTTTTTTTTAGAGGAATATGGTATATGAGTATATGTTAGCCGTCAGTCGTCAATCGTCAGCTGGATGCCCTGATTGTGATGGTCAAAAACTCAAGCTTGCCATATAAAAAGTCTACTAAATATTATAACGATATGATTTAGGGTGTATTATGCGTCACAACAACAATATATTACCGTAATTTACAAATATTAACATTTGCTTAAAGCATATGGTTTGAATCAAAGTATAAAGAGTGATTAAATTTCCTTGTAAGAATCGTAATTTATGCTCAGTTTTTCTTATGATATCCTCTTTGATATCAAGCACATACGTGTATAGTCGTAATAAATGTACGATATACGTTTAATTTATTTAGAGTGGAATATTTCATAACATTTCAACTTCAGACTTAAGATATAAATAATTATGATGAGGCAGTCATAATTTTTCTAGATAGGGAACTGTTTACCGCAATGAGAATCTCTATAGGCTCTTAAAACAGCGTAAACAATTAAATGTTAGTAATTTGCTTATGTTCAATTACGTAATCGTAAAATAAATAAAACAAAAAAGTGTTTTAGAAATAAAAATAATTATCAATGGTTGGTTTAGATCTTTAATACTCATACATAGATACGTACAAGCACACAATGTAACGATATGCTTTGTATTATGTAAATAATGGCTTATATGATAACGCTCAGATGTAATTCTATCAACTATATTGTTAATTTAAATAGACTTGTGACTTAACTGTCTCATAACGTATTAACATGATGAGTACCCGGTAGCATTTCTCGAAGTGACTTTCATAATTTGCCTGATTAAATTTTACAAATACGTCGCGTTCACGTTCACATATTTAGCAGTTTGTAGAAAACTTTTAAGGCCAATAAGGCCATCGACAAAAAGGTAACAAAACAAAATATCCAACATGATATGGCGTCATTTCACACGTTAGTTTAAATTGGCAATAATAACAAAACAAAATTAATGATACCATCGTTTATTGTGTTTTACTTCTAAGTAATACGGAAAAAAGTAACAATTATGGCAGTTATTCAAAATAGAATAACGTAAAACGTTTAAACAAAGAGGCCTTAAAATCTTAACTTGATACGGTTTATGTAACACGTTTGTGAAAAATATACAAATGACAAATATTTACTTGCAACCCTTTGAATGTTATGAACTTAAGGTTTTAAATAATATCCTACATTGTATTTATGTAAAATAGTCTAAACAGGTATTTTAAACAGCATTTAAGTAATTCAGACTCAGTATAGCAAAAAAATGAAAGCGATATACTTATATTTACCTATATTTTATTAGAGCTATATTTTATTCTGATAACGTCAGTATTATTGCCTTAAAAGGGATGATAGCATCAACAGCTAATATACGATTACACGTTGTATAAATAATTATAATTATTATTTACTGAACTCATTAATAATCTGTGGTCCTCAATGGATGGTTATATTATTACTAACTTATACATAATGTCATTTAGTACGTTTTCAACATAGGTTTTCTATATGTTTATCTGTATGTTATAAAAGATATTGCGTCTTAGGCCAGTAAGATAACACGGCATTGGACCACAAATTAATGATTGATGATATATTCTTTCTATTTAATTTGCTTATCTTTTTCTTTTTGTTTTATGCACAACAAAGCTATCCTATACTCCCGAATATTTTTACCTAATGTTACCTGTACCTACTTGTAGATTACTGTTATTAGTGGCAACTTCACCATTTCATAACATAATTCAATAAAAAATATGTAAATTTCTCTGTTAGCATCTTTTCAATGATTATATTTATTTGAATAGTATTTTCTTCTGATCTATAAAAATATATAGCTACTAATTTTAAAGAAACCAATACACGTATAATATCTGCGGGTAAACTCCTGCCAATAACAAGTTCTCATTTATTGCACATTGCTATTCCAGTGCGCTATTTAATAATAAGCAAGCTAAAAGCAACAAAAACATGATTCTTACAGGTAAATGTCCTTAGCGTGTTATAAAAAGATAGTGACTTCTTATGTTACAGAAAGTAAACGGCAGCAAAGTCATCAATGCGTTTATGTACGCATGTATAAATTTAAAAGTGAAAAAAAATTAAACAACACAACGTATTGCATCGCTAGTACTTGTAATATATAATGTTCTGCTGTGTGTGTCGCCCTAAAATCCGTAGCCGCTTAAGTCATTTAAAATAAAATCGAAGTGTTTTTTAAAGCAACCGCAAATGAAATATATATTAGTACTTAGACTACTCGCAGATAAATAAGTTATTTATAACACTGTGACTTATATTTACTCTTAGAGAGTCTTTTTAATATTTATATTTATAAAGTTAAATTACCCTATGAAGAAATTTTCCACCGATAAACGATAAAGCATTTTCTTGTTTATATATGTTATCTTAATGAAACAATTAAATAATATGATAATTTAATTTTTATGTCATTTATTTTACACAATATGTTGAACAAATATCATTCATTATATAGATTAACTTCCCAATTTATAATATTTGTATAAGAGTTTAGGAGTCCATAAGTTGACAAGTCATTGTTAGTATAAAACGAATTAAAATTGATATTAATGGTAATAAAAATGAATATCACCTGTCTTTTGATATAAACAGTGATCTATTTAAGTTACTAGGGTCTATTTTTTAGAGCCCCAAAGGTTTTGTTTGGATAAAAATAAGATGAAATTCTACAACCTGTGATAGATTTTGCGGTATATATTTCGGTAATCTGTATTTTATTTTGATTTAGTGAAAGAAGTAGCTAGTAGGTACTTAATCACTACTAATTAATAAGAACTGAACATCATAGCGGTAAAAGAATTTATTATCGTTGAATTTGTGTTTGTGTCATTTCTGGGAATAACAATAAACCTTTGTAAATAAAAAGGACGTGATAGATTGCTAAATAAATATATTGTGATGCACAACATTTTTATAATAATTGTAAAGGTATGAAAAAATGGAATATATAAATTGTATACGTTATATATACGTATATGTTTATAATATTTTAAATTAATATGTTTTGTATAAATTTTAAATTTTAAATCTCTAGGAGCTTTGTAACATTAGGTAAAATTCAATGATTAATTTTACTTAATGTTTTATTTTTACATGTCTTAAAGTAATTTATTTTAAATAAAGCTCATACATCTTTGTATCTAGCACAAGAAGGTTTATTAGTGAATTTGCGACATATTTAATTTCGTCCTGTATTTTAAGTCATTGAGATTCTTTATCGATGTTACTCGATTCTTCAACGGCGCACTTGTAGTAGAACGCTAATGTGCACATCACACAATTTACAGTGGGAAAATACATAGTTCACAACTGTTTACTTAACTTATATAATACCTGTAATTCAGCGAACCACATATTAACAAATATATATTTATCAACTTATATAGAGATTCATTGAATAATTTAATTTTCGTAGTACAAGCTGTATATTGTAAAAAGTCACGAATGTTGCTCAGTGATGTATTGTTAATTTAATTATTTTAATTAATTTGTATAATACAGAATAATATTTAACATTAAATATTATTCTGTATTATAAAAATTAATTAAAATAATAAAATTACAATACATCTTAATATTTAATGTTAAAATGTAAATATTATCTGCAATAACATACTGAATTACGTCTTTACGTTATTTTATGTGCTTCTTGAATATTATATGTGTTATATTTTTTTATTAGATTTAAACGGTTTGCCATTTTATAAATGCGTATTTAATTGGGAAATTCTACGCCGCTATTCCTTTAACCATACTAGGAAAACGTCAGGTAAACTGTAATTCTATCCTACTTTCATTCGAGGTACATCTGATGTAGTCTAAGAAGCCGACCTAATCTATTTCAGATAATACATATGTTTTATAAGAAAAATATAACAATATAATAAAGTATTAGAACGAAACTTAAGGTATCAAGGTAAATAAACAAATTATCTTAAGCAATATACCATTAATAATTCCTATTAGATCAACACGAGGCGGAGAAGAAACTTATGGCCTCTAATGTAGTCTGGTGAGCTGTAAGATAATAAATAGTGTTATGAAATAAATTAAAATAGTAAAGTTTTACAAAAGTGCAGATAGACTGGACCTTACAACTACTGTCTTTAAGTAAAAATTTTAAAGCGCATTTAAGAAGTAAGAGTTATTGGAGTGTTTACGATTATTCAAAGCCTTTGACTGTGTAGATCACGAAGCTTTGCTGTTAAAACTATATTATTATGACACAAATAGCTAACTAAGAGAATTTGGAATTTATCATAATTAATGTAAAATCGACTAAATAAATCTTCCGTAAGGAGGGGCCATGTCTTATTGAACGTTCGTATGGGAGTGTCTTGCAGCATTCCATAAGAAACTGATTCTATATTTATATTATTCAAAAAAATAAAGACCGTGACATTTGTTTGTATTGTAAAAGCTTTTCTGCGACACATTTTTTTATATGTATCGTTGCTTCGCATACATGTTTATTTGAAAAATTTGTTCATCCGATATCATATTAAATGTTAATGTAAAAACAGTGTTAATGTATATGTATATACGGGAGAAACAAGAAATAAATCTTATAACGTCTTGGTAATTTATAACGTATAGATAACAATAAAATATTTATAAATTATTTATTTTATTCATTGGATCTCAGTATACACGTCACCACAGAATTATAAGGAAATATTAAAACAGTGTTAAGTGTGGAAGTTTATAATTAGAGTTATGTGCAGGAGCTACCATTATATGGATAATAAAATTGTTACATTGATATTTATGAGATCAACTGTCGAGTTTCTTGCAAATTTCTCTCAGCTCCTTTTTTTTTCGATGGTTCAAAAGTGCTTTGTATTTATATAAAAAATATTTTGATTTTGATTCAATAATTTCGTAATATTGTCAATTACTGAAATGACGTTGAAATTGACAAGGCAGTATATACTTAAAGAAAACATGTAAAAATTTGAAAGCAACGGGACTCGAATCCGCGCCCCCTTGCGAACCCTGCAAGCGATCTTACCGCTGAGCCACAACGAAATAAGTTGTATAGAGCATGTAAAAATTTCGCCACAGCGGGATGTAGAACGCATGATCAGGAGAACAATACATTAATGTAAAAACAAAATTTTTATATTAATGTATTTTTCTCCTATTTTATATTATTTTTTTATTGTATAATCAATCAATTTTAATAAAGATATAAATTTTAGAATTTTCATAGATTTTTAGTCTCATTTAGATATACGAGTATACTTACGTAAAAATTACTATAATAGTTATAAATTAGCTGGAAGTTCTTTAGTTTAGTATTCATACACAATAGAAAGTTTACTGATTTATATAACTTATGTTATTTGCAATTCAAAGAGACGAATAATTTTCAATGTATAAGAAAATGTAAAACAATTTAATTTAATATCTACCTATTTTATATTGTTTGTATTCTTAGCGGACAAGAATAGGGTAGTTCGTGGACAACACAACACGTTTGTGGATATATTATATGTATTGTTGCCCTTATATAGCTGTTATACAATACAGTAATATTTAGAGCACTTTTAAAAAAGTGTTAATTACTTTTTTAAATGTTATTTAAATATATTTTCTATTTATATCAATGAAATACTTTATTTTCTCAAAATAAAACTTCTTTTAAAAATATCATCTTTTTTAAATATATTTGTTTAAATATTTGAAACATAAACTATTTATTGTTTGCACACGACCTTATAGATGAAATTGGGAGGTCAACAGCTGTAAATTAAATTTATTTTATATAGACTTAACGTGTACTTACACGCAAACAAAGATTCAAGTTTCTCAAAAATATTTCAAGTACAAATTTTTTGTTTAGCGTGTAAGATGCAATACGTGTTTCATGTTAATAAATTATAATATACTCACTTTTCTAGTCGATCTCCTAGTTTGTCAGAGAGGTGATTGTCTTTTGGCTTCGTAAGATCGCTGTCGTAGAGGTCCCTTTTAAACCCTCGCCAAAAGGTAGGCAACATCCATATGAACCATGCTTTTGAGATAAAGTTTGCTCTTTTATAATTATTTGTTTTCTTCTCACGATTCTTGGGGGGTATTTTCATAGGATCGTTTGGATTTTTATTTCCACTGACCATTTTGGCTGTTTAAGTGTTTACTTAACAATTTCAAACGATACGCCTTCTACTAAAATTTCACGTCAAAGTTTTATCGACGAAATTTTAATATAATTCAAAAATCATATTTAGTCAAAAAATAAAATCGCGAAATTGGCTCTATGGCCAGGGTGCGCATGCGCAAAACGCCTTATACTACACGACACCGACCGATCGCTAACCTGCTTCCACTGAGTAGCGCGCGCGCAGTGAACACGTTTATATGAACCAACGACGCTTGAACGGCGCCAACGTCTTCCTCGCCAATGACTTGTGCATCACAGCCTCATTAACACTTCGAGCTTTTGAAGTTTATACATTTTTTCCTCGTCTATCGTTTTATGCTGACATTTAAAATCTTCTAAAATAAACATGATTCGTAGTATTCGAGATTATTTTAATTTATTTATATATAATATATTCTAAGTACAGATATGGAATAAATTTTCGAAAAGCGATTGGTATAAATCACTGTAGGTATAAATTTTGATAAAGCCTTAAATAATAATATATAAATTTGTCATATTGTTTATTGTTGTGAATTACGTGTAATATTTAGGTGTCATTGACAAAATATTTTTTAAAAACAATGAAATTGGATTGTTTTCTCATTTTTGTCACGCTTATTTCGTAAAGCAGGTTAGGCAGAAAGAACGTTTATAAATAAATTTTGTTCTTCACTTACCTTCAGAATTCTAAGCATGACATGTTAAGTAGTGAATCTTACCACCGTGTTCTTGCTTTGCACATAGAAAATAATTCTTTGTATGGTGGGAATCTATTTTACAGTCATTGTGTACAGTCCTAGAAAAACACAGTCCCATTGCGCAGAGCTCAGCTTCATCATTGATAAAGATATCAAATAAGGCTCATAATTCAATAATTGAATATGGATTCTTTGAAAGTTAATAAAAACTTTAGAAACGTTTATAGAAATTATCACCATGAGTCTAAAATGATTTAAGTATATTTCCTAAGTGGAGGATTCTCTGTATTACAGGAGTTAAGTGACTGCTGACTTATAGAAGTAAATATGACTGCTTATATAATCTATATTTGCTTTATGTGTGGCTTCGGCTCAGAGGCCCAATGAAAATAACTGAGTTGTTTATACATGACACATTCTAAATGCCCGGTGTAACTGTGGCTGCAGGTACTTCGGAAGATCAAAGTGGTGTCTTACATTATATCTTCTCTCTTTTTTTTCCTATTTTTCATGGAGTTGTAAAAAAGTTGCAGTTTCTATGTTTGTAAACGCTGGTGATGGTCACTATAGGTTTATAGTGACCATCACCAGCGTTTACAGACATAGAAACTGCAACTTTTTTAATATTAATATAGCTTATGTCATATAAGATTTTCACAGCACCGTATGAGTATTTGTTTCTTTTACTACATTATCAGTTGTAATTTAGTATTACATGAATGATTTTCATAGAGTGTCGAGCTTTCTCTTTAATCACTTAGTTTCTTAGTGAAAATCGTATCAATGAAAATTTCTTAGAAATGATTCTATTTTCATAATGGAAATTTTAATGGCCTGGTATTAAATTTATGACATGATTTAAACTTAAAGTAATAGAGTATAGATTCTAGGGTGCAATTGGTATTATTCAGTTGTTATTGTCGCGTGCAAGTGGGGTCATTGAACAGTGACAATGCCTGCACAATAAGTTTTATTGACAATCCAATGGATGCTGCTAGTGCACGTTAGCAAATCTCATTTTCTCACATTAACATTATAATAATAACATTTAAAATATACTAAATATATGTATATTATAACAGCATTACCTTGCATATTACAATGTACATAAATCAAATAAATTAGTCTAAAATGCTTCTGTTAAAAATAGTCAATCTATGTTATTCATAAAAATACATTTTAGAAGCATTTTTGTATGAGTCTTTTTTGTATTTAGTTAATAGTTATGAACTATTTTTACTATAGTATAAAAGAAGAAGAATAAGGTGTCGTAGTCAGCCCGATACAGTAGTAGTCTCTTGGAATACCAAAGGGCTAATATAAATAGATTTGACGGAAAAAGATATAGCCATAACAGTGTTAATTGTGCTAAAGACCATTTTGTTTCAATGGGTTCTTCAAACAAATTGACTTACGAAAAAAAGAAATAAAATAAAGAAGAATAAAATTATCCCTAACATAACATGTTATATAATTTTCAGTTGAATTAAAGAGTAATGTTAAAGGGATCTTCTTCATTTTTTTTTTCTAACCAAATACCATACTAATATTTCTTTCTTATTTACCAGTGCCAAGTAAACCGACTTCACTATGAAACGTTAAAACTTTAATGTAAATAATTAATTAATTATATTACAGGTAAAACTAATTATTTCGTACTGCTATATCTAAGAAAAAACTATATATATATGTTATTTGTAAAGATAATTTTGTTCAACTGCAAATTTATTGTAAGTAGGTTTATAGTATAAGAAAGTTAAGTTATTTTTATAAAGTTGCCCTTCTCGTTACTTGGCTGTAAACCTAAATATTTCACGAAATAACAATATTTTGACGAAGGTGATATATCTATGTAATGTACACAGAAGTTAATAAAAGTGTATGTATGTAGTACTTTTTGCTGTTATAATGCATACGTTTGGTTGAACTGGAAAAAACCGAGACCTCGAATGTAACACTCATTCACTCTCAAATAACGGATCTTTATTTGATTAATTTTGTCCTCAATTGTCAAGATAATCTGATCGGTGAATACATTAGTGACTAGGACTCTTAATCATCAGAGCAAAATATTAATGTTTTGTTAAATATGTAAACGCTTAGGACGCGTGCATGAGTATTTTTTAATTTTTTACTTTTTATTGACAACCTTAATTACAATGAGGATTAGTGTTCTAGTCTAAATTAGTTAATTAACTATTTAGCGGAATTAAGAAAAAAAAAACAAATAGTTATTATCAATTTGGTAAAACGATATAAACGACGCCTATGTGCTCGAATATGAATCTTGTAGTTTTTTTGTTGAAACATTAAAAGGTAGCTTTACTGTTAAGTACATTATCAGTAACCTTAGTGGGTAAATGTTTAAGTATGGACATATATTTATTTCATTTATCTAGTACTTTTATGTAAGGATAGAAATATTTAAATAGCAAAAGTAATTTACCCCATTAACTAATTAGATACAAAGTACGTTCCTAACTGTTGTTTATATAAATGTAAACAAATAAATATTTTTGAATATGAATAGATAAATAAGTTCAGTCAATTATTATTTATATTATTTACATTTTATTAGGGTTTATTATCTAAAAAAAATGAAACCCTTAAAAGGTTACACTGTTATTCACGTTTCTTTCTGTCTGTCTGTCCAAACCATTTTATCCAAATCTCGTAGAGGATCAGCCCGGAATTTACACCCAATGTCGAAATTAAGTCGATAACATCTTCAAGCACAGAAAATTTAAGCCTAATCTTGATTGCGTTAATCAAAACACATAAGCGTTTCTTTTTTGAATATTGTATGAAAATCGCTGCATCCCACAGGCTATATTACAGGTTTTAAATAACAATGCAAATTATTATGTCAAACTAATTATTACTAATATTGTAGTTTTTAGGGTTTCGTCAAAAAACAACGAAAACCTTGTAGTACCGTTTTGTAGTTCGACCGTTTTTGTGTTCTGTATTGGCCGTTGTCTGTTAAGACCATTTTCTTGAAATTGTGTGGGGCTATTAAGCAGAAATTAAAAAGTATCTAGTTCGGTGGTACTTTAGAATGTAGAAAAAATAAATTTTCTAAGTTAATGCAATAAAATAATACTAGCGCATTGTCAAAACTTATCAGGTATTTCCGTTGAACTAGAGTTATGAAATCTGGCTACAAGTTTGAACTTATATTATAAACAAAGGGAAAAGTTTGATATTTCGAAGTCTATAGGTATATTGCAGAAAAAACATTATAAATTTATATCTATAGTGCATTTCATACAAAATTAGTGCATACAACCGCAAATTCAGATTTGTTGACTGTCACAAATTGTACTGCCAAACCTTAGTTGATACAAAGCGAGAATTTATGGTATTAATAAATGAAAAAAAACGAAAATAGGTAATTTTATTTAAAATGTACAGGTATTACTGGAATTTAAGTTTATTTTTATAGGTATAAGCAAATTTTTGTGGGTAGAATTTTTCTCACCGGAAAACTTACAATGATAAAATTGGCACGAAACCCCCGGTGCGCCAGTACTACTCGTACTTGACCGTTATTTTATTCTTAAATTATTTCTATTCCGTTATTGATATTGAAACATATATAATAATACTATAAAAAATATCTAATTTTCTAAAAATGTCTAATTATCTTATATTTTCTCTCAATAAGGACAAATATTAAAAACCATTTATTGCTAAAATTTACTTTTATTTTCACAATAAATTAAATATAAACATACTGAAATTAGTTATAAATTATTATTTTATGATAACATTTAATAAACCATAAATTATACAAGAAATATATTTATAGTTCTTGTGACAGTAAACAACATATATAATATTGTTCTACTGTGACGTGTGTCATATAATATTTATGTAATATTTCTTTTACTTATAGGCTGAAAATGACTTCCAGACGTATCGGATGCATCTTAAAATTTGGCGCAATCTAAAATAACACCTTTTTTATGACTTTTGAACTGTTTTAAATAAAAAAAAATGATACATTTTTTTTACTAGTTCGAGGTTTTTTTGTGAAATTAAATTAAATTTGAAAATGATTATTTAGGTTATACAATCATCAAATTTTATAATTATTACAATTATTAATTATTAGATTATACAACATTTTTTTTAATATTTCCTAAGGCGTGCATATAAGAACATATTTAGTACCTAGTTTCTCAATTACTAGGTTTACTTTGATAAAGAATATTTTTTTAATAGAGTATACTTATTAAAGAATCCTCAAGAATCCTCCCCAGCTGGCTTGAATTGGTTACAATGGTATATGATTTGTATGAAAATGCATATAAGTAGAACTCACACTAAATCATATTTAATTAAATTCTATAAATTGACCAAGAAAGTTAAAAATTTAGATAGATTTTAAGATTAAAAAAATATCAGTAAATGACCGAGTTATTAATATTTTTACTTAGAACTCATTGAAATACAGGCTAGAATTTTTAAAAATGTAAACAAACTTCTTATTTTTTATTAATAAAGACTGTTGGATAGCCAACTAGAAGTTTCTGAGAATATTAAGTGCTGTGTAATGTTTTCTTATTATTTTTATCGATGTTCAAATTATAATTAGAATACTAAAAAGTTTACCTATAAAATAAAAATAGTCATGTCAATTCCAAAGTCAATTTTCTAGTATTATCGATTTATTCTTATCTCGTATTACACCACAAATGACGGAATTTTGTCAAATTGAAATAAATGGCAAAATCGATTAATTAAATGTTGTTTTTCAACCACATTGTACATCGATTGAAAGATAATATTTTAACATTAATTCGAACATAAAATTTTATATATTATGTATCTATATATAGAAATAAATTAAAGATTTGCGTTTCATTTTATTTTAATTTGTTATCAAAAATACTTATTTTAAACTTAGTTGCTGCCAGCAAGTCATATACGTATTTGTGATATAATTCAACGATATTCGTTGTCGTCCTGAAACTTTTCAGTTGAGAACGAGGTCACGACCATGATGAGGGCAGGCAAACGAATTTCCACTGTGACACGATGTTCCAGATCTTACATTTTTATATGGCAAGCTTAATACGTTCTTCTTTTTAGGTAATCTTAGTTTGTTTAGCTAGTTTTTAAACTTAATTATACTTTTAATCTTAACCGGACCATAGTACCTAATTATAAATTTTTTATATTGTTTCTGTGATCATATTTACAATCAGACAAGCATCTAAATAGACAAAAGGGACTATTTCGTCATTCATTTCTGTGACTATTTCGTGTAGGTCGCCACAAAAATATTAGGTTTTTACTCCATTGCATCTTGGTATTTAATCTAATATTGTATGCACTTCAATTTTATTTATGGATGAGGCTTAGCCTAATAAAGACAAAAATCTTATTCATTATTCTCATTATAAATGTTTAGTTACATTAACTAAATTTCATTTCTATTAAGTGCAGAATATCTCAATACTTCTGGGAATCGAATGCTATGCCATAATTTTACTGTACCATATAGTTGTTATATCAAGCATGCTATATATACACGTTGTTTTATTACAAGTAACCTTAAAATAGGTATATCGCAAAACCACTGGTCAGCCTCGCAACCGCGTTCCTCTAAGTATTCATTCAGTTCTGAGTTATTTTAAAGCCAGTCATAACGACTCAAAATGAAATACTTGTAACGATTATTGTAATATTTATAAAAATATCTCCACAACTTTAGAACAATTTTAATTACCATAAATATGTAGATTAAACAGACTGAATTTTTGGAACATTTAAAAAACATATAAAATGTTTCTTTAAATCTCTACTAGGGGCGCCCGCAATTTTATCTACGTAGGAAAGGAAATTTGACGTTTCAGCCACTTCGTACAAAATATTTGAACTGATATATTTTTTATTTATGGACTGACCGATATTAAATAAACTCTAAATATTCAGAGAAATTTAAATAAAATTACACAGAAAATCAAATTTCTGTGATACAAATTGCATTTCAATCAGTAATAGTTAAAATTACATTTGAATCAGTGAAGTTTCTCGTTTTTGAAATGAAACGCACAAATTGATAAAAATTAAGAAGATCGTGGTTTTTCTTCTATAAGATTTGTAATTGTTTACAATTTCCACAATTTTTTACACATTTTAAATAAAACAATTTAACCTCATTAATTGCGTCATCATTTTTGGGAAAACCGACGTTTTGAACACAGTATTCCATGAACACGGTCAGATAGATTGTTTTAAATATATCTTCCATAAATACAGCGATCAGATACAACTTATTATGGAACAATGCTTAATACAGCGCAAAATTTTTAAAAGTATTGTAGCGTGTATCATATACTATATTAGTGAGTTTATGGTTATCGATTAATAATGTCAATATTATATTTCCTCTTTATAATATAAGATTTATTAATATATAATAAACGTTTTTCATTTTGCTATCCTGAAAATTAACACATTGATACCTTGCTGTGTTATTCACGTAGTGTCACGTACTCATGTAGTCTTCTCTGTTGTGACAGTCTTGCGCGTTTTATAATTTCGTGTTTTCCGGAGCCTGTACACTGTTGCTTTTGACTTCACGTGACCTACTTTTTGTAGCCGATGGAAACTCCCAGTTTGTTTGATATGTTTTATCCTTTACTACTTAACATAGTAAAAAGATCTTTTTTTTTTTATAAAATATTGTTAAATTATTAACTCGCTCGCAGCTTAACCAACATAAACTACATAATAATGATTAAGTAAAATGAATTGCGTTCTTTGAATATTTTTTCCGACATCAAAAACATAATTATCCTCTATATGTTACTGGATATATCTCGCATGTTTTAACTTAGATTAGTTTAGTCAATTACCGCGTCAAAATTGATTAATTGTATTTCATTTTGTGATCAGTAAAAAAAGTATTTTGACTATATAGTTTTTTACGAGAACAATATAAACACACAAGGTTAAAATTCAAAGTTCAGATTAGAAGTGGATGGATTTACGTCTAAAATTTTACTTTTGCTGTAACCTGCTAATTTTACGGAGTGAATTTATACATTCTGCTACTGGTATATTTATCTAGATTTATTTTATTGTTTTCACTTATTATATATATTATTTTAAAATTATTTATTTTAATATAATTTATATTTGCACCCTGTGCAAAAAGTGAATATATTTTGTTTTTTTTTATAATACTTAATAGAATTGAGGGATTTAGTTAAGTTTGAAAACTATTTCATTACGATTATCTCAGACTGATTTTCATAAAAATTATTGAGAAAGTACATTTCACTATATATATTCTACTTTTTAGTATCAGATTGTCTTGTTATTATCCGAATATGACATATTAAGGAGATTAACGTATTTATCGATATATGTATGTAAATGTATACGTTTGTTTCTATGTGGCGTTCAGGGACCAAATGTATTTACCGATTTTGGTGCATCTTGTACGTCAATCTCTTTGTTTTAACCTAGTGATTGTCCTTGAAGACAATAATAATTGAATACATCACTATTGTTTCATTTTAAGTAATAATTTTGGATTTACAAGTACAAGTACAAGCAGTTCTAGCACAGACTGATATTGCTTATAGAATTGGGTGCAACGAAAGTAAAATGTCTTATAATCGTAATAACAAGTAACAATAAAGTATACCCCACTCCTTTGTAACCTAATAAAATGAAATCGAATTAATCTCGGGATTTTTTATATGGTTGTTTGTCAAGACGTTTCGAACACTGTAGTAGTATTAGAAGTAAGTAAATATATTTATTTATTATGGGGTAAGCAATTAAAAAACGATACTTCTCTTTATTTTCAGATGAAGTGGACATTCTGGACCTCGAAAATGGGTGTGGATGGAAGTCACCTGTTTATATAGCATACACTCGATACTTTAACCATTACGTTAAGCATGATGATGATGTTACCTACGTATTCATTTTAGGGAAAACAGGAGGTCTTAAACACATCTCACCAAAGTGTAAGAGAAAAGATGGCTCAGTCAATTCAGGAGGAATGCGGAAAACCAGGAGGCAGCTAAGAAACCGTTGACAGTAGTCAAAGTGAAAATAGCTATAGGAACTGTATGAAATATTAAAATTAGGTATAAATTCAGAAGTTATTACGTAGAATTTAGTAATTTAGTATAAAGAGATAAAATCTTATAGCACATCATTGCATTAGATGACATACAGATTTTTGAGATGACTTTTTGTTTACAAATGTTGATTTAATTTTCTTATCACGTTGTATCTATTCGAAATATATTTTGAATAAAAAACGTATGGCTATTTATGAAATATATATATATATATATATATATATATATATATATATATATATATATATATATATATATATATATATATATATATATATATATATATATATATATATATATATATATATATATATATATATATATACATACATTAGTGAAAGGTTGAGTAGTAATAGTAAATTGTGTTTTCAACCAACACTCTCGCGATTCCAACGGAGTACGTCAAGAAAATTTTTTAAATCACTCTTATCAATATATTGTCTATTTTCCGCTCACTATAAAACATGTATAAAGCAATATCTCTCCAATTTTAATAGAAACATTCTAAACACATACATATTTCAATCAGTACATCGTAACGATGTCGATAAGCGTAACAGCAAGCAAATAAAACAACTTACTCTGATATTCATTTGATTACATTAATTTTATCATGTCAAAAATAAAATTAATTTAATCAAATTTATTCTACAATTTCTTGTTCTTCATTTTAATGTTAATTTGATTGACCTTCGTTACATACCTAAAACAAAATTGTGCGATGTACACCAGTTTTTTACTAGCAGTTCTTGATTGTTTTTGTTCCTTAACATGTATTAAGTAAGATATTATATAATAATATACAGTACAACAGAAGCAAGCGTAACAGAAGCACTCTGAAAAAGTCTTCAAGTGTATAAAATAGGAATTCAAATACGACTAGTACTATTTCTTACATGCATGTATATATACAGCATATATAAACGTGGAAAAATTTGTCTAGTTAGTATTAGATATACTAATTGGGCAGATTATTAGAAATGTATGTCACATATATATATTTATATAAATATATGAAAAGATTTTGAATTTCGTTTAAGTTGAAAGATAAAATATAATAAATTGTAACTATGAATATTTTCGCATTATATTTAAAAAAAAATAAATGTAACAAATTAAATAAAAAACAATTAAGTAAAAATTTAATCGTTTTAAAATTTTACATTATCAATTTTCGAGATTTTCTAATGTTATAGCTATAAACCTCCTTTTCAAATTACTTTAACTACTAATGTCTACAGGTTTTTTTCATTCCTTCATCAGAATATATACATATATATATATATATATATATATATATATATATATATATATATATATATATATATATATATATATATATATATATATATATATATATATATATATATATATATATATATATATATATATATATATATATATATATATATATATATATATATATATATATATATATATATATATATATATATATATATATATATATATATATATATTTATATATATATATATATATATATATATATATATATATATATATATATATATATATATATATATATATATATATACATGTATATATATATATATATATATATATATATATATATATATATATATATATATATATATATATATATATATATATATATATATATATATATATATATATATATATATATATATATATATATATATATATATATATATATATATATATATATATATATATATATATATATATATATATATATATATATATATATATATATATATATATATAATTGAAAATTATAATTTCATATTTGTATATGATTAATATTGTTATTAATAATAAAAGAAATATATTTAATATCCTTATCTAATTTCTCATATTACTACCTAAATTAAAAAAAAAATATCCAATTTTTAAAGTAATTTGACTTTATCGGTATTATGTTATTAGTTCTAATTCTAAGCTCAGTCCAGTTGTTTTTGTGTGATTAAACCCACAAATAAATAAACATACAAAAAATCTCATGAGAGTTTTTTTAGATTTTATTATTAATACATTAGCTGTCTGTATAAATACATTTTTAATGTTCAATGTACAAATTAGACTTATTTATTTTTATTACAGATATGTAATTATAGATTACTACACAACTTTTTTTATTTAATAGTATGATATAATTTAATTACTTGTATTATTTTAATATAGCATTAGAATACTTTTGTTAAACCTGTTTTATGCATTACGTTATGACGCTACTAGTTACAGGTTTACAATAAACTTCATTTTCAAATGCAATCTTTTTGTTGATATGCAGTTTGCGCTAAATATAACTTAGCCATCGCTACTAATGCTGGCTATACTTGGAAGGGTCGAACCGTTAGCGATGGAAACCGGCTGGTGGCGCCCGCACTGGCGCCTCTTTCTCGTATATCGACCTTTTTTTTTACTTTTTTGTCATTATCGAGTATGATGCATTTATTTATGTAGGTACTTGCATTTGTAATGAATCACTCTTGACTCTTTAGGTAATCTAGTAAAAGGGTTCAATGATTTTAGACTGATAAGACAATGCAAAACACTGGGTTGACTTTGAATCACTGTCACGTTGAACGCTGATTTTTTAATCAAACTGAATTTTAATTTTAGGAATATAATGTTAAGAAAAGATGAAAAATTATAAAATATGTATTGTAGTTCCACTATCATTTTTGTTTTTACAGTAAAGAGCCATTAATTAAGTGTTTTTCCTATACTTGCTTGCCTCTCTTATGCTACGTCGAGATGATAGATACTTCAGATTCTTAATAGGTCTCTAAGCCGAGTGGGAACGTGATCAAATTCCTCTTTTGTAATAGTTTCAAAGTCATGACATTGTATGTCTCGCTCACACCATGACTTTATAGTATATTTATCAATAAATAGCTAGCGAATTTAATTACTGAAATATTGTAATGAAATAAAAAAAACTAGATTTCTATAGAAGTTTTAATTTAATTTTTTTATACTTTATAATTGTTAAAACTACAATAAAAAAATTAAAAACAACATAGTCATAGAAGAAGTATGACCTAAAAACACATTTATAACGGTTCAATTTACTTACCGCTCAATATATCGTTACAACTTTCGATTATTTGCGTCTGTTTTAAATAATATACATATGTACATATCTGTACACTTAACATACAGATCGCCGCATTGCTGCCCTAGATTTTATTATATTGGCAATGTCAAGGATGTTTTTGAATAAGTCTGTGAGATATACATATACATATACATATGAAGCTGAAATTCCTCTAAAATAAAGAAAAAAACGAAGGCTTAAGTATAATCCATGAGATGCGAGATCACAAGGTTTTAAATGATGTATTTGTAGTGGGAATCGGAAATCTTTATAGGCAATACTTGCTGATTACATCATAAGTGTGTCTATTGTGTTATTAATGTTGTCTGTTTTTTAAACATGACAAGCAGACATTTAAAAAATGGGGTTTTTTCAATTTCTTTTATTTTTACCAACCTCCCTTTTAGTTATTTTAGTAAATTTTATAGTGTTATTTTTACCGTTTTATTATATTATAAATTATTTCTTCAAATGCAATAACACTTCATAATAATTTTAAATTAATATTGCAATTATAAAGTAATTTATTATTCAATAGTTATTAATAAACAGTACTAAGCGTTGCAAACGATATTTATTTAATAATCTAGAACAATAGAACGAATCGTTTAATTGGTTACTGTAAGGCTTCTAAATTCATTCACCTCTTAAATATAGAAATATAGAAGACATTTTGCCTATTAATATTTGTAACTTAATTACTAGATCGAGTAAAAATAAAATGAAATTGGTCATTTTATTTTTATTTTACTTTTTGAGTTGTGGATCAGTTCTGAGTACAATGTAGCTTTGTCTTACACTAACCTGTCATAAACAATTCTATAAAGAAATTGTATTATCAAGTATTCTTATATATCAAATGCTTACTGGTCCTAGTCTTAATACTTTTCAAATACCTACGACTAGTTTCTCAAATATTTTTAAGTCGCTTTTCTCTGTTATGTATTTAATAATTGGAAAATGGTTTGTGATATCAAATAAAATGTCTTTCAATAAACAAAGCAAATTAAAGTCCTTGAATATCGCAGTACTAATAATAGTTTGCATACACGTATGTATTTATTAATAGCTTGCTATTGCTTACAAGTTACAAGAAAGTTGAGGTGGTCTCTAGTTATGAGCTTTAGTAAGATCACGTTATTATATGTCATCGCTAATTCTGGATTCGAGGACCGTCGTGACGCAGAGGCGCAACGTCTGTCTGTAACACTACGGTTTCTGGGTTCGATTCTCAGGAAAAATGGATTTTACTACTTCCATTTTCGCTCTGTCAACTAGGCAAAGTGCGAGGTTGAGTTCTACCACTCAACACCCAATGCCTCGAAAAAGGAGGGAAGCGGGGACGGAGAAAGCGGGGAGTAAGCAACGGAGTGTCTTAACATTAGGTTCCTATGATGCTTTCCTACTCTCCTATGTGCCCGCACATAAGCGTGAAGCTAATTCTTAATAAAAATGGAGAGTGTAGTGTTCTGATTATAGATCTCTATTTTAGTCGTGTTGCTGGAGACGAAAACGTTTTAAAAAAATAATTTATTAAAATAATTAAATATTGTAATTATTTCATAATTCTATAAAATGTATTACCAGTAATTACTGTACTTAACCTCGTTAATAATGCTGAGATTATAGTTAACAAAATATTTAGCTTAAGGTGAGATTAAAATATTAATTCCTATTTATTTTATAACCTTATTAGGGACAGACTTTTTGGTAGAAAGTAAACAGACTTATTTGTATCAATCACACGTTTTTGAAAGATGTAACGTCAGGAAATGAATATTTGCTGCTAGAACAAAATTATTTGTGGGCATAAATTTTTTTTTGGTCTTATAATAATTAATTTATATTTAATGGCTTAAAACACTTATTAGGGCTGTATTTTTTATCAAATATAAAAAAAATATAAAAATGGTAAGCAAAGTTGTTACTTCCTAGATCATAATTTATAAACGCAATATAAATAATTATTTTCAGTCTTTATCCTACGGAAAATGTATGGAAACGGGATCATGTTACTTGCCAACTAAACAAACCTCGATGTGCTCCTTTATCATTTGGAATATTTCCAAGGCTCTTAAAAAGAACCCATACTTGGATATAAGGGTAAAATATTCAAGTATATATTTCATTGCGTATTATTTAGTTTTGTTTTTCTATTTCCTAAGCATTACTACACAAATATAGTTTTTTTAAAGCTTTAAATTAAATTACGCAAATGGCAAGGTACACTTTTTCACTTCATAATAAATGGCTTGTTTTTATAGATATATGTTTTTGGTACCGTATTGCTGCCGGTATCAGAATGAACGATGCCTTAGCTGCGTTATTGGGGGGGTACGTCAGTATTACTGCACTTTTGGCCACACACAATGCAGACTGTGATATTTTCAAATCTTATCTATAAAACGTTAACACCTATGAGTAACATCGGGAATATTACTTAAGTTTCTTTATTTTTTATTCTATGGATAATACAGCACGCAATGCGAATGGCGCATGAACGTCTCGAGCATGGGTCACGTGAAGAGAGCGGAACTTTACTGCCACCTGACCAAAGGCATCTCACCTGCGCGCTCCTTGCCTGGCAGCGACTTGGTCATAAAAACGTCGACAGCCTTTACCAGTACGGAAATAGTAGTTTAATTTATAAATATTTATAACGCTTTACTAATGATAACTCCTAGCTACAATTATTCTTATAAGTTATGTCATTTTTTTTAAATTGTATATTAACTATTGACTCCTAAAGGTATTTTCATATTATAACTGATGAACTTATTTCTAATTAAATATATGTTATATACGTAAGCAAACGTTAACGTAACAGCCAGATATTAAATAAAGGTAGCCGATAACAAATGTACTTATACCAACGCTTACATTAAAAAATTGATAATGTGGGTCACGTACCGGTTACGGTCCCTCAAAAGCGGAAGGTAACAAACGTCTTCCGTTCAAAAGTGATGAAGATAATTAATTCTTCTATTATTTTGTTTTGTATATAGCTAATAATTTAAGCTACCTGCAAGTGTAAGTTCCGATAGTCAAAAGTGATATAACTGAAGCCATCCTGGCTTGTAATTAAACGTAAAAGAAATTGAACTATTTTCGTCCCATCTTTACGAATCTACCTTAGCAGTAATACGTTCAATGGTTTTCAATAATCGACGTATGCGGGTGCATTTTATGCTATCTTCGTTTGTTTTAAAAATATCACATTGTCTTTTCTAATTAACGGGCTTTAAAATCATGTCACGGTTAAGTGTTTACACATAATGACCATAATAGGTTTGCAAATGTAGGTAGAATATATCGTTTAAAATATGTGATTGCCCTGCTATCTAAAAGTACATTTGTCGAACAAAGAAAAAAATGTAAAAGTGTAAAACTATGGACTTTTGTATTTTAACCATTAATCGGTTAACAACCTTTGTAATAAAAATACAAAAGAAAAAACTTATCTCTTAAACATTTTATAAATGATTCTTGGCGCTGCCAGCTAAATAAGAATTTTCTGTGTCAAAAAAATATTTTTTTAGGTTTATACAGGAAAAACATTTAAATATGTTGAACAATGGGAAATCTAAACAAGAGGATGAAGAACAAATTGATTGTTTTAATAAGACGGCTGTTTATTCCAAGTCAGTTGGACAAGGTCCGTGTCATGAAGACACAAATACTTTTAAAGATTGCATATCAAGTTTTGGTACCACCTCACCAATGGGGCCTGTAGTCAAATTGCCTATGGAAACAAAAATTGTTATGCGTGTCGAAGATTCATGTTCTCGTCACAATGCAAAAAAACCAAAACCAAAGGAAGATAGTGTTAATATAATGAATAAAATAGAAGCTGTGAGTATTTATATGTATAAATATACAGTATATACTAATAAACAACGAACAATATTAAAACCAATTCGTTCTAACGTTATCAAGCTATGCTTATGTTGATAGCACACAAAATTAACATTATTACTATTGAATAAGTATTTATTAGTATTTTTTAAAATATTGTTAAAAAAAGCCGCCTTGTTTGATTTTTTAGTCTATAGTATATGTGTGTGTAGTTATATTTTAAATAAAATTTGTACATTTTATTTTTATACTTCGTTGCATGTTAATTGTTATAAATTATTTATAAATTACCTTTTTATTTGTAAATATATTAATCTTAGAGCCAATATTTGTATTTATAGGCGTGCTGTAAAGATTCGGAGTGTGTAAAACGGCTTACAGAACTTGATACAGCAATAAATGAATTAAGAAGTAGAGCTGCAAGACTTGCACGTCGTGAGGCTGAAAGAGTTGAGCTTTTAGAACGAGCGGAAACAGCCTGGAAAGACCTGGAACTGAGTTATCAACGTCGCTTAAATTTGGCTGTAGAAAAGGAAGATGATTTGACTAACCAAGTAAATATTTATACAATTGTCTTCGGAAATATTATAAATAAATAAGTAATTATCTTTCGCTTTATCCTGTATAGAGCTTCCTAAAAGAAAATTTCAACTATCGAAACTTTCAAGCTTTTCTTCTTATTTAGCAAAAAAATAAAATAGCTCGTTAAATGGAAATTAAACCCACAAACCAATTCTTGCCAATACATTTTATTAATTCTAGATTCAAAAGACTATTGAAGAAAGGAACAATTACAAAAATGCTTGCTCTGGGTTAGCAGCAATATTAAAAGAGCATGGAGAAGTAGCAGAAAAGGAACGGACCCGGCTTAAAGCTGTAGAGAAAGAAGTATGCGAACGCGCATGTCTTCGTCTACAACTTAGCGAGGAGTCGGCACATAATGACTCGGTCCTTGCAGAACAGTTATGCCGAGCTACGCAGCTGGATAGAGACATAATGGTTGCCAAGTTAATTTTATATACATTCATAATATCCAGTTTTAGTCTAATTTATTAGAAATTGCAAGAATCTTTTGCATCTGCCGTAAATTATATACATATATTGATACGGGATAGCCCTAAGTAATAGTCTGCCTACCCTACCCTACCTGCTATTCAAGGCACTTGCATGAAGCTTAAAATTAATGTTTTATAGTCTGTATACAATACGAACAAGATTAGGGACGCTAACTGCTATATCCAAGTTCAATTTTATTAATGATTAATCAACTGGGTAACATTTGATAAATTGATTATTTATTTATTATTTTTTTATAGCTTCACGCTTTAACCCGCATATGGCAGGGTAGGCAGAGGGAACTGCAGGGACCGTGGGAACCTAGTGTTAAGACACTCCGTTGCTTAGTCCCTGCTTTCTCCGTCCCCGATTTTCGCCTTTTTCGAGGCATTGCGTGTTGAGTGGCGGAACTCAACGCCACGCTTTGCCTAGTTTGCCAGAGCGAAGAAAATGGAAATAGAAAAATCCATCTTTCCCGACTGGGGATCGAACCCAGAAAGTGTTGCGTTACAGGCAGACGTTAAGCCTCTGCGCCACGACGGTCCTCATTATTCCGGTCCTCATTGATTATTTATAAATAATAATCTTAAATTAGTTTAAAGAAGAGCAAGCCCAAAGAAGAGTGTGGAGTATCCAAAACGACATAGAATCAGCAAAATGTTTGACATATGAGGTTGAGCGAGCAATGCGCTCTGAGCTTGCAGCACTAAAAGATCAGATTAAGAAAATTTCGGAGCAATTGTACCTCGTTCAGACAGAAAATGATAATTTTACGTTAGAAGTAAGTTTGTAAAGTAAAGTGATGTATTATATAAAATTGTAATTATTGCTTAAATATGCTTGTGTGCCTTAGAAATATTTGTAGAAATACTTGAAGCAATCATACTGATCTGCAATGTTACTAGTAAAAATGGACATTTTGTTACTTTTATTTTGTTTATCGTAAGCCTTTAAAAAACATACACACGACACAATCAATTGTGAGTATTGTAAACTTTGTAGGTGTATGATTATATACACCTAGTTCTAACACAAATGTACTTGATATAAACATACGTAATTACAAATAAATTTATGCTAACGGAAAGAGTATACGTTTCTGGTACAAAAAGTAATGCGAATAAAAAAATATAAGTGTGTTTCTCCGCAATAAAAAATTATAATTGTTGTATGAGTTGACTCAACGCAGACGAATATTTAATCAGAAAAATAAATGTTTTAATGATTTTTACGTAAGCATTTTTTGCACAAAGTAATATAACAATACGTATTTACATTATATTCGAGCATCTAGTATTTATTTATTATAGCTTCAAGAACTTCGTCAAGAAAAAGAAGATATATTAGAAGATCTAGATGCTTGCAGAAGTATTTGTGACAGTGGAATGCAAGCAAAAATTGACGAATTGAAGAAAAAGAAAGAACAATTAATGGAGTTAAAGAAAAAAGTGATTGAATGTAAATGTAAATTGCCCCAAGATGCCGCTGTAGAAGTGAAGAGGACGCCCTCCCTCGCTGCGTTGTGTCAGTGTACTCCAGAAGATAAGTTATTGGTAAAGTCTTATTATATTAATTTGTCAATAAAATTAAACTGGAATTTAAAAAAACGTGTAGAATAAAGTATCTAAAAGTATGTACATTACCCAGAGTCATGTTCATCCTAAAATAACAATATGTCATTTTCAGAAATCCTGTTCTTGTACTTCTTTAAGCAGCCAACTTCTTTCTAACTTGCTAGCAGACCTATTTGGAGGTCTACAATCGGAACTTAGTGGTACTGGTTCAATAATGCCTTGCCAAATGTTGAAGTGCCTTGAAGATAAACACAATTGGGAACGCTCAAGTGTCATAAAGACGAACCTGTTTAATTTCTTTGCGCAATTACTCGTCGGAGAGCTTGACATTGCGATTGCTACTTCCATAGAAAAATATCACGCTAAAGTTAGTGTCATACTGTTACATATTAATATAAACTATATTTTATGTTTAAAGATTTAGTACTTTTTATAGATTTTTTTCTGGTGTGTTTTGATTTTTTTATGTTTGGCACATTATTATCTATAAAATTAAGTACGCCACTAAATTTATCAAAGTCAAATATTATTATTTGAAATACTTTATTTCTTGAAGATCAAATAATTTAACACCGGTAGACTAAAATGTAAATATTTATATGCGTATGTTATCAAGTAGTCCAAAGTTGAGCTTGTCATAAAGTTGATTATAAATAGATTTGTAGAACATTAATCGTAATTAATGAGAAAATCGAAAAACGTTTTATAAAGAAGAAATTATTTGTTTACTTCCTTAGTATTTTTACCTTAATTCGTCCCTGATGGTGTTTACCTTGAAATTTATGACGTAATATTCCATTTATTACGTCATCAAATGTAAATTGAAACTTACAATACTTTAAATAGTATTTAGCAAAAATACTTTTTTGTAAAGAATAATCTTGTTTATAATCATAACAAACTCAGTGACAGGTAGTAGATTAGGTACAGTTTCCATTCATATATGATAATGTAACTTGTAAGATATGTTGTTCAATGAGAATCGATTATTATAATTGCTGCTTACATTAACAGTGGGTGGGTAAATGCTGCGCGGACCTATCTCGAGATATTCCCGATAGTGACGTAACAGATAAAGGATGGCAAGAGCGGGCGATAGAGCTACGTGCCCAAAAATTGGCAACAAAGTTAGCTGAGCAACTTTGTAATGAAAAAACAGATCAGATTACTAAGAAAGCTAAAGAAATTATCTCTAAAGGACCCCCACCTTGCCAGTGTAAAAATCAACGTATGTATGAATTTATTTAAATATATATCGGCATAAGAGCAGATGCAGAGATGTAGGCCTGTCGGGAAGAAAGTTTGCATAATGTTTGTTTACATATCGTGGAACCTAGATACAAGCTATTACAGGTTTTTAATGATAGATCTTGAAGTAAAAGCTTGGGAATATGAAACTTTCGTAAGTTATGTTAAAGATGTAAAATGTGAAGATATATATTAGGGAAAAGTTTTTTTTATTAATTTATACAAAAAATGTTCTTTTTGTTTATAATATTTTAAACCACAATTTGAGTTTTTACTTTGATCTATATCAATTGCATGTATACATTTTTCCTTCTAAATGTAAATATTTATATTTTTTTCCTTGTACTCTTGCAATATTCATAATCGATTGATGTAGAAACTTTTTGTAGTTATTGCCCATAATATGTTCCGTTGTGATCTAGAAGGAATTAGAGGTGTTTCTACTGTAACTGGCTTATATATAAGCTATTACGCATACAATTCTTTGGATGCTCATTAATAATTCATATAGATCGTTATCGCATGTTAAGGCTATCTACCTCGAACAATATAACACGAAGTGAGAAATAACATTTTAAAACAAAATAACTCCTGCGTAATTCAAAATTAAGTAGGATTTCTCGATGGCTTTTTCTACTTAAGATAATATTATATAAAATACAATATTTTTAGCGGCGGCTTACCCTTGCATTGTCAAAGCACCGCTCAATATAAGTAACACTCGAAAGGTAAACGATGGGACCGTACCAAGTTATTTGAAACGCACTATACAAGATGTTACCCAATTGAGACATCAAATTGAGGACTTAAAAAAGGTATTAAACATATTATAAATTAAGATATTTATGTCTAGCAATAAAACTAGTGTTTGCCACATGCAGTAACACGATTAAATGAAGCGTTATCTGTGAACTGCCAATTTTGTCCACTAACAACTATATATAGAAATATGCGTGCCCTCCATTTGTAGAGGTTAACAATAGTGCCACAGAAATTCTATTTTTTAATACGAGTAAATATTTTGATCATTGATAATTGACTGTTATAAAATAATTATTTATTAAAAAAATAATATATAATTATAAAAAGGACCAGTCCACTTTTTAGTTATTTAATACTTTTATTAGAAGCAAATTATAATCTTATAAATACTGATTATGAGTGCAGATAATTATTAATTGTTTTTTTTTATATATTTATTTTTTATTTTAATTAAATTTATTGTTAATTAATGCAAATGATTGTAGTTTATATGTCTCTAGCTAAAGTAAATAAATAAGTATATTGGATTTCCCACACGCGAGCAATCGATTTAGTTGCACAAGAGAAAAAAACGTAGATTTTCAAAGTTTTCTCAAGTGGCCAATGTTTTATTTTGAGATTTGTTTATGTTATGCCGCTTATTTTCCTTTCATAAATCAATGTATGGTAATTGAAAGTCACCTTAACGCGCAATCTTTTTTAATTTTGTGTAGCAAAAACATTGATTTTCTTTTAGTATAGTTATTAACGTATACACTGAAGTTGACATTAACTATCAACTCGTTCTTTCTAACCTGAACCAAACCTATGGTGTTAAAAGGACATGTGTACGCGCTTGTTAGAAAAGTCTTCTACATTGAGACACATGAGCGGTTAGATAAGGTGGCAAAATGTATCATACTTTATTTGATAATGCAGAAATTTTTGCTTTAAGTAACATCGTTTTATTATTTGTTCTTATTCTTTTATAAATATACAATAATAGAAAAATAATCTTTGTATTAAATTGCTATGATGAAGTCACTAATAAATAGTTATTACTTGCAACATCGAATGATCAGTAAGCGTTGTATGAGAAATAATAGCCATAAGTTCTAAATTTGATTTTAGTGTTTTCTAATTTTGTGAAGAAAATATGTAGGATATTGTTTCTTGCAGAAATGCATTATACTCTGTGTTATCACAACAAACAGATATCACGTCAGATTTTATATATACCTACGTTCAATTTTTTTATAATTTTAGCACTAGGATAATCACGAGGTTGGGTTGTTGTGGCGGTTGCTTGTCATCTTGGGCGTGGTCCTTTTAATGATTTATATTAAAGTTAATTTAGTATTATTTAATTCAGATTTCCAGTAATTGTTTACTATATGTGTCTGTAAGTACGTTATAGCTGACATGACGAATGAATGAGTTGTAAAATGACCCATTGGTATTTATATTTAATAAAATATTGCATAAGTAGCATACACTTACATTTTATCCAGTTTTAGCACTGATAAATGTTTCAATATATGCCTCATATTTTTTGTATTATTTATAAAAAGGCTTTAACATAAATGACCTAATGTTTATAATCAAGCTCCTGGTCGAATTTAAAATTTTACTTCTAGTAGTAGCGCGAGTTTCGATTTTCCGAGGTGTTATGGAACTGACTGTTATTATACGAAAATAATTATTTTAATTAATTATTTTAATGAGAAGTATGATTCGAGGGTTTCATTTAAATACGTTAAATATTACTTAAAAAAATGATCGTGACGAAATTAATAATCTCTTATCATTTTTCTCTTAAATAGGAATCAATAAAAAAAGAAGATTTGTGGGAAATGGAAGAAAAAATAACAAAAATAGTTCAGCAGTCCACGGTTAGTTTAAAAAAATTGTTAAAAAATTTAATTCTACTTTATGTAAACTCTGATATCCTCATGGACTCTTGCAGTGTCATTGTTATTTGTTAAATTTGACTCTGTACTATTATCAGTTTACATCTTTATTACATAGAGATGTTTCCATAAGGATTATTACTATAACAATATTATTTTTTTCACAATGAACACTTTATTAAATTTACTTACAAAATACTTAACATTTTGTATGTATTCACTATAAAAAAATCTTGTTATAATAATAATTTTATTGTTAAATAATAAACTATTTTTTTTTTTAATTTTTTTTTAGATTCACGTTTTATAACTACAGAAACCGTATGAACCTAGTGTTAAGACACTCCGTTGCCTTAGTCCCTGCCTTCTCCGTCCTCGCTTTCCGCCTTTTTCGAGGCATTGCGTGTTGAGTGGTGGTACTCAACGCCGCACTTTTGCCTAGTTTCCAAAGCGAAGAAAATGGAAATAGAAAAATCCATCTTCTCCGAGTGGGAACCGAACTCTCAAACCCTATAATAAACTTATTTAAACTAAAGTATATCCCATACGGATAATTTTCGTATCCGAATGTCGGAATAGTTGTTTAGCAGTTGCTATTTTGAAATAGTTCAAAAACAACTATAAAGATAATAGAGGAATAAGTTTTTTATGTATATGTATAATAAGTATACACAAGTATAATGTTGCGGATAACTAGCTAATCTAGAGCCATTCAATTGATCTGTTAGTCGTTTCTTTATACAGTACGGCTGAACTATGTAGGTTCGTAAATAGCTAGTTATTTCATTTGATAATCTAATATTTGAAGAGATTTAAAAAATAATGCTATTTTAGTAGTGTTAACCATCTTTGAAATAATTGAAGTTGCATGAATCCGAAGTTCATTAATCCTTCAGGATTAAACGACACAAACAAAATGACAAATAACTAGATTAGGTTTGACTATGTAATTTAACTGCTTCTGTAGCTGTAGATAATTTTGGCTAAGAATGTTAGTGACATAATACATTTTGTTTGTTAATTTGAGTTATTTAAGATATAAATAAGTGTAAGTCCAGGAATAACCTAAAAAGAAATTCGCTGGTGTCAATCAGACCGACCCAGACTATAAAAATTAAATACCCTGTATATTATCCAGGCCGCTAGATGAACGGTGTTGTTATGATATAAAGATCTAAAGAACCAAGGTATAAAGATCCAAGGCTACTAAATGAATGCCTAATAAGGCATTTTAATAAAGCTAGTTGATTGTGACATTTCTTTGCATAAACAAGTACGGCTCGTCTCTTCTTAGTAATATTAGGAATCTCCCAATAAAATTAAATTAATGTAATTTAATAAAACTTCTTGGGTTTCAGAATGTTGATAATATTATGTCTTCAAGCAAAAGCACCAAATACAATTCAGACGAAAAAAAATACAAAAAAACTTTTCTCAAAGATTTAAAGGGCAATAAATATTTTGAATATGAAAATATTAAAAAAAATCACCAGAAAGAAAGCTCTTGTTGTGAACAGCGATCTAGCCACTTGGAAAAGAAAATGTCTAAAAAAAGGGAGAAATCTTACGCTGTTAACTTATGCTTGTGTGAAACAGTTAATAATGTTACTAAAATATCCCAGAACCCAAGACAAAGGGGTTCAAAAGTACAAAAATCAAAAACTTCAAGAGATAAAGTTGACACATTGACCTTGAAGCAGCCTGATGATCCAGAATATGAATGTATCAATGAACGTATATGTTTTCATAAAATACCTTCTAATGGATCCATTGACGATATATTAAATCATTTTAAAAAAAGGAAAGATAATTCAATTTATTCTTCCAACTACGACAAGAACAAGGGCAAATGTAATTTTACAGCACCGATGAATTTATCTATTGTGAAAAGTCAAAAGTTTGAAAAATATACTGAAAGAAAAAAAATAAAAAGTAAAACAAATGTACCTATTTTTTCCGTTATAGCATATAGTTCTAATAACAAAGGCACTGATTGTGTGGATATAGCACCACTTGCCACACAGTCTGAATATATAGCGGAAATAAATTTAGACAGAAGTAATGATAACGCTTGCAAATGTAAAGTGAAAGAGTTAATTACCAGATTTGACCATGGCTATGGCAACGACATATCTTCCGATGATTTATATACTTGCCTTGATTCTGAAACGTGTAATTGCATTAAAAAGTCCGAAAAGAACGATAAAAAATTAAAAGACCAATTTTCTGAAAATATAAAATCCTCACTTCAAACAGATTCACAAAATTATCTACTAAACTTACGCGAAATTCCATCTGGAGGCTTTGAAAATAGAAAAAGTAAGCAAAGTTTAAATATACCAACAGACACCTTCATACAAGATATTATAAATAAGGCAGAAATTTCGATTCCCTCAGACAAATATGATGTTAAGTTTTTAGGTGTGACGTTGAAAGATATTAATAAAAATAGTGAGCCTAATAACATAGTTGGGGAAGCAAATAGTCCAACTATGAAATCACAATCACGATGTAGCTTCAAAAATGATAAGAATAGAGATGTGTTTGAAAATATTGTTAATGTTAAATTGACTAATGGATCTGCCCATATATTAACCAATAATTCCTCCGATTCAAAAGAAAATGGTCGATCAAAATGTGTTTGTTGTAAAGAAAATTCAATTTCAAACGATTTACAAATAAATGTCTTTAATTTATTAGAAGAGCACTTAAAAGGGAAGTTGTGTGAACTACAACGTACATGTAAATCTACTCAAATTTCCAATCCAAAAAAGAAAGAATTATTACTATCTATTTTACAGAGGGTCAAGGAGGTTATTTCAGAGAGCACTAACCCCCTTACTTGCTCATGTTCAGGATCAAAAGACAATGTCCCTTGGTCTAGGGCCTATGGTATGTTACAAGAATATATAAAATTAAAAATTAAACGAGTTCAGTGTTCTTGTGAATCAAACGACCAAAATGAAAAATCAGTAGTTCCTAAGATATTACAAAAAGTTTGCGATTTAATAGAAAATGATTTTCAACGCTTAAAAGGTAAATATATATTTGATAATAAAATGGGCAATTATGATGAATCACAATTGGATAAGCAAACTTCTCCTGTGCGACAACAGTTCCCTGAAATATATATCCAAGTAGATAATAGTAAAAATAATAATCTTGATTTGAAAAATATTGATAACATTAGTTGCCAAGTGTCTTCTCATATCAATGCCAAAAATAAATCATGTGATGTTTTGTATAAAGAATTTCTAAACTTAAATACGAAAGAAAAAAATGTTTCTTGTGATTTAAGAAATGTTCATGTAACTGATTGTGAGTGTCAAAATACCGTACAACATTATGTTGACACAGAAGTTTTTGTAAATTTATATACTGAATGTAAGCCTAATTTTTTATTGGAAGATAAAAAAGATGAAATAACTGTACCAATTGAAATGAAGTCGCCAGTGTCGTTAACTTTAGACAACACAAAATCTAAATCAGATTTCAGTGATAATAACTTTGAATATCCTTATTTTGGATATACATTAAATTGTTCGTGCGATCGTTCGTTAGGAAAGTGCCACTGTGCAATGTCAATGATCAATGCCAGTTTCAAAAAAATTGACTATTTGTGGAAATCTGCAGCAAATGATCGTTGTTCTAAAAAGCTATCTTACATTATGTCTAAAGCTCTCCATACCGTAAAATCCGAACCTATAAATATCACTGGGCAATCATACCATAGCTCCAGCTCTAGCAAACTTAAAATTGTAACGTTTTCGGATCAAGGAAGCTGCACGCCATTCTATAAAGATATAGTATTAAAAAAGTCTAAAGAAAAATATGAAATTTTCAAAAATACGGCAAGTTCAACTGATAATAATATTACCGATGACTGCAATAAAGATAGCAGTTGTAATTCAAGCGAACAACATTTTATTGACAACAACAATTACAAACCAGATTCAGAACATGCAAGCCACAAACGTTTACTTTATGAGTCTTTGCACCTTCCTACAGATAATTTCTGTGAGCACAATAAGGAAAGCTATGTAGTATACTCTAATGATAATTTAGAAACAACGACTGAAGGTTGTGAGTGTAAAATGATTCCTATTTGTCACGTTAAAATGTTAATTGATGATATTGAGCAAAAAATGATTGAATCGAAATGTACATGTGACACATTGTCCTCCCAAATCTGTCCAATTCACTCAGAAGAATCTTGTGATCAAGAAAAACCCTACTAACAATCTAAATGTCTTAGCTAAAAATAGTTTTAATTTCAAATTTATTTAATTTTACATCCATCGTTCGTACAGTATAGCAGTCCTACTGTAGTAAAATTATTAATGATGTTATTTCAGTATTTTATCGCTATTGTGTTTTAGTTATATATAAATAAACAAAATTCGATTATGGTATCACTTATTTTTTTAATAATGACGAAATAATTACTACATAGACATGTATGTATACACAGGGTGATTTTTAAAATTTTAAGACTTATTGTATGGATTGGTAGTGCAGGTTATATCTTGGACGGATATTTTTTTTTATCCGGACGGATAATTTAATTTAAAGCAAAAATAATAATAATTTACATACAGAAAAAAAAGACACAAGTCAGATACAATACAGTTACAGTGAAGTATATAATAGTGTGAAGCCCATAGCTTAATTTTAAACTTTTACACATAAAAAGGAAATAACAGAAACCTTATCACTTTGTTATACGTCTACCTATAGCCTGTCTAAGACTATTTTCTCGAAATCACGTGAATCAATAACAAGGTCAATAAAATCTTATAACACAGAAAAATCAAACATCTAATTGTACACCATTAAAAGATATGAGCGTTTATGCTTAATTTTATTCGTTTTGTATGAAAATCGCTGCGTAATTAAAATAGGCTACTTGCTACCTATTGTTATGAAATTCACTTATCACAGTAGAAGACAATTGCAAACTTATATTTATAATTCATTCAAAATAGGTACAAAATTCGGTACTACCTGCACATGTCCTACGTTTTTAATATTTAGTTAAAGCAATTTTTTTAATAATAGATATATTATTAAAACGGCCTGTATAACATAATAATAAATTGATTACAACGATTATCAGTTGCATTTTAGATTAACCGAGTAGTATAGCTTAGACGTCTAGCAAAACGACGTTTATTTGATAATATAGTAACCTTTTTTTTGATAATACATATATCGTATAATTAAATCGATTATGGATAAAAGTCAAAATAATAACACTAAAGAATCAAATAAGGAGAAAAAACGAAATAAACCGAATTTAATATCTAGAATTTTTATATGCTGGGTGTGCCCTGTACTTTTTAAAGGTAATAAAAGGGATGTGGAAGAAAATGATCTAATAGTTCCTACCAAGCATTATGATTCTGAAAAACTTGGCGAAAAGCTTGAAAGGTAAATAAATATGTAATTTTTTTAATTTGATAATGAATTATTGTTAAATCTTTTATTAAATGAATATTTAGCTTTTGCTTGGTAGTTTGAGTGGTTTGTGTTTTAAAAAAATATTAAAAATATAAAGATTTTTCAGCAAACTAAGCTCCACTTCTAAGTTTCAATTTTAAGTTTAATACTCCTTAGATTTTAGAAATTACATAGAAAGTAATTATTTAGTAGACAAAATTCTTTAAATGCTTAATTTTCGTTCACTACATTGAAACTTATTATATTATAGATATTGGTTAGAAGAACACAGCCGCTCTGTGCGTGCAAACCGTAAACCGTCTCTTTGGAAAGCATTAATAAGAGCATATTGGTTAACGTATTCGCCTGGTGCAGTTTTGCTTCTTATAAACGCTACAGCCAGGTATTTATTTTGGGTTTTAAACTATTTCCGTGAATATCGAACGCAAATGCTCTTAAACAAAAGTATTCCCCATACACACAGTTTTTAACGTGACATTTATTTATAAATATTTTATTTCATTAGGTACATATATAATAAAGTAAAATTCAATATTTTTTTCAGAACTATTCAGCCTTTACTTTTTTCTACACTGCTAGTCATACTGGTCTGCAAATGCTAGCCAGTCTATAACAAGACTAGAGGCTGGCTATTATGCGATTGGAATGCTTGTATTAAATTTTATAGCTCTCATGACACAGCATCATAACAGTTTATTTGTAAGTCGATTCAGCTTAAAAATGAAAGTAGTGTGTTCATCAGTTGTATACCGAAAGGTTTGTTTTATTTTTTCAATTCTTTTCACAAAATGAATCAGCAGCTTATACTAAATATATATAAATCTAACGTGTAAATTTGTAGATATTACGAATGAGCCAGAAGTCGGTTAACGAAATTGCAGCAGGGAAGATAGTAAACCTTCTGTCTAATGATGTAGCGCGATTTGACATGGCTTTTATGTTCCTCCATTATTTGTGGTTGGTGCCTTTGCAAATGTCAGTAGTCTTGTACTTCTTGTACGAGGCTGGAGGATACGCTCCTTATGTTGGTCTTTTTGGTGTAGTGCTTCTAGTTCTTCCTATACAGGGTATATTTTTTTTAATATTACTAATTTAATAAACCACTTTAATAAACATCTTCATATATGAAATTGAATTTCAGCTGCTTTAACGAAACTTACGGCTGTTATCAGGAGAACAGTAGCTCAAAGAACTGACAAGCGAATCAAGTTAATGGCGGAAATAATAAGCGGTATTCAAGTAAGTAGTATAGTAAACGTAAAATACTTTTAAATTAAATTTATTTATATAATATTATATTTTCCACAGTAAAATACATTATCATAGAAAACTATAAAAATTGTTTTTTGTATTTATTTTCTTTTATACTATTTTTTACATTTTTTTATATCAAATCAAATAAATATATATGCCAAAAATACTGTTACAAAGAAAAACAGCATTCGCCAGACTATAAGACTCTAGACGTCTTACGAGTCTATACCTTAGAACCGGAGTAGCTTAACTGTCAATATAAAAAACATAAACTGGTTAATAAAATACTATAACGAAAGTTTAACATTATTTACATTTTATAAATTATAAAATTACATATTTTATTTATATTATTATTATTATTTTATTGTATGTAGTGGACATATGTGTACCTACATAAGCGTATATACGTGTCCTTACAAGCTGAGCACTCTAGTAACATCAAATGCGTATACTAAAACAAATGTATTTCAGTCTGTTATTCACGTAAAAATATATATTATTTAGGTAATAAACGAAACATATTTATATTTGAGGAAAAATATTTTATGCTTATGCCCTTGCTGGTATATCCATTGTCTATTCTTGTTGACTGTCTAACTAATTTACTTTGTTATAATAAATGGTAATTTTTTAACTTTGTTACAATAAGTGGTAATTTCTTAACAAAAAAGAAGGAAGGAAGGCATTATCTGCAAATGCATCAGCTCTTACACATATAGTTATCCTAGCTTGTAGTTTGTCATTCAATATTCAACCAAACAATAGGTACCTCAGAGATTTCTTATAGTGTGATTGATATTTTTGAAAATTGTTATGTTCTAGAATTTAACTTATTAAAATTATAAATTTCTATTTCTATTTTCTTCGCTCTGGCAACTAGGCAAAGCGCGGCGTTGAGTTCCGCTACGCAATTCCTGGAAAAAGGCGGAAAGCGGGAACGGACAAAGCAGAGACTAGGTAACGGAGTGTCTCAACACTAGTTTCCTATGGTTCCTACAGTTCCCTCTGTCTACTCTGCCATGCAACATGCCGACATCGTATGGAACATTTTTTCTCTATTATACTAGTCACAATTACTTCCATCATCAAACTACTTAAAATTCGTTTCTACGCGTTGGTACGTTAGAAATAATTATTTAGCATTCAAATTAGGTAATCTTAGGAGATATCTACAAATTTAAAAATTCTATAATGTATGATTTTTAATATAATGCGTTCAAGGCTTCCACAGTAAGTCAGTGTCATTGATTTATAACAAAAAATAACTAGTGATTATCGTGAATTACTAATATATTAGTCTCTGAACACAATTGTAACGAATTGTTCAAGGTAGTAAGAATTGAGATTATTTGTATTATAATACAAATGATTTCAATGAAATAGAAAATAATTTTATGTAAAGAATTATATTTTTAAATTTCTATAAGTAGCATTCATTTTAATTTCCTTAAAAGAAAATCCCTTGTTTGGATATTTTTATTTTTATTACGACGAGTTTTGTGCGTGGACGAAAGAAATGAGGAGAAAACCTAGTAAGCGTCTCTGTTTATGTTTGGGAAGACGAAACACTAAATATACCTCATACGATCCGATACTTAATATTGGTGGTAAAAACGTTCTATAAGCAACAACAAAAACATTCTATATATAATAATTCTTTCACAAGCGGCACCTTTTAAATTTCTCGGCAAGGAAATAGATTACAAAGGCCGCACTCCATCTTTAGATGTACTAGTCGACAGCTTTTTGACTGATCTTGTAAAGGTAGACCATCAACCTATAAATAATGTAAAGAAAGTTTGGATTTACGACAATTTTCTAACATTTCGTCTGAATTGGCCTTTCCTCGTGTATGATTTTAATAATACCCTCTTAGCAAAGTTAGATGCAAGTGTCATAAAGATGCTGAAGTTTTGGCTTGGGCTAGCGCATTCGACCTATATCTCAACCTTATTTAGAGACAAAAATAATTTTGAGTTGAGATTAAAGAAACCATCGGAACTCTATAAACTCCTATACTGGGAAAATCACGGGATGAGATTGTTATCTCACTTCCAAAAGACAGAAATGTCCCAGGGCTCGAGTCAAGACTTCAATTCCATAAGTAATTTATGATGGGAGTAGAATCTAATAAAGTACGGTTAGGATCAAAGAGGAAACATCAAGATATAGACATAACAAAACCTTTTATACGGCAAGACGAGGACAACAAGTATAAGGTGCACGCATTGGGTTTAGAAATGCAAAACGAGTGACTAAATATAAGAGAATTCTGTATCCCTTTAGCTTTAAAATGGTACACCCTAATTCACGACTGGTCTCCAGCACTATTAAAATTCTATCTTAATGCGTTCCAAATGACTCTTCTAGATCAAAATAATTTAGTAAGATGGGGTAAAGCTACCGATAAATCTTGCTACATCTGTAAAGAGGCAGTGGGGACAGCTAAACATATGCTGGTGGGGTGTAGGGTACTTTTGGATAGTGGTCAATACTCGCGGCGCCACGATAAAGTACTAGAAATCAGAAAATAACAACCAGCAAACGCTGAATAACGTTTGTGAAAGAAATTATTATAAAAAACTCACTCAAAAACCTATCTCTATATTAGATCCAGCTCCTGATTGGACACTTGTGATGGAAACATATGAGAAACAGTATAGAATCTCCGAGGATATTTGTGTTTCGTCATCCAGACCGCATTTCTCTTTTCTCGATGCCGAAAACCCGTAGTACTGGAAGAACTTACACTTCCGTGGAAAACAAATATCCCAATAAGTCACGATGTAAAACTTAATAAACATTTCGATCTTGCAAAGGTATTGACCAGGAATAGGTTTAGAGTTAGCTTATATGCGGTTGAAGTAGGTGCGAGAGGTATAACAGCAAAATCTCTCTATAGTTTACTTAAAGATCTCGGCCTGTCTAGAACTATTATAAATTAATTTCTAGAATGCACTTCAAAGGCGGCTTTGGTAGAATCGTTTTATTTGATTAGGTAGTGGGAGGAGCTCGGACACTGAAAGTGAGCGTTAATGCATTTTAAAGGGGCCCCTTTAAACCTACACTTGGGTCCCAAGTCCCAAGCGCTGATCTGAGCTCCTCTTCTTACAACGCGATGCTGAGCAGTTTCTTCTCTCTTAAGATAATTAGTTATTAATTTTTACTACGACAAATTTCGTTGTGATCTAAATTCAATATATATACTTTTCACTTAAATTCATATAATACAACTTAAAGGACTAATATATAGGTAGTATTAGAAAATATTCTTTTTTTTAATTTTCTTGAGGATCCGTGTCGAATTGTCGTCTTGTTTTGTACTCTTAAGGTAAAGCTGCTTTTGCATTGCATTTCCATTATAACGAACTAAATCTCAATTAAGAGATGTACAAATAAATTATTATAAACGCAATTAATTATAAACGCAAAAACCTTTCTAAACTATAAAATTATACACATCATATTACTGTCAAATATCGACATTAACTACATAAACATTTTGAAACTGATTTAAGCTTAATAATACATTAAAATTAATATATTATTAGATTAAAATCTTCAAAAATTTTACAAATCGAAATATGGGACATTTATCTTATATTACAAATAACCAAAAACAAAGTTAAAATAGGAGTTATTTCATTTCGTACAAATTTCGTACATTTGTGCATATACTAGAAAATTTAAATTTGTTAATCTATAATAAATTATACTTTTCGTTGACTTGCGATTATAAAATTAGTACGAAATCCTCAGTGCGTGGGTGCTGCTTGCACTTGATCAATTTATTTTTATTTAATTATTTATTATTAGGTAGATTCTGTGAATAGTCCCGCTGTTGTTTATTTCTGTATTAAATGTCGTAGATAGAGTTTGCGAGTTAGTGTAATTAAATATTTGAATGTAATAATTTTTGCAATAAAAATTATAAACTAATCTTTAAAATGTTATTAAAACACACAGTTCACAGTGCCATATTGGCCTGAGCCGCATAGGTGACTACGACACATCGATTTTAGTTGTTTTTAAGTAACTCAATAAAGCTGTGATTTATTTTATTAATCATGTTTATCATGATAAATATCTGAAATATTTCTGTTACTGTAGATTAACAGTTTTACAATACAAAAATGTATAAGGCAAAAATTGTTAAAACGCAGGTAGGCCACTTTGGGTCTAGCTTATATGAGGCTTCATATATGTGTATAATTTTTAATGACTATCCAAAACAAAAATATTTTTTCTAATTAGCGAAGCAACAATCGTAAATTAGCGCGTTCAACGTGCAAAATGTTGTCAAAGCAATAACACATGCGTTATCTTAGTTCTAAAAATTTCAGTCATTTTGACTTTATATTAAAAAAATCTATTGTAAACAGGTAATCAAAATGTACGCTTGGGAAAAATCCTTCCAGGCCGTAGTTGAAGTAGCTCGTCAATTCGAGCTCAATGCTCTTAGAAAATCTATCTTTGTTCGAAGTGTGTTCTTAGGATTCATGATGTATGCAGAGCGTAGTACATTATTCATTACATCTTTGACTATTATTCTGTCTGGAGTTCTTCTGAGAGCTGATATGGTGTGTATTATGTAATTTATACGTATTAATTAAAAAGTTAATAATTTATTTATTCACCTAACTTTTTTTTTTCAGATATACCCAATCAAAGTTTTTCTCGGCATTGTGCAAATGAATTTGACCTTTATATTACCGCTTGCGATAGCCAGTCTTTCCGAATTAAATGTATCATTAACACGTATTCAAAATGTCCTTTTAATGGGTAGGTAAGTTATTTATATTTCGAGAAAAAACATCTATTACGTCAATAAAACATTATTTATTTTTAGATGAACGAGATGATTTATCAGTGTTAACGAAACTTGAAAATTTTGTTATTCCTGTCAGTTTCAATGGGAAACCAGCGACTATGAATTCTAATTCAATAGTCGCACGAAAATATTCTGCAACAGACACTTTTAGGCCATCCATTGGTGAGCTATATGACTTACTATATTTAAAAGATATAACACTATCTATCTATATTTTCTTGATAATATTTGATAACCGGTTTCACCGACAGTTACGACTGTGTAATGAATATAATGAAATTAATCAAATATTATTAAATTACTAATATTTTGCTTTGAAATAGTAAGGATATTGAGGACCGTCGTGGCGCAGAGGCGCAACGTCTGCCTGTTACGCGACGATTTCTGGGTTCGATCCCCAGTCGGGGAAGATGGATTTTTCTATTTCCATTTTCTTCGCTATGGCAACTAAGGCAAAGCGCGGCGTTGAGTTCCGCCACTCAACACGCAATGCCTCTAAAACGGCGGAAAGTGGGGACGGAGTAAGCAGGGACTAAGTAGCGGAGTGTCTTAACAGTAGGTTCGTATGGTTCCTGCAGTTCCCTCTGCCTACCCTGCAATATGCGGAATAAGGCGTGAAGCTAAAAAAAAAAAGAAATAGTAAGCATTTGAAATATATGCATATATATTGCTTCTATTTAATATAGATTTTTGATTATTGACTAATTTTGAATTAAACGTTTTAGTAGATTCACGTTTGCCGGTCCCAGAGCGTATTGTAGAGCTATCATCTGTAAACGCTTCTTGGAACATGAATAAAGATAATGCTGAAGAAATTACTTTAAAGAACATTAGTACGTACTTTATGAAAGGAAAACTTTGTGCTGTCGTTGGTCCTGTTGGTTCTGGAAAAGTAAATCATGTTATGATATTTAAAGTATTTATTTATGATATAAACTTTCATTATTCCTTTTTATATAGCTACTCCTGTAAGCAAGAGTTTAAAATACACATTACATAATATTTAATTGAAATCAGTTCAATTTCTTTTATTTAAATCAGAAACTATTTTTAAATTTTTAGTCGTCACTGTTACAAGTGATACTCCGTGAATTACCCATAATTAGCGGGACTTTGAGCGTGAAGGGCAGTTTGTCATATGCATGTCAAGAATCTTGGCTTTTTCCCGGCAACAGTGAGAGAAAATATAGTGTTTGGATTACCTTACGATGTTGACAGATATAAAGAAGTAAGATTTATTTATTATTTTATTTATTCGTTTATGAAATACTGCCATAGTGCAGCGGAACAGCGTTGGACTGTAATTTAATCCGGGAAGCAGCCAGAGCGTTGACGACGAGTCTTCTACCCAGTGTAGGCAGTAAATTACATGCAGGTAAAAATTAAAGCTGAAATTAATATTGTAAAATGCACAGGAAAAAAATTATTAATTATCTTCAAATACCTCAAGTACGAAATAAATATCCTTAGTTGACGGAAGTTATTTCAAATAGGAAAATTACTGTAATTCTTGTGGGCTGTCTTATGATATGATAGTATTTATCATTATTTTTTATCATATTACTTTATTTAGAACCTTCAATTGTTGACCTTTATATATTTGTGTTTGTGCAAAAAAAGCTAATTTTATGAAAGAATAATGAACTTACACAGATTTGTAGGGTCATTATTTGACATGACAGACGTTTTCTTATGAAAAATATAAAAAAAAACATTTTGTATGATTTTTTAAAAGGATACGTTTTAATATCATAATAATATTTGTAGTTCAATATTTGGAATCGAAAATATAGCCATAACGTTTGGTTGTGAGTTTCTTAGACAGTCCGTAGCGCAGATCTTTAACACTAATCACGAAATAACTTAAAATTAAAGGGTAACATTGGATTTTCTCTCTAATCTGATTTATGCGGGATACAGATTGAAATATTAGTTTACGCAATATGCATTTTTTTGTACTAATACATTTCTTTCAAGGTGTGCCGAGTGTGTTCGTTATTACCTGATTTTAAACAATTTCCATACGGTGACTTATCCTTAGTAGGAGAGCGAGGGGTCTCGTTATCAGGAGGACAGAGAGCTAGGATAAACCTTGCAAGAGCTGTTTATAGAGAAGTGAGTGCAAAAAAATATGTAGAGTTATTAGTAATTCTACGTTTTCCCGTGAAGTTATAGACATGGTGTCTATAAACTAATATGATCCTGTAATGCCCTGTGTGGATATTGAATCTTTGCATTTAAACAGTAATTCAAGCAAGCTGTAATGAAAACCTTGAATGTTTTAAAATTACTATACCTTAACCAATATATCATTCACAGCGCTAATTGTGTATTTAGTAACTAATTAAAATTTGTGAGAATATTTTAAAATGTAATCGCAACGTCAAAGGCATCTGAGGCAAAAAATCTAATTTCTCTTTGTCTTGTGTGTAATAATAGCATGATAATTTTTGATATAAATATGCAAATGTCATCAAACTTGGCTTTAACTTCTGTGCGTGGAAGTTTATAAGTGATATATTGCAACCTGTTTCGACCAGGTGACACTCACTATTTTGAGGTCAGATTAAAGTCATTACACCTATTATATGATAAACTGTTTATTTTACTTTATATTTGAAATTTTACCAATTTTTACAGTGTACAATTTAATATTTTAGGCAGATATATATTTATTGGATGATCCTTTATCAGCTGTAGATGCTAATGTCGGTCGTCAGTTGTTCGAGGGATGTATTCAAAAGTATTTGGGTGGACGGACACGTATTTTAGTCACTCATCAAGTACATTTCTTGAAGGCCGCTGATTTTATTATAGTTTTGAATGAGGTATTTAAATATATTTTACTGTATAGTTAAGTTTAAAACATTCTTTAACTGTTTTAAAATAAAGTTTCTCTTTGAAGGGTTCTATTAAGAATATGGGTACATATGAAACCTTGGTTAAATCAGAAATAGAATTTTCTTCTGTAGTGGCATGTAATAAGGAAAACTACGATGAGGATAATGGTGATAAGGTGAGAGAAAATGAGTGCAATGATAAGGTGAAAGCAAAATTGCCATGTTTTCTATTGTTATATGTTTATAGGTATTATATGTTTGTCTTTATAGGACGATTGTGGACCAGTATTGCAACAAAGTATTTCACGAATTTCCGTCAGTGAGGAAAGTCCTAAGGAAGAAAGACAACAAATATTGGAGGCTGAGGAACGTGCTAAAGGAAACCTAAAATGGGCAGTAATTCAACAATATATACAAGCCGTTCAGTCCTCGCCAGTAGTGTTGGGAGCTTTATTCTGTTTACTGCTAACCCAAGCTGGTGCTACGTTTTCAGACTACTGGCTTAGTTATTGGTATGTTATGACGTATAGTTTTATGATAGTATAAATAGTAAATACATATATTAATGTTCAAAATTCAAAATAATATCTGTTTTATATTTAATATTAAACTGAAGTTTATTTTTAGGACAAATCAAGTGGATGAATATGAAACATCATTACCAATAGGATTAGAACCTGGTAAATTAAAATAAACTTCTAAACGTTATATACATGATGATTTAGATGTTAAGATAATTATTAACATTTATGTTCAGTAGTTTACCATTGTAAAAAGACCATCAGAATTTAAACATATTAGTTATTGCAAAAAAATCATATTATATATTGCAAAAAAAAATCATTTTCAACAATTACTCATATAGTGGGATATCGTAACATATTTGTTAAAAACGAGAATATATAGTAAGAATTGAACGCACAAAAGGTTTAAGGGGACCGTCATGGAGTACAGGTACAATATGTTCCTTTAACTAACGATTCTCAAAATCTACGCCTATAAATATCGAAATTAGAAAAAACATATCGTTGTGTTTACCGTTACAGAATTAATTAAATAAATTTACCTCGTCTTATTAGTTTATCTCATTCTGTGATTTTGACTTATTTCGTTTGAAGTTGTGTTTTTACGTTTGAATGTTCCGATGAAGTAAGGTTAGGTTAGATTAGATTTTTAACAACCAGACGTATAACGTCTTGAAGGGGCTATGAGGTCTTCATAAATTGATTTGGTCTTATATTATCCTAAGCACAATGCATCTACCATGAGATATTTTAAGAAAAAAATATTGAGTAAAATGTCAATTATTAAGTAAGAGTTACATACGACAATTTAGAAATGGGAGCCTGCGATGTAGAAAATGTAAAAATATTGACTCCTGTAAAAAATATAAAATTTGTCTGAAAAATCACTACCGAATTGTGTGTAAAATTATTCAAAAAATATTTACAGACCATCAGCTTGTTAATTAACTATCATAATTTAGGACATGTACACAAATTACGGAAAAATGCAGTAGGAAAATAATAATTTTTAATAGACAACAATGAAATTTGCGGGTAACAATTTAAATATAATATTTTTTATTTGTACAATGTGTTATCATAAATACAAATGAAACAATAAAAACAGAGAAAAATAAAAAGCAACGTGCAGAAGGCTATGGAGCGAGTGGCTTCGTAGCCATCATCTCTTCCAGATAACCTTATGGGTGAAAAGAAACAATTAAGGCTAGTTCCACTGGTTTGGATAAAGTTTCAGATAGCTAGTAGTTAATGCTGTGTGCTAGATAAAGGATGCTGTATATTTTTATTTCTCTCCGAATACTTAGCTATTTAATAATCGACAGCAACAGCAGCATTTGGCAAAACTACGATATAATTTATAAAATAAAATATAAATTTCGAAAACGATTTCTATAACGTGATTAATACAATACTTTTTATTGAAAATAATCTACGTCAGCTTTTTTAATAATTTCAAGTGTAATTTTAATATTGAAAAATGAAAATAGCAATATTCGTCATATAAATTTATGTACTATTTGTCATATAATTCCAAATGTAAGTAAATTATACTGTTGATAATATGTATTAGACCGCCATCACGCTGCTTATTATTGGTTTTAGCCTGTTTTCCTCGCTTTTCGGGTTTATTTTTACGGAAAGAAAAATACAAAAGCAAAAAGAGAAGGACATGTTAACTTCTCTTTAGATTAGGAACATGACATGAAGTAATAATCGCCTTTTATTCTGTCAGATAACCTTACTATCAGCTACTTGAATCAGCAGATAGTTTGAACAGGCAGATAGTTTGATCTTTAAAGTAACAAGGGGGTGTAAGACTAAATATAACATCTATACTAATGATTTATATAAATGTGTTATCATTTATTACTATCCACTGATATTGCCAGTAACCCTAACTGAAGCAGAAATCGATCTATAAGCATGATTGAAAAGGATTAATGAGGAAATTTCTACTCAAGTAACCGCTCACTTGCTAGTGGATTAATTTTTTAAAAAAAGTTGGATAAAATTTGAAAAAAAAAAACAGGACTGAACCGGATAGAATTTTTCGGTTTCTGCTTTTAGGTCGAGGGATTACCTGGGCACTTTTCCAAATTTTGGTGCAGGTGATGGAAAATCGAAAAACACAGACTATTTTTGGGCCCGATATCGAGGATTATATTACGACTAATGCCCTCATAACCGACGGTGCTCCAGACCGTATATTTCTTTTATCGTCACATACGGTGAAAGAGCTAAAGTAAAATCGTTTAGAGTGAGAAGTAAGTAATAACGAAATGAGCGTTAAAAGTTTGCCTTTTAGAAGCAGTATCGATTGCGTTGGATGCTGTAAAGTGGTTATTTAAGATATCAACCTTAATAATGTTCACCGACTCAAGAAACTTTTTAGCAAGAAAACTTTTAGCAGTGCCGCAGTTACCGACAGAATTATAAAAATGGCGCCCTCTAGTCGACTATGTTACCTCCTCTCATAGACGACCTCGATTAATTTAGCCAAAAAATTTGAATGAATTTTATAATAGACGAGATCGTGGAAGAAAAAGCATTTGCAAGACGTTGCTCATTATATACCCATAATTTATGTAGAGGTTACCATGATCAGGTCTAGAAGTACAGCTCGGAGACACGTGGGTCACCGAAAGGAGAAGTATATACAAATTCTGTTATAGTTAATTGTGTTTTACTACGCATATGAAGTATAAACATTCATGTATCTTGCATATATAACTATAGCCTCTATGATCAGAATGAAAGATGAAGAAGAATCAAATCAGTTTAACGACTTATTTAGTATCCCCTTTAAGGTAATATTTTAAACCCTATAAGGGTAAATTTTGTTTATATTTCAATTTTTTTCAATTAATTATTAATGATTAATTATACTATTGATACACTACATTTTACTGGAACTCGGATCTTGGATCTTCTGATGCCTTTATAGGTAAAAATGTAAATAATTTTATGATAACGTCAAGCAAGATCAGCAATTGCAAATAATTCAGCGTTTACTCGTAGTTTAATATATGTTGTTATAGATCTAGGCTAATACAATAAAATTTGTCTAATTAATGGAGATGTAACAACATGTAATCATTTCATTTTATATGCTTAAATATCCGTTGGTTTGTATACTTAATGATATCATGAAATCGTAAATTTTATAATATAAGCAAGATAATTAGCTACGTATGGAAGTCCACACTTTTCGGTGTCATTTTTAATGTTAGGAGTAACACTCTAGTTGTGCCAAGTAGTAAACATTAAATAATAACAGTAATGACATTGATAAATATTTGACGTTTGCTCCCCTTGTCAGCAACGTAGGTATTACAAAATTACATTTCCATGTGAAAGCTCTATCTTTACAAATAAATAAACAAAATGAGAATATTTTTCAAAAATTATATATATACTATTTACATGAGTTATTTCTTGTCAAAGAAGGCTCGTACATAATACATGTATAAATGTTCATTAGTCATTACAACTAACCCTAATTTTTTTTTCATCTTCGTTTTAAGATGCAAGTCTCGATACACAAATAGGCTTACTGACTACGGGTCAGTATCTATGGATCTATGGTGCAGCTGTTTTATTTATAATAATAATGACCCACGCTAGGATATTATCATTTGTGGTGATGACAATGCGAGCTTCGCAGAATTTACATAATCTTATGTTCAAGAACTTGCTCACGGCAGTGATGAGATTTTTCGACAAAAATCCTTCAGGTTAGTTGTTTCACGTTTATATTGTCTAATATTACGTATTTTATCAAAAGTCTAACACGACTTCTCTAAATACTTATATATTTATTTTGAAATAGTGTTTTATAATTATCATACGACTGTAATAATTTTCAGCACAAATTATTGTCTTGTGCAACTAAGTGTTGCGTACTAGACGTATTAATGTTATCACATTTAATTATTATATTTACATTATTTATTTTTATCAAACATGCTAAATGTTATATTTATATAAGATTAAGTTATTTAATATTAAGTGTCATATTCCTAAGCAGGGTGATCAAGATAATGATGAAACATCAAAAAAAATATTTTTTATTGTTTTATAATGGAAAGAAAAAAATAAAATGAAAAGTAACATCGTAAAGAAGTGTGCTAAGTAGTTCAGCGACAAGACGTTAAAATTGAATCCCATCCCTGAAAATATAATTTCTCCAAGTCGATTAACAATTTGAAATCCAGTATGGAGTTTAGTGTCATGGGGAAAAGAATAATTAAAATACTTAATATTAATCTTAAACTAATCTTATTTAAATTTTATAAGTGGTAAAGGAAATTAATATCATCAACCTATCATCAACATGTCAGTTAACGTAGACAATGACTGTCTTAGATAGCTGTAGTCAAGAATGTTAGAGCTATGTAAAGCATTACTGGTGTGTAATTATCACTTATTCTGTTTCTAGATAGTATTAGAATAGATATAGAAAAAGTTATGTTTCAGTTTTATCAGCAATGTTATAAATAATTCACAAAGCTTATTATAGTTTATGGCCTGGAATATAACTTATGATATTTCTAATAAAAAATATTTAAATGCTCTTGGTAATGTTGTTTTTTCAGGTCGCGTCCTTAATAGATTCTCTAAAGACATGGGAGCTATGGATGAACTTTTACCTCGTAGCATGCTAGAGACTATTCAAATGTATCTATTTGTTTTAAGTGTACTTGTGTTGAATGCCCTGGCTCTTCCCTGGACGCTCATTCCGACTGTTATACTCTTAATTATATTTACATTTTTACTTAAATGGTATTTGAATGCTGCTCAAGCTGTGAAAAGGCTGGAAAGTACAAGTAGGTATTTGGTGCAAAAATATATTTTAATATATAGATCTATAAAATATAATAAATGTGATAAAGAAAGAAACTATCGTTACAATATTAATATGTTCAACAGCGAAAAGTCCAGTGTTCAGCATGATAAACTCTACAATATCTGGACTTTCAACTATCAGAAGTTCTGATTCACAGTACAGACTATTGCGTACATTCGACGCGGCCCAGGTATCTTATCATACTGAAAAGTAACGTTATTGACTGATAAAAAGATTTTTATTTCTTTATTTGATAACCTTGTTTATATATTTTTTAAAGATAACTGAAACATAATTTTGTGAAAGAAGAATTTTTTTTTTCAGGATCTCAATTCCAGTGCATTTTATACATTTTTAGGGGGATCAAATGCTTTTTCTTTACTTTTAGATATACTATGTCTTGTTTATCTGGGAATTGTCCTTGCTATTTTCCTTTTATTCGATTTTGGTAAGTACAATTACTTTAAAAACGGATTATATCTTTATCTTGACCCACTTCAAAATTTTCCATATAAAAAATATTATCAATAACTTGAGAAAGGGGTTTCATAGTAATCAGAACATTTTGAACATTATATCAACATATCAAATTCTGCACGTTTTATGTATATTGTATACATTCGTTTAAATATAAAAATATTTACCATCTATATATATATATATGACCTTTATGTATTTATTTCTCAAGACATATTATATAAAAACTCAAATAATGCATAATGCAGAATATAGTAAAAGAAAATTATTACGAATTTCCATTAGCCTTACCCTTTGGTTCTACCCTTTGGAATAACATACCGTATTTACTCAAAGTCGACGCCCGCAAGTAAGATTTATTTATAAAACTTCGAAACTTAGAAACAGACATCAATAATGTATTAATATGTTTTAAAAAATCTAAATATATAAAAAAAAAATTAGGAAACCTCATTGCGGTGGGCAGCGTCGGACTTGCTGTAAGTCAGTCCATGACGCTAACTATGATGCTGCAGATGGCGGCGCGAGTTACAGCTGAACTTCTAGGGAATATGACGTCTGTTGAACGTGTACTAGAATATGCACGCCTTCCGGCCGAGGAAAATATGGAGGATGGACGTGAGTTATGCTTTACGTCATAATTTCGTTGATTAACGTAAATAAAATAAAATGAATAAGGGAGAGCATAAAGAACTGATTTCCCAAATTTCCAGCGGCAATTTTAGGCGGCAGTTTAAGTATATTTTAATAGCTTTTTATCATTTTATAATAATTGAATAAAAAGGGCCGTCGTCTGCCTGTAGTGTTCCTCTACTCCACACGCTATGCCTCAAAAAAAGATGGAGAGCAGGGAACAAGGTGTTTGAACACTTAAGTTTCCACTGTTTTTACGGTTCCATGTATAAATAAATTAAAAAAACTATGAAACTGTAAAAAAAAATATTATAACGACTTATAGTCCACGAAACTACGGGTTACAGCTTGAATAATGCTTAAAATAAATTAAATAGCTTAAACATTTAAAATGAAATTGAAATGTTTTCAGCAACTCATCCCCCAAAAAATTGGCCGTCAGATGGACAAATTAATTTTAAAAATGTCAACTTAAAATATGGAGTGGAAGACCCACCTGTACTTGTTGATTTAAATTTTAATATAAATAGTGGCTGGAAGGTAAATATTGCTTTACATAACGTACTTAGTTTTACGTTTAAAACCATAATAATTATTTTCCTTGAGTAATAAAGATTACATAACAAAATTATATATTTAATAGGTAGGTATCGTGGGTAGAACAGGTGCGGGAAAGTCTTCATTAATATCAGCACTCTTTCGTCTTTCCAACATCGAAGGCGTCATTAAAATCGATGGCATTGACACGTACGGAGTGCCTAAAAAGGTACTATATTTTTACTATTATGTTTTAGAAGATTTGTAATTTAATTTATATTTATTTTCAGCTTCTTAATGACAGAGAACGAATTGTCAAAATTGCATTATCTTATTTGTTTTGTAAATCATACTATATAGTAGGATGTATAAAATAAGTAATATGCTAAAATTAACTTTTATTATTTCTCTTGTGGATTCTCTATAAATATTTTAATGTACCATAATGATTGTGGCACCGTTTCATGATTACTACTAGTGAATCTGATTATGATAGGTCAGGTATTTCTTGTTTAATAGTAAAATTATTTACAAATTATGGTAAATAAGTACTTACTAGTAGGCCAGATGATTCTGAAAAGAAGACTTGTGACTTGTGAAGACACACAATTAGCATTTAACATTAAACATCACAATTAATAGTGTAATGTGTGACTATAATAAGATTTGTTTGAATTTAGATATATGTTTTATTAATATACTTATTTTTTTCACATTTTTTTCTCTTTTAGGAACTCAGATCAAAAATATCGATAATACCTCAAGAGCCAGTGTTATTTTCTGCAACGTTGCGTTACAACCTAGATCCTTTCAATCACTATAATGACGATGAAATTTGGAAAGCTTTGGAACAAGTACGTCTAAGTGGTCTGATAAAACAATATTATGATAATATTTTATTAGGGGGATTAATATATTTTTTAGTAATAAGATACATTCGTAGAGACATTCGTAAATCATAGTTCCAGGTACTGACCTGACTTTAGCTTAAATATAAAATGCTAATAAGTTTCAAAAAAAAATTGTTATTGTTGAATTTCCCATTAATCTTTCATTTAATTATGCGTAGTATTTGTAGAAAATACGCATATATATAAGAATTCCTACGACTTTTCGCTATTCGTTCAGAGGTCAAATATCGAGCCATACTGGAATTTTAATTAAGAACTACTGCGCCATCGATAGCTTAACTCAGTGTTTATGTTGATAAACTTGTTATGTAAATATGTTATAAATAGAAAATTTAAGTAATATAAATTTACACATAAAGTTTATAATACTAAGAATAAATTGTTACAATATTTATACAATAAACAAAATGGCGTAAATTGTTAATACTTACTGAGGGTAGTGTGAAAAAAGCATTTCTAATATATATAATATTTTATTACTAAATACGGGAACTTTATGAATAAAATTATTAATATATTACATTACATAACCCCAGGTTGAACTTAAAGATGCAGTACCGGCACTCGATTACATGGTAACAGAAGGTGGATCGAACTTCTCTGTTGGACAGCGTCAACTTGTGTGCCTCGCGCGCGCCATCTTGCGTTCCAATAAAATACTCGTTATGGACGAGGCAACGGCTAATGTTGACCCGCAGTAAGTAATCAATCTTTATAAAATATACATACTTTCTAATATTCTGCAAGATATCTGACATTAGATTAAAAAAATCAGTTGTTTCATTATTTTGTAAATATTACGTGTGATTATATTATATGAGTGAGTATAATGCATTTTAGGTATATTATCGATTTGACGAGTTTCTAGAGGTTCCTGTTAGAAAATTACCTGCCAGTAACCGGCAAAACGATAATTAAAATATTTAAGCTCAGCTTTATCTCAGCTTAGGTGCATAGAAAATTATTATTATTATTATTTAACTCTTTATTGCACACCAAGTACATAAAGATACAAAAAAAAAGCAAAGTACTATTTAAATCCAAATTGGTTAAGCAAAAGGCGGTCTTATGGCTTATAAGCCATTTCTTCCAGACAACCTTTGGGTTAGAAGAATAATGTGTATGGAAGACGGCAATATGGTGGTGCAGTAAAAAAAAACTTATATAATAAAATAATGACGAAAACAATCCAATAAATATAGCAAATACATAAATACAGAAAAAATAATAATATATAAATAAAATATAAATAAATATATAAATAAATTATATATACATACATATATCTATATAGTATATGTCATAAGATAATAGATAAATATAATATTATTATCTAATATATATATATAATAGAAAGTATAATAGGGTATTAAATAACTGTATCTCAAATGTCATCATTATTCAAATAATATTGTCCAAATAAAATTTCTTTAGGGTGTTTTTAAATATTTGTAACGACTTAGATTGTCTTATGTTTAGCGGTAAGTCATTCCAAAGTGTTATTGCCTGCACAGTAAAGGAATGCTTATAATATTTACTGCTATAGATAGGCAGTTTAAGGGTGAGGCTTCGTGATGATCGTATACTTGGCTGATCTCCAAGAAATTCGAATTTCTCCTTTAAGTAACAAGGAGCGGTCGGATTAAATAACACACAGTACAGAAGAGAGAAAGTATGCAAGTTCCGGCGACGGCGTATAGGGAGCCACTTGAGCTTTGAACGAAATTCTGAAACATGGTCATACTTTCGGAGACCGAAAATAAACCGAATAGCTAGATTTTGTAATCGCTCAAGTTTATTAAGCTGGTCCTCGGTTAAATTAAGATAGCTTGCGTCCGCGTAATCAAGAATAGATAGTAGAAGAGAGTTTGCTAACATAGTTTTGGTAGGAATTGGTAATACATTTTGTAAACGCCGCAAGGAGTTCAATGACGCGTATGTTTTCTTACTGATTTCAGTTAAATGTTCTGACCAGGAAAGTGTTCGGTCAAGATGTATGCCAAGGTCTTTAACTGTTGAGCAATAAGATAAATTAGTGCCGTTGTATACAACTTGGGGAATGTTCGCCCAATTAATTCTTGCAATCATAGCTGGGCTGCCAATAACAATGACTTGTGACTTGGTAGGATTTATTCTAAGACCATACTGATTGCTCCATTTAGAAATTGCCACCAGATCTTTGTTAATAGCAGCAATTGCGTTAGACAGGTTCTCAAGGGTCGAGTGTTGATATATTTGAATATCGTCTGCATACATGTGATAGAGAGAAGAAATAACATGAGTAATCGAGTTAATGAAGATTGAGAAAAGTAAGGGAGACAACACGCCACCTTGAGGTACCCCAGCACGGACATCACACCAGCACGGACATCACACCAAATTATTGTATTAAGATCGAAAACTTTCATCCTGGGACGAGGAAATAAAAATAATAATATAATCATATACCTGTGTGGTTATTGCTCTACAAGCAAACCGATAATTTTTTACTTAGCTTTATTTATAAGAGTTATTTATATAATTATGCAAACAATTATTTTTATTGTTTATCGGTACCTTCCAATTTTTTCACAAGTTGATTGAAGAGGTTTTGTTTCAAGACTTAATTAAAATAAATCACAATGTACTATCTAATATACGACTAGTAGCAAACAAAATGTTGCAAGAAAAAATACCCGTTATGTGTATGTGTATGTTTAAGGTAATGCGTAATATATGGGCAACTAAAAAAACAGATTATAATGATAACACATACTGTCAAATTGCTTTAATATATTCTAAAACTCATAAGTTGAATAGTTGTAGCTAACGTTTCTTTCGTCTGGGTTAAGTCTTATGTCGGGATAGATAGAAATGAAGCTACAGCAGTGTAGCAGACTTCACTGCACTGCAATCCTTTGTACGGCTATTCTCTATATTTAAAATTCCTAAAGACTGAAAACTGCCGTGCAGTTCTCGCTTTGCTTGTATCTTAACAATAAACATTATAATAAAAAAGACTTAGACTTAATTAATATAAAATGACAAAATAAATCGAAAACTAACTTTAAGAATCGAAATAAAATAACGTTTAGTCGCACATTTCAAATTGCCAGGACATTCCGTGGAAGTACGTTTGGCCCACCCTAATTCACGACTGGTCTCCAGCACTATTAAAATTATACCTAAATGCGTTCCAAATGACTATTCCAGATCAAAGTAATTTTGTAAGATAGGGTAAAGCTACCGATAAATCTTGCTACATCTGTGTGGACAGCTAAACATATGCTGGTGGGGTGTAGGGTACTCTTGGATAGTGGTCAATACTCGCGGCGCCATGACAAAGTACTAGAAGTTATACGTGAAGTCGTTAGTCTTTCAGTAGCAAGAGCACAGAGAAATATAACAATCAGTAAACGCTCAATAGAGTTTGTAAAAGAAGGTTCTTATAAAAAACCTACACAAAAGCCTTTCTCCATATTAGATCCAGCTCCTGATTGGACACTTGTGATGGACACGTATGAGAAACAGTATAGAATCCCTGAAGATATTTGTGTTTCGCCATCTAGACCGGATATTTTTCTTTACTCTCGAAGCCTAAAACGCGTAGTACTGGTAGAACTTATAGTTCCGTGGAAAACAAAAATCCCGAAAAGTCACCACCTTAAACTCAATAAGTATTTCGATCTTACCAACGAACTGACCAGGAATAGGTTTAGAGCGAGCTTATATGCGGTTGAAGAAGGAGCGAGAGGTATAACAGCGAAATCTATCTATAGTTTACTAAAAGATCTTGGCCTGTCTAGAACTATCACAACAAATTCATTTCTAGAACGCACTTCGAAGATGGCTTTGATAGAATCATTCAAAATTTGGTTAGGTAGTGGGAGTAGCTCGGACAGTGAAGGTGAGCGTTAATGCATTTTAAAGGGGCCCTTTAAACATACACTTGGGTCTCAAGCGCTGCTCGGAGCTCCTCTTCCTACAACACGATGGGCCCGGCACCCACACGGTGAATCCATGGAAAGCTAAGTTGTTTCTTCTCAAATATATATATTGCAGGGTCAAGCAGAGATCACTATAATGATGTATTCTAATTCGTGGCCTTTTGGTTGAAAAAACTTAACGCCACACTTTGTCTTAACAGAACGGGAATATGTAAATAAATCTTTATGCAGGAGTTTCAAAAAGCCACTGTATAACTGCACAATGATATCCTTTGGCAATTTATTTTGTTTAATTTTTAAAAAGAAAATTAATTAATTTGAATTATAAATAATTGGTAATTAACAAATTCAACTGTTTATTCATGCTTACTGTTTATGTTGTTCTTTCCTCATTCTAAAGGTATCAATAATATTAAAAAATTAATTTGATTTAATGGTGTTTTTTCTACTGTCTAGAGAAAAAGTATTTACTGAAATATCTGCTAATTCAAATTTATTTAATTTGTTGGAGCTTTAATTTGTGTAATTTACCCTTAATAATAGACGAGTTCCATCATTATGGGATATTGATTTTTCCAAGTCTGCTGTCGTGTCAATAATACTATTTTCCATATGATGGTACCCTATTTGTTCATTAGGCGTTGTGAATTTTTAAAACTTAATGCCAATTATGTGTAATTATTTCAACTCAGCTTTTGTGTATTTAGTTAGTACTATAAGTAATATCTTTTTTCACTACGATGACGATGACGATGACGGTCGACGGTTTCTTATTAATAATTATTATTGAGTACGATCCCCACTTGAAAAAATGAAATATTTTTATTTCTCTGTTCTGATAAAATAAAATACAATATTGAGTTCTCCCTTAATTGTTATTGATGCTCAGTGTTGTGCACTTGGACGGAAATAAGACAACATAGTATATCAACACTTGGTTCTTTTTGCCTACATTTTTTAAAGAGTATAAAGTGTGCTTGTGTACAGACACAAGCACACTATCTACAGAAATAAGAAAAATATGACGTATTTGTAGAAACACACAATATTAAAATATAAATTTATAAATATATTTTTGATTGATATTTTTAAAAAATATTACTATATAAATTTTGTCTTTACGTTTAGTCTATGTAGTAACACGATTTTCTATACGTATTTATCAAGTTACTGCACATATAATCTAATGGTGTTAGCGAGTAAGGAAACAGGAAAATAAAAGATTACATTTATGTATATTTTCCTACAACTTAGGCAATGTACGTTTGTTATTTGATTAATTACATCTGACACTACCAATCGTGTTGAGTTACGTCTTACAATTTTGTTTAACATGATGACTTTGCTTTTATTGTAGAAATACGTCAATAAAGGTAATCTTATACGTATATTTAAAATATCTCTTCTGGCCAACGTACACATATACTAGCAGAAAAGTAATAGGAAACAGAAAAGTAATCTAATATATTGGTATAAAATTATTATTATTATTATTTTGATTAGAACAATAGTGGCTCGTTATTATTTTCCGTAGACTTCAACAATTTTATCTGCACCAACTTCGCGAAGTTAAGTTAAAGTGATTTAGCAACTAACGGATGCAAAAAAAAGTGTCAGTCATTTTTGCATTAAAACTATAACAAACATTAACATAACACAACGTGATATCGTATGCCTGTAAAAGCGATAGGCGGTTCAACATACATAAATTTACGAACAAAGATTCACAAACACTTTTCTCGCCTTTCCCCTTTCGAGCCATTGCGTATTGAGTGGCGAATCTCAAAGCTGCCATAAAAAATATGGTAATAAAATAATCCATTCTCCCCGAGAGGTACTTCAAATGATATACCATAAAGTCCTCAAAATTTTGTAAAAGTTCGCGTTTAAAGTCCTCAAAATTTTGTAAAATCTAGCTAAATTAAAATAAATTTAAAAATAAAAAAGCGGGGACGGGGAAGCAGGGACTAAGCAACGGAGTCTTTTAACATTACGTTCATATGGTTCTTGCAGTTCCCTCTGCCTACCCTGCAATTTGCGGAATAAAGCGTGAAGCTAAAAAATAAAAATAAATAAATTTAAATCTTTACATTTTTATTTTGTTTCAGAACTGATTCACTAATACAGAAGACAATAAGACGCCAGTTTGCTACATGTACAGTACTAACAATTGCACATCGTCTCAACACAATTATGGATTCGGACCGTGTCCTTGTGATGAGTGCCGGCCGCGTTGCAGAGTTCGACCACCCACACTTACTGCTCTCTAATCCGAATAGTTTGCTTAACTTAATGGTAAAAGAGACTGGAGAAAACATGAGTAGCCAACTGTATGACATGGCTAGGCAAAAGTACTTGGAAAATACGAGCATAAATTAATCTCACGCACAAACAGTGCGTACTTTGAAATTTTCATGTATGCAACATTATTTTTTTATTCTTTTATGTGCGTATTATTTATACGTACGTATTATATGTATAACGTAAATACATTCTGAATATGCACATATTCAGTGTGTACTTAAATTATCTTATATAAGATTCTTATAAATAATAGAGCATTTATAATACTTTGAATATAGATGAGTGTGACGAGTAACTTAAATATAATAAATAAAACTAACATGGTTACAAATGTTTCTATTAAATGCGACATTGTTACAGTAAAATGTTGTTTTTTTACGCTGGTGTTATTATTGTATAAGAATAACCACATTACATTAGTGAGTCTAACAGACATTGCTTCGTCAGAAGTATATTTTAAATTAAAATATTTTTTACCAGACATCAATTTTCAAGTACAATTTTATTTTATATTGAACTTTATTAAAATCATTCACATAGTAAGAAAATCCGAGGAAGTTTTATTTAGTTATTTGATATAGCTATAATCGAAAATTTTCTTCAGAATAAAGGATGCTTTGATCTCTTTCTATGATACTTATCGCTACTCACCTTTGGGTATACTGCAAAAAGCCTCGATAAATCCGAACATCAATCTCTGCAACGATTTGATGGTAGCGCTAATCTTTGATATAATCTTTTAAGTGTTGTAATCCTTAAACATTTGTTCATTTCAGTAGGAAGTTTTAAGATAACATAAGTTCAAGTTATTTTTACAGTTAATATTTACTTTAGTTCCTTAATGTGGGCTTTTTGATTTTTTTACTCCTTTTCATATTCTACCCATATTAATATTTTTTTTTGGTGAAATTTGTTTATTTTTATTTGCTTGATGTTATAATTTGCTACGTTCCGCTCAAGCTTAACAGCTAAATAATCAAAAAAAATCCTTTTAGTACTTGTGAAGACGCGCGGGTACAAACATTAAATTGTAACTGATTTACATTATTGATATTACCTTTACTAGTTTTTCCTATTAACATAGTCAAATGGAAATTTCTAATAGGTATCTATGACATATGACTTGTACTAAGTGCCTAATTTTGCTCTGACTACAGTACAAAGCGTAACATCGGAACGATTAACTTAATTGTTATATAGACTATACCCTTTCGCAATAAGTGGACTATTTGAGTCAGTAGTGTCTGGGATTGGTGCATTCAGTAAATAATTTTTGAGTTTCATAATATGACATAGAATTTTATAATAAAAGTTAAAGAATAAAATTGATTTATATATAAAAGAATGTTATTATATATACTAATAATAAAGCAATTACCTATTTTTGTATTTATTTTAGGTCATGACTGTCCTTTCAGATATCAGTGAATTAAAGTGGAAGAGGTGCCATCATAACACTTTCTAAAATAACCTCAAAAGAATGTCTTGATACATCTCATAAAAAAACATCTTCAACCATCATATAAGAGACATACTGTAGGATAACCATTCTATCAAATAATGCTACTTCTCTAACTATATGCAGGTGCGACGTAAACATATTATATAATGAGAGGTATATTTTAAAAAAAATATTCAATACTGGCTAATAAGAAGTAAAGTGTCATAATATTTAATGTCAATAAACATAGTTGCAAGAATAACCATTATTGCAAGAATGGCTGAACTATGCCATTTTACATTTCTGTCACAACCTAACTAAGTGTATTTTCTTTATAAAACAAATTTAATATTTATGTGATAGTTATGTCACAATTGGAATACGTGAAAATATAAGTTCTGTGTCTATTCCGGAGGCTGCACAAGATCCAAATATGCAGATGTTATTTGAAATTGGAAAAATATTGTAAGATTCTTTATTAGTTTACTAAAAACCTTCTGCTTAATCGTTTTAATTTCAGCTCAGTTTAAAAAATAAAAAGTAGATAGCGCGATACAATCATTAAAGTGGAGCCAAAAACCTAATATAAAATAAAAAACGAGCACAATCTCGTACATTCACAAAAGCGACACGTTCCTAAAAACCAAGAATATACTTATATAGGATTTTTGGAAACTTTTGTACATATTTTTTTTATTTCTTACTTTAGTTAATTTTTTGTTTCTAGACTTTTTTGAAATACAAAACCTCAACACAAAATGGTCAGTATTGTGAGTACATATCGAAATTAGTTTCCCTTCAAACTAGGAATATTTTTGTGGAGTATATAATGACTAAATAATTAAATTCACGCTTTATCAAGCATGTGATAAGGTAGGCAAAGGGAACTGCAGGTACCAAAGGAACCTAGTTGCTCAGTCCTTAGAACCTAGCTACTTTCTCTGTCACTGCATCATGCCTTTTTCAAGGTATTGCGTATTGAGTAACGGATTTCAACGCCACGCTTTGCCTAGTTGCCAGAGCGAAGAATATAGAAATTATTGAATTAAATTATTAAATTCAATTGGATACACAGTATTTTTAGGTGGTTGATATATTTTTAAAAGTTTTAAAAGAAACTTGAAACTTTTAAATTAAAAAGCTAATTTCATCTTTGAGCGTGATCATGAATGCTTTGACCAATAAAATCTAAAGTATTTATAGGTACGATTGCACTACATAGCAAATTTAGAAAATTAAAAACTGATGTTCAATTGGTGCAAATTATAAGCTTTTAAAATTTTATGTCTTCAATAATTGAGTACAATTATGATACAATTGTATCATAATTATACTCAATTATTATATTATCGAAATAAAAGTATAATTTTTTTGCTGAATTTTAAATTAAATTTGCATTTCGTAGTGAACATTGATTTTAATGTTACTAACTGTTATTTAAATTAAATTTGTTTATATGGTTTATTTAAACATATATTACTATTACGTATGAACTGTTATGGGAGTTTTCTCCAAACTTGGCAACTTTGCAGGTGGCACCGTACCACTAAGTACTAGTTTTCACGCACAAACAAATCGTAACTGGCTTTAAATTGTTTGACGCTGGCGCTATCCACTTGTTTTTTAATCTGAGCTAATTAGATAACCAAGAGAGCCAAGTAGTTTATTAACGTGATTACTAAAGTTATTCTTATAAGAATAAAATTATTTTTATATATTACTATTAAATACAAAAGAAAACGAAAAGATCTTAATAAAAGCCTTAGTAGATGTAGACTTGTCCTTACGCAACATTTAAAATGATTAAGTTTCTTAATAATTCATTGAGACGTTACCTAATTGCATCACATTCAAGTATATTTGTAAATAGTTTTTAATATGGGAACAAAATGTATGTTTTAGGTCAAATTAGAAATCAGAATTCTATAAGCCAGAATGAGTTGCTGCAATGGATGTCAAAAAATAAAGTTAAAAAGTTTTTATGAAACTCACAAAGTTCATGGATTTTACATAGGTGTAGTTCTAATAATTTTAATGCTGTCATATCGACTCTATCGATGCTATCATCCACGACGCCGGCTACTTTGTATGTTATTTAGATAGATAAATCTAAAGTAAATCTGTAAGTATATTGGGTATACTTAAAATATTACGTTGTAATACTGTTAATTATATTTTATTATGTTTATCTATGTTTTTTTTTTAATATTAGTGGAAAAATTAAAAATTCTTTATAAGAAAATTTAATTAGATTTTAGAAAGAGTCCATAAATATTTCATCTACGATTTATACACACGAGATTTAACTACTAAAAAAATATAATAATACTAAATAAATACAATAATATTAAATTTTTAAAAGCTTTATTATTATTTTTATATTAATAATAATTAAATTACAGTATCATCCTTTATTCATTTTCACTCAATTTATTTAATCACAGTTTCTTCATACGAGTTTCCAATGAAAATGTCCTTATTTTATTAAAATTTATTATAAATATTATTATTTATAAAAGACTAACTAAAAATAAGATAATCATGCAGTAAATTAAAGGAAAATTTATTGATTCACGTAATCTTGCCAAGGGCTGCGTCCATCATCTACCATTTTCTTTAACATTACTCTGAAAATAAGTATCTTTGGATATTTGGAATAACTTTTGACTGCTCTTTTCACCGGTTTCATTGACCATTGATGTGAAGTGACCATTGGGATCCGAAAGTAAAATGTATGGATGATCAAACTCTACAATCTCTCCACTGCTCATCACTAAAACTCTATCGGAATCCATGATTGTATTAAGGCGGTGAGCGATAGTCAGTACGGTGCATGAAGCGAATTGACGACGTATTGTTTGTTGGATGAAATTGTCAGTTCTGTTAAAAAAAATCAAAGGTAATTTAAATTTTTCCATATATACTTGAAAAAATATATAAATTATTTTATATAACTTACTGAGGGTCTACATTAGCAGTGGCTTCATCCATTATAAGAATTTTATTTGATCTTAGTATAGCCCGCGCCAAGCACATTAGCTGCCGTTGGCCGACCGAAAAGTTCGCACCTCCTTCAGTTACTTTAAAATCTAATGATGGTACAGCAGATTTCATATCGACCTAAAAATAATAAAACAATTTAGTAAGCTTTTGTTTAATACTGTAATATGGTAATGATAATTTTAAATAAAATTTTTTCTGCATAAGCGATTTATGCAAACCTGTTCCAAAGCTCTCCATAGTTCATCATCACTATAAATGTCAAAAGGATCTAAGTTATATCTGATAGTCGCCGAAAAGAGGACTGGTTCCTGTGGTATTATAGATATTTTCGATCGTAGTTCCTGAAAGAAATTTAATCAAAATTATATTTTTGTTTTCTTAACATAAATAAAAAATTTTGTTTTTTTCTTTTGTCGCTATTCAAAAATTGTTTAAATATATGTGGCCGATGTTTTGAGTTCCACTCTCTTAAAGGGATATATTTTTGTAAGGCAATGCGTTTTCCATGTACGGTTAGACATTATCCTTTCTCCTACCTATCAATAAATGCCTCGAAAAGGATGAGGGCGTAGAGATTACAGTGTAATTATCATAGGACTCTCCAATACACCCAACATTATGTTGGGTAAAATATACGCGTAGAAGAAGAATAATTATAGTTTTGTATTCATTTACCTGTTTGGATATTTGTGATGTGTCCAGACCATCTATCGAAATCTTTCCTTCTATAAAAGCAAATCTGAATATTGCTGAGATTAGTGAAGATTTTCCAGCTCCAGTTCTTCCGACGATTCCGATCTGTGTATATATTTTCGAAAAATTATTTAAAATTTTAAATTAATTATTTTATGTTAAATATAACAAACATTAACAAACCTTCCAACCACTTTCAATCTTGAGATTTAAATTCTTTAAAACTGGAGCTTCATCTGGAGCAGTACTTAAGATTGACATCCTGAAACAAAATACGACCTTGATCGGGCCACGTGGGTGGTAGAGCCAATTCTGAAAATAATACAAATATATATACATAACTTGATACACGAAATATGCACTTGCAGAATAGCCACAGTTAATGCAACTGTTGTATAAGCCATTATAATGTAAAATAAAAATTCTTACGTCCATCAAAGAGATTAGCTTCAGTTTCTATTTTTGTGTATTCCAGCACACGTTCTACGCTCGTAAGTTGTGCAAGAAATTCTACTAACATTCTCGCACCGTGTTGTAACAGTGCTGTTAACATGTTACTTTGAGTCACCGCCAACCCCACGCTGCCCACGGGTATCAAATCACCTAAACGGCAAAAAATATTGATCATACTAAAGAGAATATTCGAATGAAAGTACTTGATAATTGTCCATGGAACTTGATATTTGTAATATATAATATTCAAATAATGACATGAGTTTATCCACGAGTGTAATAAGTAAGTATCATTTATTTATGGACAAATAGATTATCAAAATAAAATGTGTTTTATCATAAATTATTGTCTCCTCACCAAAGTCAACGTATAGAAATACGAAGATAATAACAGTAAGATACATTTGGCATAATGTATCTAGATAGAAACCAAAAGCGCAACCACCTCCTAAAAAGCTATTCCATGCTGATGTATGTAGATCCTGAAATTCAATTAAATATTTGTTGACTGACGTATTCTTAAGCAAAATCAATAAAACTTCAAATAATTTAATTAGTAAATATCAAATCTAAAACACGCAATTGATGCAGGGCTTACTTGATGGTTATCAAATTCATCAATTAGTCTTTGTTGCGCCCCTGCAGAACGGATTGTAGCTATTCCGCTTAGAGAAGAAGTAATCATTCCAAATACGGGACTTTTTGCTGTAAAAAGAAACAAAATTAATTAATTTCAAATAAAATTTATATCTGCAAACATATTTCTAAAAAAAATTAACTTACTTGTTCCCTCAAGTCTTTTCACTCCTTGAGCTGTTTTTAAGTACAACCTTACGAAAAAGTAGAAAATGATCATCAGCACAGACGAAGGTATTAATGTCCAATACAAAGCTATGGCATTTAATACCAAGATGAAAATTAATGTACTGAAAATTTGAAATACGTCAAGTAAAGACCTTGGCAATATTTCATCTAGAGCGCCCATATCCTTCGTAAATCGATTTAAGATACGACCTAAAAATAAATTGAAAATATTTAAAGAAACATTGACGATAGCCAAAAATACATAATTACATTATATAATGACTATAAAAAACATACAAGCATACAAGCTATAAACTTAAAAATATCATACCCGAAGAGCTGGTATCAAAGAATCTCATAATGCCTTTTATCATAGTAGAAAACATTCGGTCGTGTAGCTTCTGTGAGGCTGAAACGCAGAGTTTGGCGAAGGGTATAACTCGTAAATGGGTAAGCGATATAATTACTGCCACAATTCCTCCGTGAATCGCAATGTACTGCCCAGTAGTAAAAAAGCCCACTCTATTATTTAGACCGGATTCTGTGGAAATGGTTTTTAATAAATTACACTTAGAAATAAAGGAATAGATATTTAACTGAAATATATGCATAACGAATTACGAATTGTCACTAACAAAATATTTTTGTTATTAACAATTTTAAACTTCCTTTTATAAAAACTCAGGCACGTATTACATGCGCCATTGAATTCACAATTCACACGATGTCCTGTGTACATATCATACGCTTCAGGTACATCGCTTTACTATAGCAATATCACGAAATTTATTCAATATGAGCAATTTCATTTTTATCATTCTGTGCTCTTTTCACGAAAACATATTTTTCAAAAGTATTTCATTGTATAAGTTATCTGTTAGATATAGTATTGAAAAATTTAACCTAATAGCATTGATACTTTAATAACTTACCCATGTTTTCTGTACCAATTTCTTCTTCATATAACGCCATTTGGTTTGACCTTAAAAATAATTGGTTTTTATAATGTGTTTGATCGTGTTTATATTATTTGTAAATATTTACTAAGCATTAATTTTTTTAATAGTATGAAAAGTTACAATATAATACATTTTAAATTGGTATATATTTTGTTTTCTATTTTGTCTATCGTCATAGTTCCTCAGGTGTTGGAAAAAAATGTTATTTTATAAAAAAGATATATTTTATAAAATAAAAGATTTAACATATTGAGCTAAATTAACTTATTTTTTTAGAATATTTATACAAATTTACTTTAGACAGACGTATACTAATAGTCTAGTTATATATACATATGTAGCAAAGCTGAAAATTCTATCGTGAGGGTTGAGCCAAAACTCAGAAGTCGCCCTCGCATTGTTTGTTCAGCTTCAAAGGTCAAGTGTTAGTTGTTTCGCGGCGGCAAACCTTGCTATTATGTCATTTTATCTTGCTTTGTAGCTAGAAAATGAAAACTTAGATTTTGCCTACAAGTTCTTACTTACACGTGTCTATTGTTCATTCAAAAATATATAGTTTAGGCGTAACGAAAGGTACATATCACGTATTTCATCTCAGATTTCATATATTATAGGACATCAAAAAAAATGATAATATAATAACTTTATTTTAACTATACCAATAACTAATCCAATAGTCCGCAGCTGATGCACTAGCAGCCGTTGTCAAAATCATCATAACATTGAACAGCAAGAAAAACAAACTGCCTCCAGCAGTAAAATATCCATATATTACTTCCCAGCGAAGGTTGCCCGATTGTTTCTCTTCGGCAGCCATCTTTTGCGCTTCAAAATCAGGTATATCTTCAGACTCAGCGACAGATATCGCTTTTAATAATACAGGTCTTTCCTTGTCTTCTGATCTCTATAAATATTATTGGGTAACTTAATTTTTTATTGTTTATTTTGTGAGAAACTTAATTATTCATTTAATGTTATTGAATTTGAAAAGCCTTGAATAGAGTGTATTTTAAAAAAGAACGATATTTTGTGTTATAATTTTGGATTGTGAAATTTAACCATATACATTTACATGTATAAGTTCTTGTTTATTATAAATAATCACAAATACTAACTTATAACAAATACTTACTGCAGATGCTACGCTGTCAGTATCTTTGTCTTTGCTCTCCTGAATTGAAGATAGCATTTGTGCGAACTCTTTTCCTGTCGCAACAAGCTCATCAAAAGTTCCCATATTTTCAATACCCCCCTATAAAAAGATAAGTTTTTGTTGAACTAATTTATAGTTCATTTACTTAACTTATTTTAATATGACTATTTTTTTTAAATAAAATAGAAACTTATTTACATTTATTAAAATAGATAAAAATATAAATATACCTCATTTAGGACAATAATGTAGTCAGCAGCTTTCAAAAAGTGAATTTGGTGAGTGACTAGAATTCGTGTTTTTCCACGTAAATAATCGCTGATACAACCCTCGAATAACTGCCGTCCGACGTTCGCATCCACGGCTGACAGAGGATCATCCAATAAATATATGTCAGCCTAAAATAATAAAATAAATAAATGCGGATAATAATCACTTTATTTCATGAGAGATATTTCATTTTTAGTGTTTTTTTATATATTCTGATTTTTATATATTAAGCCTAGGATTGCAAATACGACAAATTTCTATATTATACAACAATAATGAAACATGTAACAGGTTTTACGTACAATACAATGTTTTAAACTAATCAACTCAAATTACACAGTACCTAATTAATATTGTAACGAATCCAATAATAACTTAAAAGCACTGGACGTGGAACTATTCTACCAGTGGAAAAGCTATAACGTGAAAAAATAAAACAATTACTTCTCTGTACACTGCTCTTGCCAAATTGATCCTTGCACGTTGTCCTCCCGACAGGGAGACACCCCTTTCCCCCACTAATGTTTGATCACTATAAGGGAACTGCTTAAAATCTTTCTCTAAAGCACAAGCTTTGCAAACCTGAAATATGAATTAGTTATGCAATTTCGTAAAATTTATCACCTCGGTAATGTTTGATTTTCTTTTCTTCAATGAGCATTATTTACTTGACAATTTAATTAAATATTAAGAAAACGTTAACCTCATTTTATTAAAAAGTAACAACACGCTTCTACACTTAAGAAGTCTATTTATAGACTAACAGTAAATGTGGCAGTACAGTTGTCGCTATCTTAACGTTGATACAATTATATTTAATGTTTTAAAAGCGACGTCGAGATATTTTTAGTTGTGAAATAAAATAAGAAAACATTTTCATTGTCTCCGCAGCATCTTGCGGGGCACTAAAACTATATAACTTTGATTCTAACTAGTTCTACACCGCTAGCCTAACAACAATTTAATACGTCTATTAAACAATGAGTGACTCCTAGAAAAAATTATACTGGGATTTGCTTTACTCGTATAGGTTATTATGATTCGACTAAGCCATAACACATCAGTCATAGTTTAATCGACAAAAAGAAAAAACACTATCGACTTATCCATAATAACGAGATTCCGAATCGAATGCCTATTAAAGTAATTTATTACATAATACATGCCAGATGCTAGTAAAAAATAAAATAAAATTCATACCCTCCGATATTTATTTGAGTCGTAAGGAAGGCCAAACAGTATGTTTTCCCTTACAGTGCTTGGAAACAACCACGCCTCTTGGCAGGCATAGGACACGTCGCCGAACACCGACACGCTGCCAGTACCCGCTGGCAATTCTTTCAGCAGAAGTTGTAGTATTGACGACTGAAATTGATTTTGCATTGCAGATGGACCTTTCACACGTATAAAGACAATATTTACATTTTATTTTACTAAACCATTAATATTTTATTGTAAATGAAATTAAAGAAAACTTGTTCTGTTTTTTAATTCAATTATTATGTTACCTATAAAGATAAACTAAACTAAACTAACTAAAAAAATGTATGTTGAAATTGATTATATGCATTTGCTTTAGAAGTGCTATTTTCCCAATACAAAAATGTTTCAGTTGCATCACCATTAACGTGCCGTATCCGTGGATCTGATATACAATTTAGATAAAGATGGAATTTATCCCATCTCACGAACTACCTGTTCAGTCCGAAAAATAAATTTCCATTTTTCATGCATACGCGATGAAATGTAAAGTATGAGCTGGTTGTAAATTGAACTTCATGAGTTTTTACATTGCAATTCAAATTATATAAAGCTTCGGTCGACTGTTGTTTTATTTTTAAAATAAATCAATAAAGCTACTTAAAATTACTACATCTGGAATAAACGTGGCTGGTATATGCAATTATCTATAATATACATTTATTCTTATTTCCGTTCTGCATATATATAATAACAAAAGTATTAACATAGGCTTGATTGTAGAATATCAATCTATTTGATGATAATGAATGTTGAAAATTCTCTAACAAAACTAAACTGCATTGAGAAAACAACAAACAATTTTTTTTTTGTCAATTTTACTTAAGTTATAGAATATATATTTTAAATTATAGAATAATTAATTATTTTCGCTGACTTCACATATCATTCATTCACAATAAATATTAAAAATAACTCAACTCAAAAAACCCGGACCTAATCTACTTTTGTAAATATGTTTTATTTTGTTTATTTTTATACATTCCTGTTATTTTCGAGGTGACTGATTTATTAGTGTTTTGTTAAAATAAAAAATATTTAATAATATCTGAATTTTATATATTATATGTTATATAATATATAAAATTAAGATATGTTTTCTAAATAAAAAGTATTAAAATTATGAAAATTGGTGAGGGTACCTTTCCAGATCCAACAGCTCCAATGATAGCACACAGTTTTCCTTTACGAATGCGTAATGATATATTTTTAAGAGCTAAGAAATCCGGATCTCCAGTCCAGCTCGCAGACACATCTCGAATCTCTACCGCCGTGTCATTCGATAAAGATAAGCTTCTACGGAATCTTCTATTGGCCAAACCTAAGCAAAAAAAATAGTTACAATTATTTCAAATTATGCTAAAGAACTTACTAAGATTTATTTAAATACAAATCCGAATATTTTTGGTTTTGTTTATTTTTTGTCAATTTTGTTAACTCTGTCCTAAGAGCAGAAAGGGTAGCTAAGTTTTACCACACTCCAGTAACCGCTTATGATATGAATTTAACACTACGTGCTGAGTGGCAGAACTCTACGCCATACTTTGTCGCAACTAAAGCAAGGAATTCTCTCGAAAGAATAAAAATAACCTCATTCTTTCCATTGGAGACTAAATCCACAACCATCACGATTAAAGTCAGGTACAAACCCATAGTACGGCAGAGGCTTCAACTGACAATGTATCATAAAGAAATAAAATGAGCTTACTAGTTTTTACTTACACAAATATTATAATTACTTCTGTAATTATTCTTTAGTGGTAATTAATGGCAAATTCAAATAACAATTTAAAAGTAATCGCCATAAAACGAAAATGGCGGGATTCATTTATAAATGGAGTACATGTGATGGAGAAATTTCTCTAGCACTATACGATTTCCAATAAAGAGCTTATTTGTATTGCTGTTTGTAAATAGACACTTCTGTCGTTTGATTTTCTTGTTTTGTAAAACGTAGCCTTGTAACAAAATTTTAAGGATCTATATAACAGAGATTTAAATCTTATTTATTACAACACACTTTACCACAAACCGCTTATTTGATTTTTTTTATGCTAAGCACGTTCAGTATTTTTTTAATATAATAAATGTAATTCAATATTATAAATAAAATATATGTTCGTTTATTAAAAGTGAAGAAACAAAATCCAATGGAGAGACATAGCTATTAGGAAACGCTTACAGTTTTAAGCGTTATTATACTTAAGCCCATCACTTTTGGAAACGTAAACGTTCAAGTACTATAAGTAAAGTAGTAGTTCAACTTATAACGTAAACGTTGTTATAAGTTTGCAGTGAATGAATATCGTTTTCAAGTGCGAATTGGAAAAGCTCGATGCACAGCCGTTAAAATTAGTTACCAATTCTTCGTATTTCTAGTAGAATTTGTGTGATTGGACGCCAAGTAAACGGACAAACGAAGAGACTAACATTTTCCGGGGCGGTTTTTTACCTTTATTATTGTTATATTAAAACCTGTAAATATTATTTTTAAATCTTTCATGTATAGACTTTCCTATCCTTTTGTTATTGAATATAAGGTAGTTATTATACGTACCATTTACACCATTTTCAACAGGACCATCAGTTTTATAATAGGAAAGAGTTCTGACAGAATCTTTCTTCTTCTCCTTGAAGCTACCAACAACATTGCGGAATAAATTCGACGATGGGGTCACCATAATTGCTACCAAGTCTGGTCTGTCCTCTGTAATAGAAAAATTAAGATATATGTGAAATATTGAGAGTGGAATCAACTTAAGTTATTATTTAAGTGCAGTCTTCAAAAGCATTTCTTTAATTTATCAACCGTAAACTCATTAACGAGGCGTCAATTACACAAACTTTCAAAATTCTTCTCATTAAAGTTAACTTCGTTACAATGTCAAGAGATTATTATGATGATGTCGGTGTCAATCTTCATATTTGGAGACAAAAATACTTCTAGCAGAGTTGCTGAAACTACCTAACGTAAACTAACTAACTAAAACAAAGCATGACGCTTTGTTTTAGTTAAGTGAAGCAATACGTTAATTTCTGTCTTTAAATATTATACTGTACATATGTCATGAATATTTTATTGGGATATTTTGCACACAACAATTAAAATACCATTTTACCACGTTCATTATCTATGAATATCTGTAACTGTATAACATTAAACACTTAGAATAAATATTATAAAATTTATATTTACTTTGAAGATTATTAAATCTTTTTTAAAATTATAGAAGTAGGTTGAAATCCACCTAGACAGAATAATATTAACGTTTCTACTGACGCGACAACGTTCTGTCCAACGTGCGATAAACCTTATTTATATTATTAATGGAAAAAATACATACGCATAATTACGTTTATTTCAAAATATAGTTAATATCTTACCAAACACTAAGAACTCCTGAACTCTTCTAAGTGATACGAATAATTCCGCCGTAAACGCTAACACAAGAGGCAATATCAATGTTATATTAATTTGCGCTGCAGTTTATGAACTGCTGCAGCGGATAAATCTGAAAAATTGTATTTTTTCAGTCAAATTAGTGGTTTGTCAAAATAATAATAAATTAAAAAGAAATGAATAAAATTATTGATTTGTAGTAGCTTTTTTATGAAAGTTCCAATTTTGTTTAATGAATTTACACTTCTTTAAAACACACACTTCCTAAAAAAAAGTTCGGCACATCTCTGAGCTCATCAAACTCAAATTAGATGCCGTTAATAAACTTACACATGTTGCTACATATATATAAAACAACATAGAACCGTTAAAGAAAAATCTTTTTTAATATCTATGAGGTACCAAAAGAAAATCACTAGCATGCTTACCGCCCCAAAAATTATATATTTTTACATTATTATAATGATATTAAAAAGTAATTATTATTATATATACAAAAAAAAACAATTATATCGATGTTTCTGTTAATAGCTTTGAAGCAATAATGCTTCACTAATCGTAAGTCTGCTAAGTGCTAAATAAACGTTTATACTTAACCACAAGTAAGTAATAAGTATTGTTTACAATACTTCTATAGAAAAAGTAAAGCACATTTAATTTAATCAAAATAAGAAAAAAATCTACTAAAAAATTGTAACTATTGATCAATTATTATAATTATACCATGCAAATAATATGCTCACTCATAATATGTTAGTTATGTATAAATTCCTTAGTAATTTGATTTTCAATGAGATGTGTACATTATACATATTACATATATAGTTTCTATTGCAATATACCCAGATGATATATATTGCTCTACAGTATATACCTTAATATGATATTGTATGTTATAATCGCAAAATAAAAAAACTTTACGTTGCCATCAAATATCACTATCGATATTAAAGATAGCAAGTACAGGTGATCATTGATTTCATAATTGAGTATATATATTGGGCAATCATTGGTATCTTTATAAGTTAATTCTGAAAGCGTAACGTCATTGGGAATTCTCATTGCACACCTATTACTCCCAAAAAAATCCTGAAATTTACTGATAACAGGATAAAAATGATTGTAAGCTATTGAAAGATAAGATATATAGTGATCAGATCACGTATAATTCGATAAGGCAAAGAGCCCATTCGGTTTCATATATTATATGACCTAAAATTATGTGTCTAAGACAATCGCTTAAAATTGCTTTGTTTGATATAAACATCACTATCGATATGAAGGATATAGCAAATACAGATAATGGCCCAGTACAAAAAGTACACAGATTAAAAACATGTAGGTATACTGTAGGTATATTTTTTTACAACCTTATATTCTTTAATATAATTCCAATAGCATATATCTACATTCTTTCTTACATTTTATAGGCCGGCCGTCTTTAGACGGCGGGACGTTGGTGGAGTACAATTTAGGCTTTGGTATTAGGTATTATGATATCTTTTAAATTATCGTTATGTTACTATGAATCATTCCTTACTTTTCCTTATGTTTGATTATGTGTGTGTGTAGCAATTTTTAAATTTAAGAAAATTTATTCATTACATTTTTATTTTGGAATTAGCATCGTAATATATTCATACCATCGTTACAGTTGAAGTTTCAAATATCCATTTTTATATTTTTAATAAAAAAATTTATAACTTCTAATCTTAATCTTATCTTTAAAGATAAATTGAATCGAAGTTTCCTACCTATTCCTACCTAAATATCAATGTATATAGGTATGTACATCAATTAGGTATTGATATGAGACAGTGGTTAAAAGGTAGTTAGGTACGTCATCTACTAATAGATATGCGACAGATAGGTAAAATTTCTGTATAGTACGATGCACAATAAATACGAGTTCCTTTGTTTAATATTTGTTGAAGATATAACTTTTTTATTGTAGCATATTATAACCTAAAATGACTCTAAGTAACTTTACATCTACTACTAAGTGTAATGTAACGTCTGTTGTCTTAATTCGGAGATTAGAGTATTTTTTTCAATTCATAGCTAGCTTCCTTATCATAAATAAACTTAATGTCGTCTATAAAGTAATCTTATTTTTATAAAAAAGTATCGTTGTCGGAATTGCATATTATTTTTTAGCTTCACGCTTTATCCCGCACATAGCAGGGTAGGCAGAGGGAACTGCATGAACAATTGAACCTGGTGTTAAGACACCCCGTTGCTTAGTCCCAGCCTTCTCTGTCCCCGCTTTCCGCCTTTTTTGAGGAATTTGCGTGTTAAATGGCGGAGCTCAACGCCGCGCTTTTGCCTAATTATTAATAATATAATTTTTGCATAAATATTTACATCAATTTCACATTTAGATTTATTTTATTTAATATTATGTAATAATAACCAGCTCAAGCATACGAGCTGGTTGAGCTATTACGTCTGCAAACAGAATTATTATAAATAAAAGATAACGCTTGCGAAGCCACAGGTACAAGCAAACATCAAGATAATTGTCAATAGCGTGAAAAAAAATATAATTCTCATAACAAGTTAAGTATTTCAAAAGTATTTCATATTAATGTATGTATTATGTATTAACATTCTTGCCCAATTTTGTTGAATTGTAATGTTTCTAAATAATAAGAAATTAAGTAATTATATACAGTATAAATATATCAGGGTAGGCAAAGGGAACCGCAGGAACCGTGAGAACCTAGCGTTAAGACACTCCGTTCGCCGTTTTCTGCCTTTTTTTCAGGCATTGCATGTTGAGTGATTAGTTAACTATCGCAAATGAAATTATGTTAATGAGTTTTAAAATCAAGACCTACTGCTATATTAAACTAAAAAATTAAGTTTGGGACTTGAGTAAAAATGTTTCCTAATAGAATTCGTGTATACTAATACAAAACTTAGGAATTATTTATGAATTGGGGGCGTAGTAGTGTTGTGAGTTTAATGATTTATTTTCTTTTCCTTAGTCTTATCAGACCAAATAAATAAAATTTAAATACAAAAATAACAGCTGCAAATATTAAATTAATCATTAACACTGATAATGCAAAGCAAAATGTCACGATAAAATTAATTAGTGCGTTGTTATTAGATACACAGTAATTTAAAAAAGCTATTACACTATCTTTTTATAACTTTTTTTACTAAGATATCTATATACTTACAATATTAGCGGTGAGAACATTTCCAAATAAAATGTAGGTAAGTATGGTAATAAAAATAGCAGATCTCTCTGTAAAGATCATGAAGCCAAGGAAAACTGTCCTAACCATCGTAGCTGTCTTAACTTCTTTCAATTCTTCTTTACGTTTTTCTCCTACAATCTTTTGAAATGGAATTTCCCAAGCGTACATTTTAATCACCTGTAAATCATTTTTCGTAAGTCTTCATTTCTTGTCAAGCTAAATATAAGTGAATTGCTTAGCAGTAATGATTAAAAAATCATTATAGTTTATTTTAAATCAATTTGATACTACATTTAAACATAAAAGGGCGATACATATTGCTATTTGTACAACAGTAGGTTTATCAATTTACTGTTGAAAGAAAGCAGGTATGTCATTACGTAATATATTATATCGTATTTGCTTAAGATGCGTCGTGTCCATATCGTAAAGCTGAATCTGACAGAGTAATACAAATGGCATTGTCTGTATCACAATAAAGATAGCATTTATTTACATTTTGTCTTTAAATATTTCCATAGGCAATTCATCAGTTGCAAGAAAAGAAAGAAAAGAAAAGAAAGAAATATTTGTAATTAAATATCTTTTTTTTAAACAAATATTTCTGAAGTTACTTAAATCTATACTTACATCATATAATATAACTACAATTTAAAGTGAAAAATTAATGTAATCAACAATAATCTTGCTTGGCAATTTTTAAATATATAGGAAACAAATTTTGCTCTTATCTATTATCTTGTTAAGATACCATATTCGATAAAATATACTTTAGCATAAGGTATAGGTATTTACAAACATATGAGATATTTTTTTTTCTAGCTTCACGCTTTATCCCGCATATTACAGTGTAGGCAGAGGGAACTGCAGGAACCATTTTCGAGCATTTTTCGAGGCATTGCGTGTTGAGTGGCGGAACTCGACGCCACGCTTTGCCTAGTTGCCAGAGTGAAGAAAATGGAATTGGAATCCATCTTCCCCGAGTGGGAATCGAACCCTCAAACCGTCGCGTTTACAGGCAGAAGCTTACGCCTCTGCGCCACGACGGTCCATATGATATAAGAAGTTGATAAATAAATATTTCGTAAAATATTGCATAATATATAACATAATGTTATGTATTTGTGTATTATGTTATGTATTTGTATATTAATTTATTAATTTTTAATTTACCTGTATTCCATTTATAACTTCACTCATTACTTTAATTCGCTCATCAGTTTTTTTCGCTGTACGAAATCTGATTTTTCCAAGTGCCTGTCCGAGGCCACCTAAAAAAGAAATTTATATAAATATATTTTTTTTTATTAATCCACTAATTTTTGCTTATATCGGTACGTATAAAATATGCATGGTACCTTTTATATTCATTTCTCTTCATTTAGCAAAATGCTTGTGCAAAAAGAACAAATTTATTGTCAATTCAGCAAATAAAAACCAAAAAGAAAAACAAAGGATGGGACATTAGGAAGGTATACATATAAAGTTAAGTAAGTTTGTCACTTATTGTTTGTGATTGATTTATGCTATTATATAAACAGTTAGATTTTATACCTTGAATGGGCAATGCAATAACGATAAGTGCAGCGAGACCGATAAGTGCTGCGTATCCCGCCTGCATATATCCCAAGTAGCACACTGCAGTCAATTGTATCGGAATGATCCAGATATAGTGTAGAAAAAGAAATGCTAAGTCAAAACGTTGCAAATCATTTGACAGAATGTTAACTACTTTCCCAGCCGTAGTATCTCCCAAAGCTCCGTTATTCATACGCATTATCTAAAATTGTTACAAATAAAATAAAGTCTAGTTTGTCATTATTTTATTGTTAGAATATTTAATTGTTTTTCATTTAATTGGTTTTTTTCATGTTTTAAACATATTTTACAAATTTCCATATCTGTAGCATTCATAATTTACTCACTTCCCATTTACTTGAAATATTTCCCCAGTATCGCTAATGTTTAATTGAATCAGTATTGTTTTAAATGATACTTATATGAATATTTTTTAAAATCCCCCAAATTAAGTTTCTTAATTTACATATTTAAGTTGACTAAGTTTACCTTTCGGAACATTAAGGTACTAGTAGCAATTCTCAATTTCATTCCAAATTGTTGACAGTAAAAATTCCCTTGGTGGTTAAAAAAAGCTGCAGTAAAATTTGTGAGTACCATACCAATTGCGAACAAAGCAGCAGTCTCTTTTGTCATTGTAGAATTTATTGACCAGTAATCAAGTAAGCCCGAAAATAACAAAGGTGATCCAGTTCTATAAAAACAGAAAGAACATTCAAATATAGTTGTATCATATTTATGTATGTGTGTATATTGTACTAGTTATACACATTACCCTTGCATTATGGCAGATTTTAAATTTATGTTAAATGAGTATATACAAAGATTTGTTACTAAAAAAATACTCAAAACCTCATCTGCTTGGAATGGGTGGGTATCCATGCCTACCTAAATAATTCTTTAAATTTCTTTAAATTGAATTTTATTTTAGGCAGGTATGGATAATACCACTTTATATTATGTTTTTATTAATTTGTCTGGAAAATTATTTGTTTTCTATAAACAATTAAGATCTGAATTAGTTAATAAAAAAATAAATAATAATAAGTTGATTTTTCATAAAAGTTGCCGTCTCCGGGTTTCATGCTTTAACGATTTCATATCCTTCATCGGATTATTAATGATAAAATTATTCTTTTTGATAAAGCTGTATAAGTTTTAAAGTAAAAAATAATCGAGTAAAATACTCAATTTTACTCTAATTATATTTAGTTTTACTAACCTATAGAAGTTAAAACAAAAAATATTTTCGTTTTATGAACTAAGAAGTTTTGAAGTTAATAAAATAAAAGTTTTATACAATTACGCTATTTCATTTACGCTTTTAACTATTTTGGATTACTATATAATTTATAAGTAAACGTTTATTGTGTTCACGAGACAGTGGTATTATTAAGTAAAGTATCCATATGTTTCAAATTTTTTACAAATTATTCACAATTTACAAATTTAACAATATATTGTTTATAATATTTTACATGATGTACTTTGTTAGATAAAAAATTGTGTTTGATTAGCAATTTTGTTAAGTATCTGTATGTAATAATTTAACGTGCACTGTATTAGTTAGAATTGAAAATTGTTACAGTCCTACAAAAATGTAAAACGAGGTTGTTTAAAACAAGTACCGTTTGTTGATGCTTTGTTTCAACACAGGCCGTATGTCATTAATTTTTGACGACACGTCGTCGTTGGATGACATCATACATATTAATTTTCATGACGGTTGCTGGTGCGCCTGCAGGGAAACATGAAGTCTTCGGAATATTATCACGAATGAAATCTAACTACATATATTGACCCTATGTCGTCGTGATATTAAAAAAAAATCAGTACAGTACCTTAAAGAAATATATAAGAATTGCATAATTCCTCCAGCAATAAAAGACAATCCAAAAGTTTTTACAAGTACTTTAGCAAATGACGGCTGTCTCCCGGCAGCTTTAGCTTTAGCTTCTTCTTGAAACCAATTCCTAAAAAAAAACAATTATTAAAGCACACTATAATACGATTTGTACCTTGGAGCTACATAGGATATCAATTTTGAAAAAATATCATAATATTTTTTCAGTTTTACAATACGTCCCCAGAATAATAGGATTTTCAAAGAGACCCTGGTGCTAAAACACTTCGTTCTGCGTTTTTTTCCAAGATTAATTCTGTTAACCCCCAAACATATTAAAAAATAAAGTAAATAACAGAGGAATATTATGATTATATTTCAACATTTATTAAATATTTGTGGATAAACAAGAAGCTTACGTAATGATTGTGATAAAGACAATTTACTAATCAGAGAGTACGTGGACGATTTGTCAGATAATTTTACTATATCGTATATACAGCTGTAATTAGTTGCCCTTATGAATTAATATTGTGCGTAATGAAATCTGTAAATTCAATATCATTAATAAATATTTTTATAAGATAGCCTTGTTATTATGATAACATGTACTGTCACTGGTTCTTCACTTGATTCACTTATAACACTGTAATACATAAAATTACTAAGCTCTACCTGCGATTTTGCTCCGTTTGGTAAAGTAAAATATTTTATGTGTCATACATATATCTTATTATATTTTAAGTTTCCATGACAATTCTCATTGCAGGTCACTTGGTCACGTCAACATATAGCATATAGTTAACAGAGGGGAACTAGTCACATTTGTTTTAGCGACATAGTAGAGAAAAGCTGTTACTGCTGAAGCTTACATTATATATAATTTCCCTGTATTTTGAGTTATGACTTACGATAAGGGCATCCCCTAAAGCTTTCCATTCTGTCCCATCTATTCCATTTTGCAATATGTGTCCATTCTGGACCTGCTATGTTATCACTGTAAATTCTTACTTTTCGTCAAATTTCATAAGAAATACTGCTAAGAAGAGTAGACAAACTTAAATTTGCACATTCTACCGTTACCATTCATTTTGTATCAAAATGAACTACAATATAAGCTAGTAATGGGTTTCTGTTTTCAGGGATATATCTATAAATTCCCAATTTACATATATTTTTTTTTGTTTGTCGAAGCCTAAGACGCGTAGTACTGGTAGAACTTCAACAGGTCCGTGGGAAACAAATATTCCAAAAAGTCACCATTAGATGGTGACTTAATAAATACTTCGATCTTACAAACCAACTGACCAGGAATAGGTTTAGAGTTAGATTATTTGCGGTTGAAGTAGGAGCGAGAGGTATAACAGCGAAATCACTCTCTAGAGTTTACTAAAAGATCTCGGCCTCTCTAGAACTATTATAAATTCATTTCTAGAACGCACTTCAAAGGCGGCTTAGGTAGAATCGTTTAAAATTTGGTTAGGTTAGGTTAGGTTAGCTCCTCCCACTAGGAGGAGCTCGAACAGAGAAGGTAAGCGTTAATGCATTTTAAAGGGGCCCTTTAAACCTACACTTGGGTCGCAAGTCCCAAGCGCTGACCGGAGCTCCTCTTCCTACAACGCGATGGACCCGACACCTGCACGGTAAATCCATAGAATGCTAAGCAGTTTTCTTCTCATAACTTATATATATATATGTATATATATATATATATATATATATATATATATATATATATATATATATATATATATATATATATATATATATATATATATATATATATATATATATATATATATATATATATATATATATATATATATATATATATATATATATATATATATATATATATATATATATATATATATATATATATATATATATATATATGTGTGTGTATATATCGGGTAAATAGTGTTAGCAATTTGATATTAGTCGTAGTTGAAACATATATTTCTAAAATTTCTATTTTAAAATAACGTGAAGATATATAGGTAGCTTAGTATATTAGTAGCTTATAAATATATGAATAATTTAATTTATAAAGAACATGAATTAAATATTAATCTTTAATCAATTTAACATGAACAGAATAAATTATAATAATTCTGTTCTACATTACAAGGTTTGTTGAATATTTGTTGTTTTTATTACTTATAATTTAATTAATAAGTAAGCAAATTACAACCTTAAACTGTTTCTTTATCATGACATTTTATTTTCTTAAATAAATTATATTTTTTTCTCAAATTCTATCGTTTATTAAGAAACACACCTCAAAATCTTCCCAATTGAAAAAAAAATGATTAAAATAGCTTCCGTCTTTTATGTGACAACTATTTCCTGTGTGTTAGGTACATTTAACGTTACTGGTACCACCTAATTTAATAGGATACAATCAAAGGACAAAACTGATGTGATAAAATATCAAATGTTTTTTGAATTATAACACGTAAATATAAATTATATGCACATACTATTATATATGTGTGTACGTACTCCTTAAAAGGATAAAAACAGATGTTTGAGAATTTACGTCTGCGTCATGATGTAGTAATCTCCGTACAGTAGCTATCATTCTCACCGTATCATACAATATCAGTATTGTGTACATCTACATAAAAAAGTACACCTATTACGTGGAGAATTATTATTTTGAATATTCATATGAAGATCAGGTTACGTTTTAAACAAATGTTATTTATGTTTCTTTTATAGGTACTATTGATTTTATTTAAATTTATTCTAGACATGTACTTTTTCACTTTTAAGTAAAGTCCTCCCGTCTAATATTATAATAAGGTCTATTATAATTTTATCTATGCTAATATTCACTAATTTATTTTTCTTAAATTTGTCGTAAATAACATAAATATTACTGCCATTGCGCCTTTCTACTTCTTTACTACTGTTTTACTACTTTTTTTATTCATAAAAATATAAATCTTTCTATTGTTACTTTATCTTATTTTCAACGCAATGAGTTCTTTATGATAACATTACATAAAATATTCTAATAATACATCGTTATTAACTTCTAAAAATTAGTTCCAACTGCAGTTCTTATGTACGTGTATTTTTCTTATTATTTTCCAACATCATATGCTTATGTTACTATATATGCCAAGAAGTCCATTTTAGATAGTGATAGACTGTCGTATCCTTAAGCTGTTCAAGTGTATAAGAATTTCGCTGGCTCAACTCTCGTCACGTTAAAATTTTATAGGTTTTATACTAAAATGGTAAAATGATGAAAGAATGATAATGGTGAAAGAATAGCATTATTTTTAATATTAATAAATATAATATAGATTATTTTAAATAAAGGATATCCTCACCTTTCCAGGTCATCGCCGACACGTTTTGAATTGTATGTTGTTTTTGTTGGTACAAGGTCTTCCTCTTCAAGATCACGTCTATTACCGTAATAGAAAAGCGGAAATGTCCAAATGTATAAAAGCCGAGAAATGAGACCGGGGACAGATTTTTTTTGTGGTTGCTTAATATTATTAGTACTTTTTTCTTTTTTTTCATTATACGCGTCTGAATTCTTTAGCGTAACCATTTTGATAAACTTAATAATTTTATTTTTTGGTATACTGTGTCACTAAAACTATTACATTAAAGTTACACGCGCGACAAGCGGCATAACCGCACGATATCAGAAGCACGTTTAATATTCCAAGATAGAACGCCCCACATAAATGACGTATTTATTAATATCTGTTATTGTTTATTAACTGGTATCTTTTAATCCATAAAACAATACGATAATGAAGGTTGGTCGATGTACATTGTTCATAGCCTGTCTTTTGACACCTAATTTAAGGTGCATGTGTCGGAGTGCCAACGCTGTCTTGTGGTCACGAATTGGGTTTGGCACGAAATACTAATTAAATGGCGGCAATATAGTAATAATTGCCGTTAAAAAGACGTGCTTGAAAAAAATGTAGAAATTGTAGTAAGATTTATAACTAATATAATGCCTTATACCAGTGCAGTATTATAGATATTATTATTATTATATTTCCCTTTTCGGAATTCTCGAGTTCAACTGAACCTTTGGAAGGCTTGCGTGGGGGCACAGGTCCAAGACGTAGAGGGCCCCTTAGAAAATATAAAAGATTTTACTGTGACGCATCACCCAGGATCCATCTCTGAGTAACCATAGGTAATTGCCCAGAGGTAGTCGCCGTATATTGCATAGAAACAATGCGGGACATGAAAATATAAATTGATACTATGAAATGGAGTTTAGATGGACTGAGTACTGGGCCATTGAACGAGATTTACGGACGTCCGCCTTTTCAACAGTCTCAAATTACGGACGGTAACTCGCCTCCCACTAGATGGGCCTCCACAAAGCGACGTAGTGCCACGGGCGCAACATCGGCATGGTCAGCTAAGGGTATCGAGAGGTGTGCACCGGTTTTTACCTACACGAGAAGCTCTTGAGCGGGTTTCCCCGTTATTACGCAGATTGAGCACTTCCACCCTTTCGAGCAAACAGCTCTTGCGCTCCACTCTGCCGGCCAACGAAGGCAAGCCAGAGGCGGGGGCTAGATTACAACTCCCCTCCGGAAGACCCAGGTCCCCGGGCTTACCACTCAGCTCACCACAAGCTGCCCTGCGGGCTTATTGTTATTATTATTATTAAGCCTTTTAATATCCATAACAAAAATTTTCTACATAGCTATCTATACTACGTTCTTAATGTACTAGTGATTTAATTAAGTTATATCATGGCCCCTTCCGGGTGGAAGCCTCCTCCAGGTGCTGCCATTTGCTTTGGTCCTTCGCAGTTTCCATCCATTCTTTTTCTGCCAATTTAACGATATCATCTTTCCAACTAGCTCTTGATCTGCCTTATTTCCTTTTGCCGCCCAGATCGTTCTATTTGATGACACGATTTGGCCGTCTATCTCTAGTGTAGCGGGCCATATATCCGGCCCATTTCTGCTTTAGACGTTGTGCGTGTTGCAATGCACCTAACACTTGTGTTTTTTGTCTAATTATGTCACTGTTTTGTTTTTCAATGATAATAATATGAAGGATGATCCTCTCCATAGCCCGCTGGAATTAATTTTGGACATTGTTGTACTATTGAACATCCACGTTTGTGCTTCATAACATGGGCAGGATAGTATACTGAATTTTTTTTTTTCCTTTAGGAACATTGAAAGTTTAGATTTCAATATTTCTTAGAAGCTCCAGTATTTTTTCCAGGCCAGATTAACTCTTCTATCTCTAGTTCATCTATGTGTCTTGAATTTTTAAATAATATTTGCTTTCCTAGATAGATATAGCTTTCTAGATACACGATAGGCGTTTGGTTTATTTCGATCAGAACTTTAATACTGTTAGTACAAAACTTTGTTCTTAATGTAGTAGGCCAATGTTTTTACTAGCATCTCTTAGTTATATTAGTTTTATTTTTACTTAGTGATAATATAGATATAATAAGCATAAACTTAGGATGGCAGGTGCTTGTGAGATTGTTACAATGACGAGGAATAACACACACACACACACAAATAAATAAATAAAAATATATATATATATATATATATATATATATATATATATATTTATATATATATATATATATATATATATATATATATATATATATATATATTTATATATATATATATATATATATATATATATATATATATATATATATATATATATATATATATATATATATATATATATATATATATATATATATATATATATATATATATATATATATATATATATATATATATATATATATATATATATATACTTGTATTAAATTAATTTAATTAGCTGTTTTACTTCTAAATGCCTAAATTAACAAAAAATACTTTTTATTTATGAGTCATTGCATGTCATTCTTTAATAACAAAGAAAATCACAATAATTGTTAATTCTGCATATTTTATTTAACTAATTAAAAATTGTTACGACACGCACCTTATACTAACTGTAAAACTGTTATCATTTCTTTTATGGTTTTACTGAATATGTTTTCATTTTCGAAGTTTTAGTATACCTATAGGTAGATACTGTTGAACAGTGTGTACTTTGATCGACGACATATGTTTTTACAATTAATCATATGATTATCATATCATTGAAGTTACTTGCCTTCAAAGATAAATTTTTAAATTCATTGCATATATATGTGTAATAAAATGTACGTATCTATTCGTATCGTATGATTTAGGAACATTAAAATATAAAACGTGTACATTGCGGTTGCGCTAGCTATTGAGTCAATCACTACAGTATATATTAGACTCGTTTAATATAAATAGTTTCACAAACCACGTAATACGTCATGCTATAAAATGTATAAATTACAATACCTTTGCATCAATTTTTTTTTTAAATATAAAATGTTTTTAAACACTCTGCAAAAAAGTTATTTCTTATATATTGCCAGCGAATTGTGAGACGGCAATTTTAAGCATAAATATGAAATAAAAATATTAAAATGAGTATGAAATATAATTGAAATGTACATAAAATATTAATATTTAACTATTTTGGACACAGGCGTAGTGAAAGAAAATAATAAGGTTCCTCGTTTTTATTTACTTTAATTTGCTTGACCGACGCGGGTATCAAAAGCATAAAAACTTATCAAGCTAAACAGAATTAAAGCCTCATTGACTTATCAAACTGGCTGGCTGGCTATAACAGTTAATAGACCCAATCAACATCCGTGAAATCTTAATATAGTTTACGTACATTTCTATAAAGCATTATTCTAAGTAAGTGTTACGTAGACTTAGAAAATATATGGTTCTTGTAAGTTTTCTTAGTATTTATAAATTTAATTTATAAATGAAATTATGTAGAGTTGTCCAAAATGTTGTTAAAGCGTACAAAAATATATGTGATTGTAAAACACCAAAATTTTCAGAGCCTGTATCTATATTATATTTTCTCACATTCATAGTCTTTGCTAGAGAAACAATGTACAAACAGAAAAAAAAAATACATTCATTTTAAGTATATCATTTTTATAAATCTGAACAAAATAATCAAACTCTAATTCTAATTTTTTTGTATAAATACTATATAAATAAAGTTGTTATTTTTATTTTTTTGAAAATTTTTGCATACGTACAAGATAAAAGAAGCAAAAACAAGTGGTAAGAGAAGCAAGGAGAGACATTAAAGCCCAATATATAATATTATTTGGAATAAACATATATTTTTTATATTGTTGTAAATTAAAGAAATATGTAGTGACAAGAAAGTATCGCATCTAAGATTTAAAAATATTATTAACTTTGAAGTGCGCAACTTAGTAAATGATCACATTTGTTAGTCCATTAGCATTATGAAAAGCTGCGTGAGGTTTTCGACGGATACGTATTTACGTAACGTACTGCTAATTTAATGTGTTTCTTAATATTGTTACTACTTTTTTATATTATAATAATGATGTTGAAAGGCCTTATAAATTATAAACTATATATATATATATATATATATATATATATATATATATATATATATATATATATATATATATATATATATATATATATATATATATATATATATATATATATATATATATATATATATATATATATATATATTACTTCTTCATAAATTACACAGTTTTTGGGCCACTGGTGGCTTAAAGCTTTATGCTCTAAGTGCCACTTGAGACCAATTCATACAGGGTAAAGAATCAAGGAACGTGCTATGTGGTAGGTATATTTTAAAAAATATGTTTTGATTTTTCTAAATAATTTATTTAATTTCCTGTAAATGTTCGAAATTACCATTTATATAAAGATTTCTAATGGACTAATAAAAGTGTCTATAATTTATACTTTACGTACTCACTTTAATAATTATTTTGCCTATTTTTTGTAAATATATTATCTTAACTTTTTAACTATAGAATTTTCATTTCATAAGCTGAAATGAAATGTTGAGCTTTAAATAACCTCGTGAAATAAAACTTCTTTTGAATAGAGATATTATTATCATAATGCATTCGCGCTTTGTAACGGTGAGGATAAAATTATTCATGTTTAATTAATTTGAATGTAATGCTTTGTACACATTTTAAAATTGTGAACTCATAATATTTTCCTTAAAAATGTACATTTTTATAACTAACAATATTATATTAATGTATATTATTACACTATAAAACTAAAACAAATCTATTTACTAAATTTTATTCAATTAAAATAAATCAAAAGATGATAGTACGTTCCCATATAATATATGTATTAAGCGTATATATATTTAAGGGTCATCCCTCATCATTACGACAGTCGTAACTACTTTAGATTTTACAAAAAATTATATACATGTTTCTTAATCGGATATTGGAAGTTAGGAACACATATCCAATTAAATATAATAGTGGTCTTATTAAAGTTATGCTTAAATACTAATACTACAAGTAACTTAAGCAAATTCCTAAAATACTATAAGAACGAAAATTTATTGTAATGTGAATAATATTAGTTATTTAAACGATAAACAATTTGGTATTCAAATGGAGGTCATATATAAAATTATATGAGTTTACCATAACAACCAGTAGGTATATGCAAAAGTATTTGGTATTCGAAGAAACCTTATATTGACCTATTGCCACCATACAAAGGTGGTAAAAATGTATGTAGTCCAAGGTCCATCAATATAAGCGAAGGTGCGTAGAGCGATGGTGTTCTGGTGGAGTGCGGGTATGCGGCGACCGCGGCCCGCGCCCCGAGCCGCCCGAACGCCGCCCGCCGCAGTATGACGCGACCCGCCACTCGCCCGCCCGCCCCGACTTCAAAGACGCTAATGCGCCTAATGCTTACCAACTATTAACATATTAATGTTCTAACGATACAATATCATGTGTCTCGATACACGTATAGTGCCTTCAATATTGCTTCTCAGCGTTTTATTTATTGACAAGGTTGTGTTTATGTGTTAAATCTAATGTAGTTCAGTGAATATTGTGTTGTTTTAACAGTTCGTTTTCTTGTAATTATTTTAAAAGTTAAAAGTCAAGGTTCTTAGTATATCACTTTAATGTTATTGATAGGACAAAGGACATTGTTTACAAAGAAATTGTATCGTAGCAACGGAATTGATGTGATCGATTTATTTTTAGTGATAGAAAATAATTCATATGGATTGCATTTGATATAAGTAAAATGTATTGAGCGTTCCAACTACGTGGAAAAAATAAGTTACGCAAATTACGATATCTTAAAGAAATGCTTACCGCCAAAATATGTTCACGTTTAAAACGCTTTAGCAACTTATTTTACTTTTACTTGTAACAAAAGTACATATCTGTGTACTATATTCATCATTAAAAATTGTAACTTAATAAATGAATCGAAAAGTATATACGTTTATAAATTGGAAGTTAAAAAGAGAAAGCTCCACTTAAAAAAACTTAAAAGATATGTATAACAATATGTATAACAAAAAAAACTTTTAGGCTTATAGGCTGTGACAATCTAGGAATATATAGTTTTAAAAAAAGTAACTTTAAAAATATCAAAATATGTACATAAGTAAGTAGAATTAGGACTACAGTGTTCAATATATAGAAAGTAAATAATCCTGGCTGTCATTTGTGGTCATGGAAAACGGTGCCTTAAAACATGGGAGCAATAACAACAATAACGACATTGTTGAAGAAAAAGTGGTAAGTCAATTTTTGTTTATTGTTATATATAAAATGGCCATCTTTAAACAAAAATTATGACAAGAACTTTTAAAGTTATTATATAATATTCGTGTATTATAAGTTTATGCTTTTGTTAAATATATTCAAATATATTTCCTGTATTTTAAGATATTATGTATTTTTCAATGTATATCATATATTTGTATATATTGGCGCTTATAATATTTATAATTTATTACTTTCATATGAATTGCTTGAATATGTTAAAATTTCTACCGTATCCGTACAACAGTCCTTAAATCCGTGTCTTAAAATCCGATGAAAAATGTAACCGATCGATGGAATTTATATATTAATTAAATATACCTATGAATAAGACAAAAAACTATATCTATTTATCACACTTTAATATTTCTGATTTGCAAAGATGTTACTTTATTTACCATAAAGATATTTATTATGTTTTTTAAAAAAGCACATTGTAAAAATCTAAGCCTTTGTTTGATTTCGGGCAAATATTTATTTACTTAATTTTTTACATTTACAATAAACGCAAAGGCAAGTCAAAGGAAAAAAAATATCTTTATTTTTAAAGTAGACTAAAGAGGGCCTACGACTTGATTCCTCGTCCTTACCCGATAAATTCGAAAACATACAAACAAACAAACAAACAAACCTTATACAAAATGGCTAAAGATATTCAAAGGTTTCTACTTATGTATCTATAACGCTATAAATAATGTTATAATTCATTTGTAGTCGAACGATTTATCTTTGTTATTTTAAATTGATTACATATTATAGGCGGAAAGTAAGGAACGGAGTGTCTTAACACTAGATTCCGACGGTTACTGCGGTTCTGAAGCGGAATCGAAAAAAATATAATTATGTTTTTGTTTTTCATCTCATTATATTAATTTATGGGAAATATAAGTTATTACTTTAGAAATTTTAATTCCATTTATGTTATTGTTTCTTGAGTTATAACTATGTATCATTAATCAGGCCAGAACACATATTATTAGCTTTTTTTAGAATTTCCTTTTTGACTCACTAAATGATACCACTATTCAAATTGTAATAAAAGGCATTATAAGTGTCTTTTGATTGATATAAACTTTATCATAACCATTTTTCCATTTAGATTAATTAATAAACTGCAACTGCGGCATTATGCAGTATATTTTCTTTTTTTGGCTACATTCGGAGCTCGTCAACTTATCTTAGCCCTACATTGAAAAACAATCATAAGTCATATTTTGAATAATAAATGAATATTAGAGATAACGTTTTATTAAAATTTCTTATCATATTTTTACACTTTACGCACATGCCTCTGGTACATGTCCTATTATCGTAATTGATTATATGCGCATATCATCGTGATTTTCCAATTTTAAACAAGTTATAGGATGATTCTAATTTGTAGTATAATAAGCACTATAATAATGCAGTAACTGATATTAAAGCTCACGTATAAGAATCACATTTTTGTCGACTACAACACTGTCTTACAATTTAAGCTACACGTGATTAGTCAAGTAAATGGGAAACACGCTATATATATATATATATATATATATATATATATATATATATATATATATATATATATATATATATATATATATATATATATATATATATATATATATAATGTAGTAACTGATATTAAAGCTCACGTATAAGAATCACATTTTTGTCGACTACAACACTGTCTTACAATTTAAGCTACACGTGATTAGTCAAGTAAATGGGAAACACGCTATATATATATATATATATATATATATATATATATATATATATATATATATATATATATATATATATATATATATATATATATATATATATATATATATATATATATATATATATATATATATATAGCGTGTTTCCCATTTCTCATCAATTTCTATATAATCACAATCGAAACATACAAACGTTTATGCTTAATTCTTATCACAATGTCAATGGAATTCGCTACGTGATCAAAGATATGGTACCACTCGTTGTAATAAGTTTTCTAAGAAATTAAAAATATAGGAAATTGGAAAATTAACAAAATTTTACAGAAAAAATTCATAGGTATCTGTGATAAATTTCATATTAAATGAGTATAATCGCACGCAAATTTTTTTTTGTCTATAAATTCTAAAAAATCCCTGATATAGAAGGAGAATACGTCTTAAATGTTAAACGATGTATGTATGACCAAGGGGGAGGAAGACATCAAATATTCAATATCATCCAAAAAGCACCATATGATTAATGGACGATCGCTTAAATAAAATTAATCACGTTCCTATTGAAATTTTATACCTGCAACGTCAAATTACATTCTGTCTATTAATAAATCACATCAAATATATTTTTTGCATTAAAAATCAATGTACCTATATAAATTAAAACCATAATATGTTATTGAACATGTCATCTGTCAACAATATATAAACTGACCCAATTAATATATTTTAAATATCTTCGATGAACAGAATTGACTTTTCAGTACTTTAAAACTATGACAACGGTCTGTTTATAGACATATCTATATAAGTACAAATGAAAAAGTGTAACTGCTTAATGCAGTAGATTTATAACCATATATAATATGTGTAGGAATTGCTAAATGTAGTAATGTTATAATTCTTTAATTACTAAATACTAGAATTAATTATTTGGCTCGCCAATACATAGACACGTCCGCTCACAGTGACGGCTCTAATCGACTGACCCCCCACTACACCGACAGCCTACAACAACCGGTGCGGCGTGAAGTATGCGCTCGAGACAAATGTATAACTACATACGAGTACATATACTACATCCCTTCCTTGTTTTAATTTAATTTATATATTATAATATATCTTACTATCTGATGAGTGCGCATGTATAAATAATATTTCCATACTTTTACTGATTTATTTTATTTGTTTATTAAATGACCATACATTAATCAATATAATTCAATTATTATTTGATCAAAACTTTTGTTGTTAAATCACTAATACTATTTAACTATCTTTACTGACATCTTTATTATAATCTGTTTTTTTTTTGAGTATATATTCTTTTTCTTTCTTATTTCTTTTATTTATTTATTTTATTCCTTCTCATTATCATCGTTTTTATCATTCCCATTGTCATTAACTACACTCCATTGACCCTCGATTTTCTTTAAGTGTACAATATTCCTTCTTAAGACTTGTCCTGTTATATCATTCCTCACCTCGATATCTCCTCCTGTGCTTTTTTCTACGGTGTGAGGGGTGGGGTTATAATTTGAACTTAATTTATTTTCCTTAACCATATTTTTGAGATATACTTTATCCCCAGGCATTAAGTCACATTCTTTTGCGTTTCGTTTCTTGTCCGCGTATTCTTTTCCCAATTGTTTCCTTTCTTTATCTGTATCCCTAATATCTGTGTCTTCTAGTTGCCGATTGATGTCGCCAAACATAGGTATTTTATCACGAAATTGCCTCTTGAAAAATAGCTCTGACGGAGATTTTCCTGTCACACTGTGTGGTGTACTATTGTACATAGTTAGGTATTCTTCTAGAGCTGCTCTCCAATCACTTTTCTCAATCTGACTTATTTTTAAACGTTTTAATATATCTCTATTTTGGCGTTCTACTTCACCGTTTTGTTGAGGCCAATACGGTATGGTGTTAAATAAATATATGTTTCTATCCTTACAAAATTGCTTAAACTCGTCACTTTTAAATTGTGTGCCGTTATCAGCTGTAATAGTTTTCGGATTCCCTAGGCGGCTAAATATTTCTTTTAAATTTTTTATTATATCTGTACTGCCAATTTTCCGTGTAATTTTAATTTCCTTGTACCTACTAAAATAATCCACTGCAACCAATATGTAATCTCCGCTCGGTAAAGGTCCCATCAAGTCTATCGCTATATCTACCCAAGGCTCATGTGGTAGATCTCTCCTCTTAAGATTGTTTGGTGGATTTGGGCCAGAAACTAAGGTACACCCTTTGCAGGATTTTACCAATTTTTCAGTATCTATGTCGTATCGTGGCCACCAAACCTTTGACCTCAGTCTCGCCTTCATAAGAACAATACCGGGATGACCCTCGTGAGCTGCCATTAGAACTTGATTTCGTAGCTTATTAGGAATAACAATTTTTATGCCTCTTAACAAAAGACCTTCATAAAAACAAAGTTCATTTTGAAATAATTTATAGTTTTTTACTTCATCATGCCATTTATTACTGTATATACCTTCTTTGACCTTCTCAATCTCTTGATCTTCTTTTGAACATTTTATTATCTCGTCTAAAGATACTGCACTTGGTTTTACTACTTCAACAATCTGATGTATGTAATCTTCTGTTTCATTAACAGATGTTTCCTTTAATTCACATAATCTAGATAAAGAATCAGCAATGTTTTCCTTTCCCGGTTTATATACAACCTTGAATTCGTATGCCTGAAGCCGTAAAATCCATCGTTCTATTCTGGCGCATGGTTTTGACTTTGGGCCAAATATGACTTCAAGTGGCTTATGATCGGTTACTAGCTCGAATTCTTTTCCATACAGAAAAACGTGGAAGTGTTCCACAGCCCAGACTAATGCCAAGGCTTCTTTTTCTGTTTGACAGTATCGTCGTTCACAATCTGTCAAAGTCTTGTGTCCATATGCGATGATCCGAGATCCGCTGGAGTCCATCTGTACCAAGACACCACCCAAGGCTACTGGGCTGGCATCGGCTATTACCAATGTTCGATCTTTAACGTCGTAGTAACCTAAGGTAGGAATGGTAGACAGGGCTGACTTTAATTCCTGAAATGCAGTGTCTTGTTTTGGTCCCCACATTTTTCCAATTTCCGATGATTTCCCTTGCTTGTTCCGTAGCAATTCTTTCAAAGGTTCGGTTTTTGTTGCTAAATGGGGGATTCCACTTTCCAACAAAATTTATAAGACCCAAGAAGCTCTGAAGCTCACCTATATTTATAGGTGGACGAAATCCTTGAATACTAGACACATATTTCTGTAAAGGCCTGATTCCCTTTTGTGAGAATTCATGTCCAAGAAATTGTATCTCTGTCTTTCCAATTAAACATTTGTCTTTTCTCAACACTACATCATTTTCTTCTAAAGTCTTTAAAACTCTCCCTAATCTTCGATCGTGTTTTTCTTTGTCCTTTCCAAATATGAGGATGTCATCAATAAAATTTATACAGCCCTCGCATTTTAAAAGTATGCGTTCTAAGGTTTTTTGAAACACTTCAGGAGCACACGTTATTCCAAACATTAAACGTTTGTATCTAAAGAGCCCTTTATTTGTAATAAAAGTGGTAATATGGCGGGAATCAGTACCCACTTAGAGGACTTATCAACTTCTTCGATAATATCTTTGTCAATTAATTCTTTAATTTTATCATTTACTTTTTCTTCAAGAGGTATAGAGATTCTCCGGTATGGTTGTGAAACTGGCTGTACATTGTCATCAATAGTTATGTTTACTTGTATATTTTTAAATTTTGGAAATGCCTTGGTTTCTATTTCATTTATGTCTAATCCAATTTTGAGTACTCCTATTTTCATGGCTGTTTCCCTGCCTAGTAAATTTTTCGTTCCATCTTGTATAATATAAAAAGTTGCATGTTCTGTCCTGTCCGCTTTCTTGACATCTGCCTCAAAAGTTCCCATTACTTTTAGAGGATCTCTACTTCCGTATCCATAAAAAGTTTTACTCGCCTTGTGTCTTTGATTAATTATTTTTATTCGGTTGTCTTTCATAGTTTGCCATGTTTTACTTGTAATCAAATTACATTTGCATCCAGAATCAACTAACATTTTCACCTGTACACCTCCTATCTCACATTCTAATTCGCTTTCCTCGTCTATTTTGAATACATAGTGTAAATCATCTCCCTTTTTCTTTAATTTTCTTGACTCATCTGTATCATCAGGAGTTGTTCTTTTGAATTTCTTTTATCTGTGCTATGAATACTCATCTCATTCTGCCTTTTTATTGGTAACTTGGTTCTACAGTACTGTCTAAAATGTCCTTTCAATCCACATTTTAAACAATTTTTCTCCCTCGCCGGGCATCTGCTATCTCGAGAATTGTGATTTCTATTCCCACATCTACTGCATACTGATTTATCTATTAGATATCTATTACTCCTATTGTCTCCTTTTTGTAATTTAAAGTCTACTTTGTTAATTTCTTGGTTTTTACTTTGACCATCTTCAAAATGTTCTAGTTGTCGATTTACTGCTTCCAGAGCATTTGCCTCCGCGATTATCTTGTCTAGTGTCATAGAATCCCCAGTTTGTAATATTTTCTTTCTTAATTCTACCGAAGAACATTTCTCAGTTATCTGATCAATGATTTGGTCATCCTTATCTTTAAATTGACACTTATTTGCTTGTTGTCTAAGGCGAACCAAAAATTTGTCAAATTTTTCATTTTCTTGTTTAATGAGGCGAAACAAATGACGCTCATACACCTTGCCTTGTTTTGGTGCGAAGTAAGCATCAAGCTTCTCTATAGCCGTCTCAAAATCATCTGAATTGTCTGTGGCCGATACATTTGCATCAGGTATTTTATAAAATATTTCTTGCAACTCTAAACCCCCAAAGTGTAATAAGCTTGCTCGTTTCTTCTCACTATTGTCGATGCCAGAAGCATCGAGGTAGATAAAAAGTGCACGCTTCCAACGCTCCCATCTGATACAAACCGAAGATGGTTCACCTTCACAATCGAACTCGTAATGGTGAACCCAAACCTGAAACCAACCGTTTTTGATTGTTTTGGTAAACATATACTGTGTCTCTGAATTCCATAGACCATGTTGTCAATTAAATGACCAGTATCATTATACTGCTACGAAATAACTGTATAGATATTTCGTTTATTTGTTATTTTGATGACCAGTTATACCGTCTCTGCATTATGATAATGCCCTTATCAATTTAATGATCAGTACCTTTGTACTGTTACACAATATTATATATACTTTCTTGTCAATTTAATGACCAGGCGGCAAACCTGCTTAAACCTCCCAGGTGACACCTTTTGTTCATCAGAATTTTTAACACTAATGTGTAACTACACAATAAAAATTTTAAATGCATTTATCCTATTCAATCACGAGCCACCGCATTCGGGTTCTATGACTCATCACACACCTGTGGTAAATCTTAATGTAAACAACAGTAAAACTAATGCTTTACTTTTATCTTTTAATATGTATTAGTAATAAATTTGGATTTAAACACTGATTGGATTTAAAGCAAACGACTAATTTGCATTTGCATTGCATTTTTTTTTTATATATGTATATGTAAATAATAAATTAAATTTATTACGTTTATTAATAATTATATTCCATAGTACTAAATTGTAATAAAATGAATAATTAAAAATATTATATGTATTTACCTTACTTCTTTTTTCTTTCTTATTTTTTTTAGTCCTCGTCGCCAAAATGTAGTAATGTTATAATTCTTTAATTACTAAATACTAGTATTAATTATTTGGCTCGCCAACACATAGACACGTCCGCTCACAGTGACGGCTCTAATCAACTGACCCCCCACTACACCGACAGCCTACAACACCCGGTGCGGCGTGACGTATGCGCTCGAGACAAATGTATAACTACATACATATACTACAATATGTTAACGAATATGGTTCATTTTTATATTACAAAAGATTTTTAAACAATTTTGTTTTTCAAAAATGATTTTGTACTAGTTACCAATAAACGCTAGATGTCACTTTAAGTACCCTGATAAATTTGAAAAAACCAGACAAGAGGAATAATTTTAATTTAACTAAAAAGGATATCTTATAAGCTGTCTGTGGAGTATTTGAAGTGTACAATACGTACTGCACCTCGCGTTTCCAAGACGACTTAGAAAGAATTAACTAACAACAAAACCATTTCATGCATCACATTAGAAATAGGTGAGAACATGCCTGAATACTCAGTAAAATATAATGCAATTATAAATAGTGCTTAAACATTGTATGAATATAGATAAATATGACACTCGATATTTACGAGTTTCAAAATAGTTAAACGTAATGCTTCAATTCGAAAAACGAATAAAGATGGCTTATTCTCAGGTACACCTTATATAAACAAAACGTCCATGGAGTGTATTTCTTCTATTAACAATTACTGATTATTCCTCAGATAAAAACTTTAATATTCTTTTTACTTTAAATTTTACATTAAATGCTTTGGATTTGGCGAAGATGAACTTTATTTATTTCATGTGAACAATATTCGTGGTAACTTACATGATAAAATATTGCTGCACCCATATACATATATAGTAGTTAAAAGCTAAACACATCCTGACTACAAGACGACGTCGTTAGTAAAATTAATAATATCATCCTAGATTCAACAGCAATTTAAAAACTATTTAGGGTTCAGTTTGATATAATATAAATAAATATTGTATATTTTGGTACATTTCATCCTCTCCTTTATTCTTCTATAACCTACCAAAAAAACCAGAAAAAGATAAAAGTACCCATTAACCATAAGGTCCCATTTGCTTGAATATTTGCATATAAACCCGATGTACTATAACTGTATGACAACATATTTTTTCGTTTATTTTCTGCCCTACTTTCTGCTCTTTTCTTCTAATATAATTGTGAGGAATGTCATTAATAGGTTTGTAAAATGTGATAATTCTTTAAAATTCGAACTAAAAGTTTTTAATTTCGTCATTATGTAATATTTGCGAGCGGCAAATTAGTTTGCGTGGATGTCACGATGTCCTTGTCTTGCAATATCCACCCATTTTCACTTGCAGCAAATAAGCAAAGAATATCAAGTTTCACACACTGGGTTCTACTGTTTCTACTCGAAGTCGAGTTATTGCTTATATAAAATGTAATAAAAAATGCCTTTGCATAAAATGCGATATGTATTGTTTTGTTATATTATGTAAGTGTTAATCGAACTGAATACACAGAATATCTTTATTTATTTTAGTAAAATTCAATTAAAGCTGCTGTGTAGAAAAAGCCATTATCGTTATTCATCATGTATCATGTACACATCTGAGTCTTTATACAGCTAAGCAAAGCTAGCTAGCTAAGCTTTATATTGTTAAGCTAGTATTATTTTTAACCATATTTATACATCATTTACCAATCTTTGCAATTAATTTTAGTCTAGATTTACGCCTAATAGCTACTTAAAAATACAATTATTTAAATCTATACAGTAGTTTTCAATATAAGGAAGTACAAACAGACAAACAAACAGATGCAAAAAATTTCAAAGTTAGAGATATTGATGAATTTATTTAATGTTCGACCATACTTTTTTTACGCCATCGGAAAGTAGTATGCTAGAAACCTCATCAACCACCAACTGAGGTTGGTGGTCAAAAAAAATTAGTGATGTTTGTTAGATACCTACCTTAAACAACAAAATCATCAATCTCTCTATAATAAAAATATTAAAATACTGATATTTTTGGCCTAGCTAATAAATATAGATGCATACAAAAAGTTAAAAAACGTGTTGATTCGGGATGTACATTTGTATATTTAGTGATGGTTGTATTTATGCAATGTTATCGTGCATGACGGAATGTTCCTTTAAAAGTTCTAAAAATCCACAACCATGTATCTTTTAAGGCACAGTCCATACAGTATTTTTATGATAATCGAATTTCTTCTAAAGTAAAGCATTATGATTAAAGGTATTTTTATGGTATTAATCCTAATATCAATAAATTTTATAATAAAGATATGTATGTATGTAATTTTGAATAAAATGATCCTTTAGCAGCATTTAATATCAATGCATTTTTATAAAAAAGCAATAAAACTTGGAAAAGATATAAAAAATGATAGTGCTTAGTAGAAAGAATATATTTCTTTACTTTGGCTATTAAAGCATATTACTATTTATTACTTTTCAAATAACTTTAAGCACAAGTGAGTTAAGCACAAACGATTCAAAGTTATGATAAGTGAAATAAAACAAAAATCTTTACCACATTGCTTATTACTCTGTAAGACTTAAGTAACACATACGAAAAAAATAGTAATTGATATAGTATAAGTATGACTATATTAGTAATTGATAAACATACATATGTAAACCATAACATATATAAAGATATTACTGTATGTAAGTAATCAACTTTTTTTTCAATTCGTTAATAGTTTCAGTTCATTTTTATTGTTATAGAAATATCTATAACAGAAAGGATAGAGAATAAAACATTATATATATATATATATATATATATATATATATATATATATATATATATATATATATATATATATATATATATATATATATATATATATATATATATATATATATATATATATATATATATATATATATATATATATATATATATATATATATATATATATATATATATATATATATATATATATAATAGCCTATCCCTAGCCTAGCCTATGAATATTGAAATCAAGAAATCAATCAAGGTGTTTGATTATAATTGTTTTAAATATTTCTATGCAAGTTGGTACGTTTTAAAATAAAAAATAAAAAGTGCACCAAAATTAAAATACGAAATATATAATGGTATAAACATACTTGTACATTATTAGCAAACTCAAAATTAATTAACAGCTTACATTATTAAGGTCGGCAATTTTACCCACATGCTAGCTATTTCCGTGCAAGTGTTAGTGGGGCCAACCCTTGACTTTTCGGAGTGAAATGCACTCGTAGCAAAGTGAAAGTTGCTATTGTGGCTAGCGAAGACTAGGTAGGTATACGTGAAACAGTTAGATGTTTGCTAAGAGCTGCTGAACCTACTTGCGATTAACACGCGATAGGTCAAGGGCTCCGCACCCTATTTAAATACGATACGACATTTATTAGATAACATTATTCCAAAACTCTTTCACAAAAATCTCGGTGTGAAGGATGTTTATATATTTATGAAGGATGTTTATGACTATTTGTTTTTATTTATAATGAAATCGTGTCTCAACTTTCACAACAAGCAATGCCTCAAAAAGGCGGGGAACGGAGTGTCTTAAGACTAGGTTTCTTGGTCCCTGCGGTTTCCGCCTCTGCTTACCTTACTATGTGCGGGATAAAACGTGAAGCTAGTCCATACACTAACTACTAATATTACACTGTATATTTTTAATTTGAAATACTTAAAATAATATGAAACTGATTTTACATTTATTTTGTTATTTTTTTTAGTAAAATCAAAATCTTGAATTATACCACCACAGCGACCAATCGTTATGTTTGCCAAGGGCTGCTGAACCAACCGCAATCGGCACGCGATAGGTCAAGGACTCTACAAAGTACACACCTACGAATATCTACATAGTCCATACCCTCATTATATAAATATAAGAAATATTGATTTCAAAAGTATATCTAGTCAGTCATAATTACCTTAGTACAAATGAAATTACCTGCTTTTAATCAAAAATCTAGTTATACATCGAAAGTCATACGTTAAACACGAAATTTAGAAAACTATAAAAAGTATGAAGGTGACATTAGGCTGATTGAAGATAGGTACAGGGATTGTGACAGTGCAAGGTAGAAGTAGATAGTAGATAAGTAGTAAGACAAATCATGGCAAAATCAAATATTAAATGATTAGCTATATTACATAAGTATATTATATAGAATTATGTAAAAATTGCGGATTATACAAAATTTGCTATTGTGTTTTGTAAATTTGTTATTTTGTTTATACACGAAAACTGAAGATCTGAATCAACTCAGACCGAAAAAATAAAATAAATATAAATAAACTTCGAATTATTATCTTTTAAGTAGTGGTAAATAATAATAATAACAATTAGTTGTAGTTGTTGTTGTAGGAAATAAGATTCTGGCTTGCAGTAGTTTTATGACGGCGTCATGGCTTAGTGACAGTTTAAATCTAAAATAACAGAATACTAGTGGGTTTCTCACGCACACGCGCTTCTTTTTATTACCTTAACACTTTAGAGATGATTAAGTTAAACATTTTTTTGTTAAAGACGTGATTTTTGAAACTGAAAAGAGAATTTCAAGAAAATCCAATTGGCTAACGTGTAGAATTTGTTTAATCAAATAACATTAGAACCCTTCAACTTCGACTATCGGTTTTATTTTTCACCAATCCGACTTTTCCAAATCTTTCAAAAGTACCAAAAGTAAAGTTGTAGGTAAAAGCTTGCCTATCTAAGTGTTCGCAATTAAAATGTTTCCATAAAGAATATATAATGATATAACGATACTTTTAAATATTTATGGATAGAACTTTCATCCAGAATGTCATATAATTACTTATATAGAATGATATTAGAGAGTGTGATATTTAGTTCTTATTCTTCTTCTCTTTATTTATGGCGTTTCGAGCGTGCCAGTTGAGCACAATTCACTTCGCCAATGTCACGTTGAATGGAGAACACACAAATGAGAATGTACGGTAAAAAGGAGATAGCATTACACAAAAGAGAAATGCATGTATAAAAGTGATATTTAGTTGCCTTATCTCAAAAATGTTAGATTAAGTATCTGTGCATACATTTTTATATCGTTGTTGTTTTTTAGCATTTAACAAACACCATTCTTTAAAAAAGAAATATACTTATAGTTGGTAAATACTAGGTACTTGGTAATATTTATGAAGAAAATCGTAAATTTTTGCAGTTATTTTTCACATAAGTGAAGAATCAATTAAAACAACATTACTAGCATTGGTGTTTTTTTAAAGATGTAAAATTGATAACGTTGTATGGAAAATACGACTGTGTACGTGTTTTCAAATAAGTCTGTGCTAGCTGTTAAATGTGTTTGTGAATAGTTTCTTTGTCCTTTTTTTTTTGTATGCACTATTTTTTATAATTTTTTTATTTTACACATATGATTATATATAAATATTTAAAGTATTATACATTTATTGTATTTTTTCTTCTATATATATATTCTACTTCTCCTTTTAAATAAATTCTACATTCCAAGTTTTATATATAAAACAATATATCTATTAACATTTAGGCAATATGATATCAAGACTGTATCGTAACCAAAATTAAAAAAATAATAAGAGGTCACATTGGTTTTCGTATTTTGTAGGTCCCAATCATCACATCGCGCTCCACAAGCAATAGCAGAGACACTTGTGTAGGACCCCTGGTGGAAGAGGTAAAATAGAGAAAATAGTGAAACTTTAAGGCACCACTTGTAAATAGCACTATTATCACAACAATACTTTTAATTAAAAAAAAAAGAATATCTTCTCTTTTGTTGTATACAATATATTTGATGAATTTATATGTTGATATTTGATGGAAGTTTTTGCAAAACAGTGGAACAGCCCCTGATTGTAAACACGAAGATTAAGATATACTCTAATTAGAATGTTTATAATTTTTATTCTTTAATGCCCTGCAATGTCTAATATCCTATAATAGATATAGAAATTAAAAATAAAATTCTTAATAAAAATAAATATCAGAATTAAGCCGCCTAGATAATAAATTGCCCACACCGAAACTGTAACTGTCTTCACCACGTCAATGGCTATATGCATGACATTATAAAATAAGTGCTTTTATTTTATACACTACTCGATAGCTCGAGAAAAGCTGGGTTAAGCTTGAATATATTTTTATACTGCCAAATTTTCAATACGGTGACAAAGGTGATGCTTATTAATTTGGACTAATGTAATAGAATGTTACTTACTATATATGTAAGGGTGACTTACACTAGGATTGTGCATTCGCTTTCGTTCTCTCCTTTTTCTTTCTTACGACACTCCGTTGCTTAGTCCCTGCTTTCTCCGTTCCCGCTATGGTATTTGCTAGATTCTATGTAGGTAAATACTAGAAATAAAAACAAGCAGATAACTCTTCATTTACAAAAGCCTACAAAAATTTATTTTGAATCATTTATGGAATTTAATTACACATACACATATGTATATATAATAAAAGATGAAACCTGTAGATGATTAACTATTAACTTAAACCGTAAAGTTAATTGAACTATGCCATGACCATGTTAGATTTTTCTTGGCATACTTATACTTTCATTCAGATGGTGAAAGTTTCGAACTATTGTTTTATTCAAAATCGCTCAGCACTTTCGACGATTGACGGAAAATAAACAGACAAAAAGAATATATGGTTCAACGTATATCGGTGAGCATTAAATCGATTCAATGAATATCAATTAGGTCAGCAACCCAAGGCAAAAATATTAAAGTATCAATAATTTCTTTAGTTGTTTTGTCATTATCTTTACTTTGAGTTACTTAAACGTTATTTTTGCGTAAAATTTAGCCATTCCAGAATTTTAAAAGTATTTTATCCAATGTGATGTCCGGGCTTTACTAAAAATATTGAGAAGTGATATGTGAAGTAGTTACCAAAATCTTTTTATTTTATATATACATAGATAACGGTGTTTTTAAGAGAGGCCAGTAATTTCCCTGGCACGTAATTTCTTATTACTCTTTAATAAAAGTAGGCTATACTCTCATTACTTAATTTGAAGACGTAATAAATAAAGGATAGTATATTTATTTTGGAAGATATGTTGTAAACAGAGATTATTGTTTTAAATACTATTGAGGTCGTAATTAAAGCATGTTAATGAAAATTATGCCACATTATATATATACAATTAAAACGCAAACTATAATGTGTATTTCCTGTATAAGTACTGTATTCTTAATGCTAGTACTTATATCATTCAATTCCTTTTAAAACGCCAGCTATAATTCCTACTAGGCTTGACAAAAGGAATGGTACTTGAATATTAGTTTCAAAGCCTGAATAATAATATCGCAACATCACTCATATCTGGATGTCATGATGACGATTTTGTAATTAATATAATATTTTAACAGAGTTTGCAGTACACGCTAAAATAATATTATGGGGAAATTTTTTACACTTTGTGTGAAGTATAAACTTTTTTCATTGGGTGTTAGTTATTGCTTGTTTAATTTTTTGTTAATCGTTGCAACGGGCCTTTTGTGTTGCGCATCAGCTTTAAACTTCACTTTATGAAACTTCAAATATAGTGTTTTTAAAAAAAATATTATTGACCAATTTTGTTATAAAATATTGGTAAAGTGTGAGTGAAACTTTTGTATCATGGGTTCGTATTAACGTAATATTGTAGTTAGATGTAATTCAAATGAAAGTACAAATTATAAAAGATTACGCAGTTAATGGACTCATTTTGTGTGAACTTGTAATGATGTGTGAACTTGTAGTGATGTGAAATTAAATACTACATAACCAATTGTTATAATTTTCCCTTTATTTTATTTAGTTTTCATTTCTTGCCAAATTTCATAATTTTAGGTCAACGATGAAGTGCCTTATATAGTCTTTGATTACACTACGAATTTCATACAATATGCGGAACAAGCGGATAGGTTGGAATTTTTCTATGCTCTAGAGAGACTGTAACTTTATTTCAATTTCTTAACAAATCGACACACTGGCAGACAAACAGACAAGAAGGTATACAAGTTTTTGTTTTCTTTTGAGATACTAAACTTTTGAGGTACGAAAGAAATACCGATACCCATACCAATTTGAGTAATTCAAAACGTTATTTTCCGCTTTGTTATGGTACAGATGATGAACATCAAGTAAACGAATTCTAATTATTTTTTCAATTGCAGAAATGAATAATGAAGCACTAATTATTAGAATCTAATTATTAAAATAAATAATAATATTATACATAAATCTGTGTAAAATGCAGGCGATAAGTGTAGCTTATTGTTGGAAGGCGCACGGCGTGCGGTAGCGTCGACGAGCCATGCCGCGTTATGGCGACAATGCGTTCAGCTGAAGCGTTCGATGGGTGAGAGGGAGGTTGTGCGAGGTCACGTCGCTCGGGCGGCTCCGGCGTAGTTCGGCAGCCAGGGCGCCGCCGCGTCGTAAGGCGGCGACGCGCGCACAGAGACCTCTGCGTGCGCCGCCCGCCCCCGACGATTTTAAGTCCGGTGACCACGCTGCGGACTCTGCCGCCTTTCACACTGCCATCGAATTGTTATCTAAATATCCGTTCCAGGGGCTTCGCCTCTTGTGAACGTCGCCGCGATTTATACGGTTAACGCTATTTATGCAACAAATTATTCTATATCCTAGTTAATTTCTCGATCATATGTGGTAAAAGTATATTAAATGAGTCGAGTGCTTGCTTAATCGATCGGCTGCATTAAAAAGTAAAAACTGTTATTATCGTTTTGCGGTCAAATTTTGCAGCTTTTGTTGCGCTACAGTACAGCTACAGGGCTTCACGATAACATTAAATATTTCAAGTGGTTACGAAAGCTTGTATAAATCGAATAAATTAAATATCGAGTAGTGCCGTCCTGTGCTTAGTTCATACTGTGAACAGTGCGTGGGTTCTTAAGAGGTGTTTTTATAGTTAATTTAGTTGCGAGCTTTAGCAATTTATTTTTTTACTTTAATTTTGTATTTATTTGCTATTATTGTGATAAAACGCGATCCATGCTTGGAGTTATGACTACCATGGTATGGTTTCCTTTGTCTACGTTATATACCTCTTGTTCTTTTTAGTAAGGAAAGGTAGTTTATTCATTACATCAAATATATAATCATTTTAGATTAATCTGTGCTTTCTCTGTGAATGAATCTTAATTTCATTCATAATGTTGTATATACATTTAAAAGATGACACTTTCGAATAATGTTATGCTTCTGGCAGCCTTGCAGTCCATTGTATTCTTAGAACATTAAAGATTTTCGAGGAGCTTGATTTGGAAGACTTTATCAAAATTTTAACTTTTGAATGTATTGTTTCATTATTTATTAAAAACATATACATTTTTGTCTTTAAATAGATTTACTAAAGTGTACAAAAACTTTAAACAGTAAATTTCTGAATTGCTTTGCTTCTATGCTATCTACGAAAGTCCTTATTGATAAATTTTACGATTGGGTTGAAATCAATATAATTGGACCTCGTTCTATTAAATATTACCCCAAATAGCACATAATCGTTTTGAATACATTACGTGGTACCTATACGACGTAAAAATTATGCAGAGAATGCAGCCCCTCCCGTCTTCAAATTAAATAATATCTAACAAAAGTAGTAAGAGAAATTAACAAGCTAATCTACTTACAAACATTAATTTTACAAAGATACTTAATAGCACCACAGCACAATACCTTATTTTAATTAGTAGTTCCGTAGTTTATCTGCAGTATAATAGTTTATATTTAGTTCAGCATGAAGGATATCCTTAACATTTAGCAATTCGAGGCACGAGCATTTTACGCGTAGATTTGAATGATGATCAATACATTTTCATATTGAATTGTTTGGAACACATCTTGAATTAACTTCTTATTAAATAGATATTAAAAATTCTTTAACCATTCTACTACATGAAGTTAGTTTGCAAGTATGAAACATAAAATATGACAATACTTACATTAAAATAACCAAAACATTTTTAAAATAATGTCTTATATCAAAAAAAATATAAATATGAGTATTTTATTCTAAGTAGTTATGTAACTGAGTTGCGTACTTTTGCGCCTGTCATTCAGGTTCCGCTCTAGTATGTAACGTCTATTTTACTCCTATATTACATAATGTATCATAAGATATTTAAAATCGCAATGAGACAATTATTTAAAGTGTTTTTTTGTTTGTTATGTTTAAACAAACTTTTATATTATATTAATAAGTTTCCCAATAACAAATATTTCTAAGGTAAATGATAATATATCCCAGTTTGAATTTGAAAGTGTTATGTAGCTTATGTAATATTTAACAAATAGTTGATAACTAAAATATAAACTATCTACTGCCATCAGTTATTACTTATTTATATTAGGATGGCATTATAAACAATATTCTACTTTAGAGATTCAGTTCAATACTAGCAAGGAAATGTTAACATGAAACAGGCGCAAAAACGGTGAATAGACCGACCACCCGTTGACACACTGTTGAATAAGGCGCGGCCTCGTTTACCGCTTTCAGCCCTAGTGTCGCTATAACGAATAGCTAGCACTATTCTAAGCCGTCGCCTGCCTTAAAGCATAAGCGAAAATGATCATTAAAATAATATCTTACTTAATAATACTATTAAAAGCTGACCTCGTGAACAATAAAATTTCCAAATTGTCATTGTGACACTACAAATATACTTCAAATTAATAATGTTACATCCATAGACATCTATATCGAGTCAACAAGATAAAATCCATTTTCTTTAAACTATTTTACTCGTCTTAACTCCTTACCTATGCTACTTGTATCTGTCCGCACGACACTACTGTTCCTATATACAAGTTATAGTGCCGTTAGATTGTATCATTCACGTAGCGTGACGAAATTGACAAAAAGATTTTAGAAAATTCAAAATTGCACAACCTATGTCTAGTCACGTGTAAAATGATCATTATCCTTAATTAAATTCGAATAAAACCATACCATAGTAAACATATTGACGTTTGATTACAAAGAATTTATATTAGTTTAACTTAAGTTAACGTTTCGTACGTATCGAACCAGAGGACGAAGTGGATATAAGCGCGCATCTATGCAAAATACGGCTATTGCACTACTGGAGACGGCCTCGGCCTACGAGCGAGCCGTGCTGGAATGTGAGCACCTGGAGGCGTCGGAGCACGGTGGGTTCCGGTGAGAGCGTTGGTGCGGCAGCGGTATGGAGGAGCGCGGGCCCCCCGACGTGCCGTTGATTGTGACGCCGCCTTGTGCGGGCGCGGCACTGACCACCTCGCGACGCGCCGCCTCCGCCCGCGGATCCCGCGATGATCCCCCACCCTCCACCTGGCGCTCCTCGGTGCGTGTGCGTGACACCAGTTTCCGTGGCTCCCGAAAAAGCGTCGTTCGCCTCGAACCACCCTGTAATGGTCTCAACGGGTTACCCGCCATCGGCAAGGAGGTAATTTACGTGTCTGGCTGATATGACGATTGGAAATAATATATTGACGACACATTTGATCATAAACGTTTTTAATGTGACATATCCTTATTTTTATACCCACAAAGCTTATAGCTTGTTGAGTCTGTCGATGTACTTTATTTGCTGCAAAAAAGTGAATTTCTTAAACCTTGGCGCCGCGGTGTAGGACAAACCTGTTCCAAGATAAAATTTTCGTAAATTATCATTCCACATTCATAGCCACTGTCTTCGTATGTTATTTTTTTATAGTTTATAATTAAAAATCAATTATACGAATTATTTTAATTCACTGTCTGCCATATTACAAACTTATAAATATGTAAAACAAGACAAAAACAAGATATAATAATAATTACGAAATGCGAATGTAATTATCGTTAATCTTATTCATATTTATCATTTAATATATTCCAAAATACACACCTGTGAGGTAAGTTTTGATGTACATATAAAAAGTACACATATACAATTATAATAATATGCATTTATGCTTATAGTGTGTATTATGTATCTACAAAAAGCTTTTAACTTTGGCACTGCAAGCACAAAAATAGCTTACATAAAACTATACATAATAAATTGCTTGAAGATAACTTCATTTGTAACTTTTAAACTTATAATGTTACTAAACGATCTTATAGTATACTGTTCCTAGTACGTTTGAAATACTCAATTGTCAATTTTTACTGACCGTTTTGTACTAAGTATAGGTAATACTAATCATAACTGGTATTAAAAAAACATTTTTTTTATTTTACTTAAAGTATAATATTATAGTATAGGAATCAAAACATTGATGTTAAATATACCTACAGTAAGTAGCAACAGATAATATATTCTTTTTTCACGGTTCGTAGGAAATTTTATCAATAGACATACATATATATTATTTTCAATTGTCAAACAAAATGTACACTATATTTTGAATGACGATTTTCAAACGTTACTTTTTTTTAAAGTAATAGCTTTGAAATCGTTTTAGTTCCACCCAGTGACTTCAATCTAGTGACCTATTTTCAACATTCTCTTCTGGTCTGACAAATCCAAACACTGCCAAAATGTTTTTATTTCAATAAATTTCCATAAAACTACTATACATGCAATTGGTAGAAGTTAATATTGGTATAATAATATATTGTTTTGTGTTATTAATATTATCTTTGTAACTAAATAATATTTATAGCACTTATTTATTTTAAATTTTGATTTTCTTATTTAACTTTCATACAATAAAATTATGTTTAGGTTCGTATGTATCTAGTTTTTACCTGCGGCTTCACTTGCGTTTGAGTAATTAAATAAGTATTACAGATCATTGTTATAGAAATGAATCAATACTATCTATATTTTATTGCTTGGCTGGTATTGCCAATTTTAAAAATAAGTACACACAATTTATATGAAACAATTAAAATAGATATTACCGTGGGATGTGCTAGATAGCGTTAACGTAGTAGCTCTAATTCTTTTTTTCGTTCTAATTTTATTTAATTTCACGCTTAAAAGAAAAAAACTATAAAAATTATCATATGTTACTTCCTATACCTCTAAAAGCATATGAACAATGTTCATAATCATCGGCTGAGTATTTGTCGCGTGAAAGTGTAACAAATAAACTAACATTCGCATTTATAATATTGTATTTTGTTGATATCTGATGACGTGTGTACTCCAACATTTGATAAAAGTCTTGCAACACATAATGAAACAGAAGTTACTGGAAAATAATTATGTTATAAATATTATAATCTGTGGTCCCTATTGATGATGTTACTGCAAAACTTACTTACTGCAATGTTACTGTACTGTACTGTTACTGTAATTTAAAATATGAATAATTTTAAAAAGAAACGGCATATGTACGAGTATTTTTATCCAATGCACATCTCCTTTGCATAAAAGACGTTCAAAGTTTGTTTTTAATAAATTAATTTTATATATCCGCACATATCAATATTAAAATAAATATATTATCTATATTAGATTAATTATAATACCTTACCTTGTAATACTTTTAACTTTTATAATCATTCTTTCGTATTTGAAATTTTTTAAACGTTTAAATTATATCTAAATTACTAATTACCTAAAATAATTTTAAGACTTATTAATATTAAAAAGCAAGTGAAATCTCATTTCCTTTTTATAAATAGTGATATTTAAAAATAAAAATAATAAAGAAAGAAAATATTCGTCGTTTCGTTAATATTGTAAATTATCAGATTATTTTTATTAAAATCAGAAATCGACAGCAAAATAAGTACTTTTCACATACACAGTAAGCATGAATCTCGCTTATATATTATAAGCAGTTATAGTTAAAGAGAATGCAAACTATCCAAAAATCATGTAGCGTCAAAAGCAAATGAGGCATGAATCTGTCTCAGATATAGTAGATATTGTAGTTGAACCTGAATGTCTTAAACATCCTTTACTTAGTCTTAACTACTAGTATTGCTCTAGATAGGCTACTTTATTTTATTTATTTTTCGACAGTATTTTTTGTTTTCGTAAAAAGTTGTGAAAGATCCTATATAAGAAATGAACGTTTTGTTTTATTTAACAGGATATTATCGGTAAAACACGTTAGGCATTATTTATTGATGGTTTTAAGCCCCGTTCGGAACACTCAAGCGTTGTTGCCAAACACATGCAATTCACACGATTTTTGAGCTCGTTCGAGTTTTTCGTTAGGTAATTATATTTTCAGTTTTATATTTCAGTTGCTAAATATTTTTGACAATGTATGCTTAATAATATACTCGTCCGTGACTACGTCCAACGAATCGTAATTATGATGTTTGTAATTATTATATGTAATATAATAATTAGTTATAGAATAATACTCGGATAGAAAACCGAAGTATGTATGTGAGTATGTATACATGTTTTAGGGTTGACGACGATGGTAATATATCAAAGAAAGAACGGTTTGTATATATTATTATAAAATCTATACGATTATTTTATAGAAAACAGGTAACAAAGACTATTTCAGGCAAATGTCCTCTGCATACATATACGTATCACGGGCTCTATTGTTCGCAGGTCCTGTCACTGGGCGCGACGGGCGGCCACAAAGGTACCACGCAACCATCACACCCCTGCACTATCCTCCACCATTCTCCTTATAAGGTGATTAATTATGTATTTCCTTGAAATAATATAAAAAAAAATAATAAGTCTCTCTTATATAAACATATTCATATTATTAAAATAAATTAAACTATTAAATAACAAAAATTACGTACAGCTGCTACAGTACGGCTTACTATAAAAATATATATATAAATTAAAAAATATAATTTAACCGGTAATAATAATATACAATAAAAAATATAGTTATGTGATTAAATATAAAATAATATTTTTAAATTATTTAGGAATCTATTAATTTGCATGTAAATAATAAATATCATAATATTTTATTATATAAAAGAACTGTTGTGTAATTGTTACTTCGTAAAAACTATAGCAACATAATTATTTAATGTACACCGTAGTTTAGGGAATTCCGGTAGGTAATTGTTGGCGCTTGTAAATAAAAAATATTTGCCGCATCGACCTCGTTTGTTTTCAGCACGCAAAAGCGCAACACACGCTATTATTTTAAAAGCTATTTTTCAGTAAAATAATATTATTTCGAGGCCTTCGTAAGGCAATATTTTTAAAACTTTCTTTTTGTTTTACGAAATATTTAAGAAATATATAATACTAGGTGGGTTGCAAGAGGCGCAGATTCTCTTATATGACAATTTGTACATTTCTATGTTAGTTTTCTTTCTTAAGTGAGTCAACTCACTATATATATTACCATATAAAAATCGCTTTACTGATCTGGTAAGACATGTAAAACAGCACGCACACAGTAGTTCAATGAAAAATACGACATGAATAACGAATGAAGTGAAATATGTAACGAGTAAGCCATATTAAAATGGATGTTTTAGTTTTTGCTACTAGCGTAATACATTCTTATTGTTGAGTGGCAAAACTCATCGCTGCGCTTTGTCTTAGTAACAAATATTATTATTACTCTAACTTGTCATTTTGTCCTATATGACAATGTTATCTTAATTTTTTGACATTTTTCGGACTGACTAAAATCCCAAATTTGGTTCAACATGACGATACAAAAATGAAAATTGATGAATGTATAATTTTTGTTTCAGGCCGCTTGGGATTGGTTGATTCTTATATTGGTCATCTACACCGCAATATTTACCCCGTACGTGGCCGCATTCCAATTAAATGAACCCGACTTTGACAAACGATCGCGAGGTTTCGGCCAGGACCCTATTGTAGTTATTGATATGATAGGTAAAATATTATAATTCAATTATTAATAACTATGCAAGAATATTAAATTATATTTGACAAAATACAAAATTTGTGCTTAATGAAATTTGCATTCTAATACTTTATTTTCAGTGGACGTGACTTTCATAATAGACATCCTAATCAACTTTCGCACTACGTACGTGAACGCTGCTGACGAAGTAGAATCTGACCCCGCCAAGATTGCCCTGCATTACTTGCGAGGGTGGTTCGTCATCGACCTCGTGGCCGCCATCCCTTTCGACCTACTTCTCTTCGGAACCGACACCGACGAAGTGAGCCGCCTTTACCTCGCACCCTCTCATCAATTCATATGATCTCATATCACATCTACACACAACTTTAAATAGTAATAGAACATAAAATAAATGCCTGATTTAGAAGGTAAAATAGCCACCAGACGATCAATTGTCCGAAACGCCATGTGTTAAAACATTATAGCAGATACTATCCGTACCAAATTCATTACAGAGTAACACAGTACAAATATAACATAGTTATAAAATTGTTATTAAGAATATAGACATATTATTATTTTTTATGTAACATTAAAATCATGGAACACGATTCTGTCTGTTAAGAGAATGATAAAATGGGTTGTTAGAAAACTAGGTCGAGTTATATTTTTACAAAGATTACTTAAAGGAGAAGAAATATAAATCATAAAACCTACAAACTATTTTTTAAACGCACGATGCCTCCATTATTACTTTCGGACAAATGAAGCTCTGGATAAAAAGTTAGAAAATTCACGTACAGTAGTGGAATGCAGTTAACGCAGCTGTCACTTGAATATAAGAACACGATTCTATTGTACTGAACGATACAATTATGCCGATCACAAAGCCCCACACTACTGTTCTGATGAAATTGGCTAATATTTACCTTGAATTCAAATAAAATCGACCACCATTATCATTCCTTATTATTTTTTAAAACTGATGTTTGTTATTTTAATATTATTATTATTTCGTACAATTATTTTGTTTATTAATCTTGTATATGTACTACTAATAGGTTGCTTTTACTAATATTCGAAGATATTTGACTATTTAGTTCGTATTAAAGTATGTAGGTATGGAGTTACCCAAGGTGGGTGCGTACTGAATTTGTAATACCGTTTCTTGTTACAGCAGGGGCTGGAAAGTGATGAGGTATACCATCTTTGTGAACTATTTTTATGTTGCTGCCACTCTATTTTCTTACATTTTAGTTTTATACTTTGAAATTAATTTCCACTAGTCATTTTAAATCCACTAAGCGAATGCGTTAATGGAAGATGAGGACGCTTCCCATGAGCAAAGTTGTTTTTGAATTTTACACAGCGCCAAAACTATGAAGTGCTCACTTGCTATATCACGAGCTTCGCCACCTATATTTCAAATATAAATTAATGGGGCGAAATTATGGTTATCCTAATATATTTGGAAATGCGCATTAACTTTTAACAGTAGCCACAGCTTTTGCTCTACCTCTAGTGCATAAAAGCGATATACCTAGAATTTGAAAATTTTATCTCCAATTTTGTTTATGCAAGGTAGCTTGAGAAATATTATATAGCATTGAGTATTGACGAGTTTCATTTGTTTCCTGCAGAGGCGTAGAACGCAACTAGAGGCAAGGTAATAAAGGCCTTCATCTTTGCTAGCATGACATTCCCTTTTTAATAATAATTAAATTCAATTTCAAGCGTAATTTACTTAAGATGAATTAATACACAATTATCTTTATTTAACAAATTCATCACAAAGTAACTGAATAGTACATGTACTATTACATAAAAGGATGATTAGCCCATTTAAATTGTTATGAACAACTGGGCAACGGGTATATGTACTTATATAATTTATTTTATACTGACAATGTAACATGTATTTGTCTTTTAATATTTAATTATTAATATACATTTTGTATAAATATTATTAGAAAAAGGCCATAATAGAAGAGCTTCAATCCTGCAGTAGAGGAGTTCATTATTATATATTGAAATCACTTTTTACTTTAGGCAGAACATTATCATAAGCTTAATATACCTATAGTAAAGTGCAAGTCACGAGGTGCACAGAGCTTGGTAGTAAATACGCTCACACTTCCCAGACTAACTATTTGTAAAAATTGCATTTTCACTACATAACAAAGCACTAAACTGTAATCGTACATATGTACCGATACATATTGCATTCATGTGGCACCCACCTATGTGGCAAGTAGGAAAAATTACGAAAACTACTACTTCATCACTCTGTTGATTTCTATTAGAGTAATAATTACATTATTTAAAAATAGGGAGTTATATTTGTTTTACGCAAATAAACTTTTTAAAATAAGTTTTTATTTTATTTTTTACATCCGTTAGATATAAAAATAATGAATAAACATTTATTTTAAAAGCTTATGTACAAAGATAAATGTAATCATCGTGCTATTTAATTTGTGACTATTCTGAAATTGTTATAGTGGGTAAGTTTTTGTGTGATATCATTTGAGCGTGTTTGAAATATATAATAATTATATAACTTATCCACCACTGCAGAGCTGTGAACCTAAAACCTACATACATACCTCGTCACGATGCACCTGTATGAATAACACACTCATAATATTATATTGGTTGTGCGCGTCATGTTAAAAATAACAACTAGCCGACGTAATGAATGATAAGATTATTATATTAATTACGTAGAAATATGTGTCCTCAATTAAATTAGGTTAGAAAAGTCATTAATAATTTATTGTCTTGATAATAGATTAGTCTGTAAGAAAGCAGTGACCTTCTTATTTTGAATGTAACAAAATACTTAGAGTAATACAGTTTTATGCACCGCAACCTAAAGAAGCTAATTTTATAGTTTGGACCAACGCTTGTAATTGCAATACCTGTATGGCTGAGCTCGGAAGATGCTCGCATCGTATATCCATAGATAAACTTCTGCTTGTTTGAAGTGACAAATCGCTATGAAGCCTCATTAACGCTATTTAGTATTACGCGAACGTTCATACAATGCTTGGGTTCGGTATGCGGCTAAGGAAATTGCTTTTTGTGATCGTTAAACAGCTTCTTCAGTGGGCTTTCTATGTTTGCAGACGACTACACTCATCGGTTTATTGAAAACAGCTCGCTTATTGCGACTGGTGCGAGTAGCGCGAAAAATTGACAGATACTCCGAATATGGTACTGCCGTCCTCCTCCTTCTTATGGCTACCTTTGTACTTATTGCACACTGGCTCGCTTGTTTATGGTAAGCTATGAGATGACAACATATTACAATCTATGAATTGTAATAAAAATCTAAAGAAATTATAAATTATAGGTATGCGATTGGGAGTTGGGAAAGACCTCAGCTTCATGCCCCTATCGGCTGGCTCGATGCTCTCGCTAATGATGTCCAAGCTTCTTATGATAATTCTACGGGGCCTTCTATGAGGTAATTATTTTATGATCTATTATTTACATAACAGATTTATATCAAGATATCTTCATATTTTGTTACATAATTTGAATCTTCATGATTTTATATATAAATACATATATACGTATATGCTGGTTTACTTAGAACCAACATAGTCAAGTTTTCTTCAAGAAACATTTATGTGTTCAATGATCTTCTAGCTAACAATACTTTACTTATAGTTTTTGAATATATAAATTCTGATTAATTTCAGGTCTCGTTACATAACTGCTTTATACTTCACATGTACATCTTTAACGAGCGTCGGCTTCGGCAACGTAGCGCCTAACACTGATATGGAAAAAGGATTTACAATATTCGTCATGCTCGTGGGCTGTATGTTTTAACTTAATAATAATAATTGCTATTGTACTGTAAAATTTAACCCTATATATAATATATTTAACTAAATATTTCTTTATCTACATATATCTATATATAAATATTTGAATTATAGCTTAATAAATGCCTAAAATCTTTAACTATTTGTATACTATTATGTTTATAAGTCCTAGTAAATCCACCCTTGCTAACTTTATTTTACATGTACCATATATTTTATAGATGCTTTATACTGCTTTTAGTAAGAGTTGAGTTAAAACAATTGATTCAATTTTCAGCTCTAATGTATGCTAGTATATTTGGAAACGTATCTGCTATAATCCAAAGACTTTATTCAGGAACTGCAAGGTATCATACTCAAATACTAAGAGTTCGGGAGTTTATTAGATTTCATCAGGTACATTTACTTTCATCTTCAAAAATAATAATAATAAAGTAATACTTTTTATAAGAAAATAATAAGCTTATAACATTTTCAGATTACGAATCCTTTAAGGCAAAGATTAGAAGAATACTTTCAACACGCATGGAGTTATACGAACGGAATCGATACGTCCAGTGTACTAAAAGGTTTTCCTGAATGTCTTCAAGCTGATATCTGTCTTCATCTCAACAGAAATTTACTTGCTAATTGTGCAGCTTTTGAAGGTGCTAGTCCAGGTTGCTTAAGGTAAATATGTTTTTGTATTCAAAAGTGCATATACAATTTTAATATTATATCAACTATTGAAGTGTACCTATTATTAAACTAATTTTAGGGCGCTTTCTCTGAGATTTAAGACAACTCATGCACCTCCTGGAGAAACTTTAGTGCATCGTGGCGACGTTCTAACTTCTTTATACTTTATATCTAGAGGATCTATTGAAATTCTTAAGGACGACATTGTTATGGCTATTTTAGGTAATCTTTGGATTTTTGACAAAATAAATTTAGTATTATAATAATATAAAAAGATACTACATAGTACATTTTATCTTCTCTAATATTAAATTCTGTTAATTATAGGCAAGGATGACATTTTTGGAGAAAATCCATGTATTCACGGCACAGTCGGTCGGAGCAACTGCAGAGTTCGCGCGCTAACATATTGCGATCTGCACCGTGTTCATCGAGATGATTTACTAGACGTGCTCGATTTCTATCCTGAATTTCGTGCATCTTTCGTCAATAACCTAGAAATAACATATAATATGAGAGACGTTAGTATAATTATTAAAACGTTGGTATTATATTTAAATATTAAATATTTAAAGCTTAAAACAATATGTGGCAAGGCAATCGATATATATATATATATATATATATATATATATATATATATATATATATATATATATATATATATATATATATATATATATATATATATATGCTGATTTTGTCCTTCAAAAAGAGGGCTACTTCGTCAAAGACGACATTATCTTATCACAGTACTTTAAAATTTATCTAATATCAAATAAAAATTTTAAAACGATCGATGATCTAATACTCATTATTTAATAGTAATAATATATTATACATACATATGATGTATCCTCATAATTTCATATTTAACATTAATGCTACAGTACCTACCATTTACAAGATTATCCTTCTACTAAATGAGTAATTATATAAATTGTGTAATAGAATTATCTTAATATTTTAATGTCTCTTCTTTTTCCTTTTTATTTAAATTTAACTACATTTTTATAATAGGATGACTTAGGAGGTATTGAACCTCGACGGCGGATGCGTTACGAGAATCCCTGTGATGCTAGACTACTCCGAGAAGCATACGCTCGTACAACGCGTCGTCCCCATACCGAAACATTCGCAGACAAGGTGGTGCGTGATTCGCTTTACCTGTGCTCCATATATGTTACCCTTGCGCACCTAATATGTATATATAAATCTATATATATGCACCTAATATGTATATATACATAATAAATATTATTATTACATCGAAGTAAAACTAAAGACCAAATATATTCAAATATGAAATATTATGTGATTCCATAACATGTATGTTGCACACAATAAGGCTTCAATATGCACTAAAAAAATATCGATACCTTTGAAAATAATTGAAATGTACATAAATTTACATGTAGAATCAAGTCAGCCTATTGAAGCCTGAACTAATTATATGCTTTTAACTTTGCTATATAAAATGAAATTTATTTTTTAAATTCTTATTTTTTTTCAGGATTCACAGTGTAGTGATGAAGATACAGAATCACCGCCGAGTCGAGGCATTTTAGAGTTTTCAGCAGACAAAGCTGGTCAGGACGTTACTCCATTGAACTTTAACTTTAGCAAACAACGATCAACTACGCTCAATTCTATTACAGGTACTAATAAATAAATAATAAAGGAATGTAATCCTAAGTATTTAAAATGTTAATTTTTATAGCACTTGACACGACATTGATTAATTCCTGAATATTAATTGAAAAGTCGTGCTTAGTGCTATTTATAAATAATATTACCATAGCGTAGTTGCACATAGACATATGGAACGATGTGCAAATCCCTTTTAAAAGTTATATCCTTATCAAATTATATAAATGACCCATTTTAAATAGAACCATTCCTGTATATACCTATGTGAAATAATTGCTTTATTTTTTATATTTATCATTTTAGCTTTTGTAATTTGAACTTTTGTATCTACGAGAATGGTACCTATATGCGATACATAATTATTATATCCCTTTTCTTCTTCTTAGGTAGTACTTATATGCAATTAATTTATCTTAGACATATACATTTCAAAATGGAAATTCATAAAACAAAACAAAATCTTCTAAAACATTGTTGATCCTCTCATAGTCATTATTATAATTATTTTGAAAAGAAATAATAAAATATTTAAATAAATATGTAAGATTTATATCGTATTGATTTAATTTGAAGCAGCATGTAATACGCTTTTTGTCCCACATTGCCCTTTTCGATAACGGTGGTGAGAGGAACGTGGAGTAGATAAGCGAAGCATATTAATCGATACAACAACTAGGTTATTTACGGCCCGGATTAAATATTTCGAATATGCTTCTTGACCACGTTCCTCCTCCTCCCGCTCTGAGCGCGGCCCTTGTGTGCAGGCATGCTAGCGCAACTAAAACGGAGTTTCCCAGACCTCTACCACCATAAAACCCACCAGCCGCTACACAACAAATACTGTAAGTATGCATATACAAATCTTTAGATGCATGTTCCTTTTTAAACAGATTCTTCAATTAAGTCTGATGTTAACAAATCTTCTACTATCTTTTATTTAATTTAATATATTAAATATATTTATTTATCATAAAGCACTAAAATAATAATAAGTAAATAAATTTCATAACTATAACAATACGTAATATTTACTTTTTAGACAATGTATAAGATAAATTATTTTTGGAATAAATATTTACTGTGTGAAAATGAAAATCACCATAGACTTTTCTACACTATAGGAGGTAAACCCTGTATATAAGCATATTTTTGGAGTATAGAATAAAAATCTATTTGATAAATTTTAGCTCAATCAACGCCTCAGACCTACAGAGGTAGAGCAGCCGTTCGACGGCAGTCTTCTGTAGGTCCTTTGAACGATACGTCACCTCTAACTGGTGGAATGGCGGGAGAACCGGCAGTCAGTACTCCTGCACACAGCGCCACGTTGCCTGTCTCCAGCCTCAGCACTAACCCCAGCTCGTACTACACCAACGCGTCCCCCAGCCCGCCGGCGCCCGCACCCGTCCACGTCTCCTGTGACGATATCCTAGCTCCGAGCGCGCCGCAATCTGTAGGTCGCACCTCAAGATCAGCCCCACATTCGGCTGTCAATTTACACCAAACAGGCCGACCGACGGCTCTTGCTTTCCCTGCTGAAAGAGGACAAAATGGAATGCAGGTAATTTAAAATATTACAAAATTGATAACATTCCTACTCTTAATATATTTAAAACCAATATACTAAATTTTTGGCAGGATGTGATTTCTCCACAGTATCAAAATGTTGGTGCAGCGGCAACTGCGGCATCAGTTGCAACAATATTGACGAGATTGGAGGAACTTAGTAGACGAGTTGCCGTTTTAGAAACAGGACTAACTGCTGATGTGCGGCGTATTTTACAATTACTACAAAGTCGTGATGTCACACAACACAATACGCAAGCTGCCCATACACCCTCGCAACCATTACCCAAAGCGTCATTGTCCGTTCCTCAAACAAATGAGGTATAACCTTTTACCATTAGCTACTAACTTCCACTCTTTCTATTTTCTCGCATCGCTCAACGTAGTTGTTACTTTTCTAGAACCAATGGGAGTGGAACTGGAACGGTGACCGCGAGCGTGGGGGACGCGGCGGTCGCGAGCGCGCCGACCGCACTCCGGGAGTCCAGCGCTCAGCGTCCGAGCCGCACGCGCCCTTGCCGCCGGCTCTTCCTCCGCCCCCACACTCGCACTCGTTCTACAGGTAGTGTGAGGCAGGCGAGACGAGCGCTCCCCGCTCCCGGCCATCGACGCGCTCGCTCGCAGAGTCCGCCTCGTGCGGCTCGCTGGCGGGAGGCTCGCCGGCCGCGCCCGAGCCTCCGCCAGCGCCCTGTGGCACGCGCCACATCGCACCTCGCGCGCGCTTCCACTTCTGCCGGCGTATTGCGTGTGCCCGCCGCGACGACGCGAGGACCTTCCTCTGACACTCCCGACCCCATGGACCAATTTTGTACTCTCGTCAATATCTAATTGACTCGTCCTAGCACCGCGCACGGAGCGCCCGACGCTCGCTCGGAGTCCATTTGTATTTTACAAGGATGACTGTTACTGAATAGTGTCCAAGTTTGGGTCGAATAAAAATTGGCCTTAGTTCGTTAACGTTTAAAGGTTTTCGTAAATGAGTACAATATCCGTATTTGTAAATTTTATGAGTGTTTTCACACGCAGTAATTGGTGGACGCATAGGGTGCTTTAATTTTGTTGTAGATTACAACCGTTATGTATAATTACGAGTGATTACATAAAATATACAATAGCACTTTTTCATATTGACAATCGTCGACATAAGCTGTCGATTTGATATTATCGAACAAATAATGATTTTAAGTTTATATCTCAGCTGCACAGAATAAAGTTATAATAAGACTGAGACACTACGTAATGCCGTGAACTGTATTTCCAGAAGAGAGTAAACGATAAACGCTTTCTACCCGTCCTTGCTCCTTGCCTTTACATTGTAGCTAGGTAATATCTAACACTTCTTTGATCAAACATTTTGAAATGCTCCTTGTGGAAGTGCGTTTATGAAAATTCACTTATCATTATCATAGGTATATATACCATATAAAGTTCGACGTTGATTATCCACGGCCACAACATTTTAATTATTCCACATTTATTTTATTTATTTACCCAAACTTTGACTTTTATTATTATATTTATTTTTTAAATATTCTAAACATGACTTTTTTTATAAATAAAATTAAATTAGTTGTTCAATAATTCAGATCGTAATAATATCTATAGAATAACTCATTATTTATTTTAAGATTGGGTGTTAAATATATTCAATATTTATTTCATAAAACTATGTAATCATGCAAGCAACGACTCTTTGTAAAGCTAAGTTGTTAAGTAATCCTGTTCCTGATCTGGTGAATTGGACAACTAAATAAGGATGTTGACTGCTTTTTAGATAATAATCTTATTGCGCGTTTTAAGGCATCTTAAAAGATATCAAAAACTGTATATTTTTTTATGACAACTGCAGCTTCACAAATTAAATTTCTTCGAGCAATACAAAAATTATAAGAAATGTGTTCAGTGTAATATCATTTATTCATGTCATTTAGGGAAAACTTCCACCACATACCGATAAAGTTTCAGATACTAAGCTAATGCTATCAAATAAAATCTAATATTTTAAACTGATATTATCTACTAGATGTTTGTATATGAGACCTGTAATTTCACAATGTTTTGTGTATCTGCCAGACAAGGAACATATTTCTTATCGGGGCCTTGTAATATAATGATGACGAATATGTTTGCAAATTTTCTAAAGCTATAGCATGAATTTACAAAAATATATTGATATTTTTGTCAATATATTTATGCTATCGCATGAATTGACAAAAAATATACTGCGATAGCATGAATTGACAAAAATATATTGATATTTAAAAAAAGCGTTGTGTGATTACATTTTTATTTTGAATTATAATTATGAAATGTTTATAATTCTTTAAAATTTATAATTCTTTGCTATTTCTATTCAAACATCGTCAACATCCTTATGTCAAACAATAACTACCGTAATCACCGCTATTTAATATCCGCTTATTAAAGAAACTTTTATAAAATACCATTTTAAATAAGAGTTAATGCTAAATCGTGGCTCAAAGATTGTATCTTTATGTGGTAATGTATAATCCTAGTTACGAATTAAGACATGTCGCCAATATATCATATAAGCAATAAAAAAATCATTATAGTAAGAACAGGTATCTGAATACGTTATATACATTTAATTATATGCGGCTAGTATCAATTTTAACAAAGCTATTTGTAACATAGTGCTATTTTTTGTTAAGCTTACTAAATTGTAATTCGTACGAGTAATATTGAGCTTATTCTTAACGGCTATGTTATGGTAGCACAATATATCGGCAATTTTTTATTTAACGGAAAAAAACGTAAAAAATAAAATAAAGTTTGAAAGGTATGGAGTATGTACGCTGCACATAATTCCGTTATATGGTGATACATTTATAAGCATTAGATAGTTGCATTTTCGAACCTTTGTTTTATAGAAACGTTTCTAAAACATCACTCATTTTTTAAACTATAAAACGTCTTAAAATATATGTCTATTCATAAAATATATGTTTATTATTTTAATTTATATATATTTGAGGTAACAATATGTAATCAATAATAATGTAGGTATATATTATATATTTAACAAATGTATTTCAAAATTAATTGTGTCGCTTAATTTTGAATATAATTTCATATTTAAAGTCTTTAAAGATAAATTTCAGGGGTTACTCTTGAATCTTGATTTATAATCACATTAATACATATCCAGGTTTCACTGGCCTGCATTAGTACTAATTTAATACGTTATTTGTGACAAAGTAAAGTACTTTTATAATAATTAAAGTTTATTTATCAAATGTTTTTAATTTAAATTAAAAAGCATAAATTAATGAAATTCTTACGAATTATCTCAATTTTCACATTATAAAGTAGATAGTTTATATACTACATACACATGTTAGTCCTCAGGCATAAAAACGCCAACCGAAACCACCATAATACAACCTACAATAAAATCATATTTTTTATTTTAATTATTAACAAAATACTCTATCTAATTTTCAGTATATTTTATTTAATGTTAATAATATTGTTGGTTGTTTTGAAACACTACTAGTCATGTGAACTAATCACTATAAGAATTATAATTTATTTTATTTTTAACATAATAATATAAATAGTAAACACAAAACATAACATTTTATTTTACTCGAAAACATAATTTTGTAGAGTATTCTTAATAGGTAAACCTAGTAAATAAGTTGGTCAATTGAAATGTATTTAGATAATGTTCAACTTAAATCAAGTCTTTGACTATTGAACAATATTTGTTGCTTAGCTAATTACTGTAGTACGCTTTAATTAGAACCTTTTTGCTTTCATAGGCTTAGATTTACGTAAAATGTACCTACTAACTTTAAAATACCAACGAAATTGATTATTTAGGTTTTTTTTATTTCAGACGTCTAATTTATTTTTTAATTTATTATTCAACAGGAGTATAACTAAAAAATAGCAATACACGAAGTCACGTAGAATATTATTTTAATATTTAGAAAAATATCTGGTTCTGATATTCTTGTATTAGTAAGTTGAAATTAATACCTTTTAATATGAGTTATATAATTATAATTATGAATACAAAAGACGCCGGCGTTTTTTAAGATTATTTATTTGTGACTTAAAATTTAAAAAGATTTATCTCAATTTATATACCTTCAAATTTTTAATATTAATTTTACGATTATCCAGCAATTATTTTTGATTGTATGATTTAAATCGGTTTTATATTGAGTCAATATTTCAACTATTGGCGTTCTCGGTATGATCTATACAAATAAGATATAATCAAATTATATAATATAACATTAGTTTATTGGTTTTTTGAATTCATTAACAAAAATAATTGCTTCACAAAGTTTAAAAATATTTTAAAATATAGTGTAACGTAACTTTAATTAACAATAAAGTAGGAATGTATCTACGTTAAACTCATAGTCTTTGTACGCTTAGGATGTTAACCGGCACATATTTCACTTCTATTTTATAATATGTTGTAGTTGATAATAAACTTGAGTAGATTTATGTCATAAATGTAAGAAATTTTGGAAGTGTTGGACTGTACTAATTTTTTCCACATGTTGATCAACCATTTTTTTCTTAGCAGAGGTACTGAGTGTATTTTGAAATACTTGCCTACATGTATAGTTGTTACTAAACTTAGTAACGATGGCATTCAGTTATTAATATTATTTGCGGTTGTTATTTAAATTTAATTTTTATAAGAGACAGTTCAATTTACACTCAAAATATTCTGATAACTTTGATATAAACCTACTTACCTGACTTACTTGACGTTACCTAAGGGACAGTGATCATATTATAAGATTAACATTTAAGTATTGTGGCTATGAAATAAACGCTACAAATATTTTAGCATAATGAACTTGTATAAAGTCGTTCGCTTTATCATTTTAAAAATTGTTGCCTTGAAATTAATTTTAGTCACAAATACCGGTTGTCTCAGCTTTGAATAATCCCACATTTATATGGTTCTAGAATATTGTATTGATAAGTTTAGTATTTTATATTTTAAAACATATTAAATGCAATGTTAAGGCATGCATAATAATAATTAGTAATTTTGTCTGTGATCGAAATTTTATATTGTTAAGCTGAAAAATAAGCGCACGTAATTTCTAAGTTTCAACGCTATAATATGTTTCACATATTCTTAAAATTTACCTACTGTTGATTTTGTATATGTATATAAGTAATCGTATTTTTACATGCTCTTGTTTCATTAACGTATGCACTAAATATTCTAGATTAAAATAAAAATAATGGTCTAAAACTCTTGTTTATATCGCTCTGTTTATATAACTTACGTTACTTGTTTTTAAATTAAACCTCAAATATTAAACCTCTTTGGTTACAAATTTATTTTAAAATTTACATTTTAATTCGGAGACAAGAAATTTAATTCATATTTCCGATTTTCTATAATCCACATTTGCCCTAACATTAGACAGCGCACAACAAAAACTGCAATTTAAACAAGAGACTTTAGAGGAGCACACCGTTCAGTTACGTAAAATACTACAGTTGAAATGCTATGAAATGAATCGTTTATCTCAGTATCTTTTTATATTTAGGCCATTCTCTATTGCTCCAATGATTCGCATGTTAAGTATTATATAATATTTCATAACATTTTTATATAAGCAAACATTGTTATCTTATTATAATTCTTACTAATACCTAAAAGTTACATTCTTTTAACAAACTCGCCTTACAACACGTGCTCTTTTAAGTTTTGTTACACAAAATATCTTAAGCATGTTGCGTGTTGAGGCCTGAATAATATTTCAAAACAATATATTACTAAATAGGGTAAAATATATTATTAATAACTACTATGCTAAGATACACAGAGCATAAATAATTGTTTCGATTGAGATGATACGGTTAAAGGTTTTGTTCTATTAGTAATCGGTATCACTAAAACGAAATGTGGCCTTTTAAGCGATTTTATTTTTGACTGGTATCAAACTAAAGGAAATTATTAATAATATAACGTCTACATCAAACTACGTAATTCGTAAACACTCTCGAAAGTATATTACAAATGAATTTAAATTGTAAAAAAATAAGATTGTTAACTACAATAACGCAAAAAATAAAGGTTACAAATATACCAGGGTAATTAATTGAATTGCTGCTAATGGATACAATTTATTTAACTCGAGATAAACTTGAACTTAAGAAGTCACTACTTAAATTTTGGTTGCAAGTAAATTTAATTCTTCACAATACAATTGTTTACAATGACAGTTTGTGATTAATAATTACAATAATAATAACGTATTACTTTTTATTTATTTAAAAAAGTCGGCTGTTTTATGAACAATGTTGTTATAAATATAATTTCTTAATCATCGCATTAAAATTAAGTGCTATTTTATCTGAGAAGTGGCAAGTAGAATAACAGAACAGAATGATTTAAAAAAACGGTCCGTTGCCCGTATACTTTTTTACGATGCCCTCGACAGTAAATTTAAAATCCTGTATCGATTCAATATGTTCAAATTCATTATGTGACAAATGTTATCACAAAAACATAAATAATAAGAGTCGCCTTGATTTCCATATATATATTTCAAATTTAAATAATTTTTCGTATTTATAAAGCAGGCTGGATTTTTATATAGAACTTAACACTATCATTATGTCAAGTAAAACAAAGCACCATCTTTATAACATTATACTTTGGTTTTGTATTTCATTAATAAAATGCTGCATTAATGTAAACTTTTTATATCACAATTATTATTTATTAATGTTATTTCTAAGTATTTATTGACAAATTGTGCAATGCTATACATGTACTTAAATCATTGTAAACTAAATCAAGCACATTAGCCATATTATAGGTGAATGAATATTTGAACTGCGCAAAAGTCTTGTTGAGTACGTATTTCAATAAGTTGAAAGAAAATAAAAATGTCACGCACATGCGATTTGCTGTTTTATTTCAGTACTAATATACTCATAATCGTCTATAAAAATAAAGGCATAAGAGTAATAAGAGTAACAATCTTAGTTTGTCTAATTAACAATAAGTATTAGAACTGTGATATACACTTTTTTTTTGACTGAATAATCAAGCTCATGTTTGTCTAAATGCAGGCTTTATTTTTTTGGTTTATGATATGTTGCATATTATGAACCTATTGTTCCGGTTCAACCATTCACTTAACACTGCTAGGCCTAGAGTGCCTGCTGGTTCCTTATTAATCGTGGCTGGCGGTAACGCGTTGCCAAATAGATCACAGCATTTTGTATATAGCAAGTGGTCACGGGAGCTCCTCTTTCTATGCTGGTGAACTTAGAAACTTGCTTCGAACATTTGACGTGTGTGACGTTTGACTTCGAGTGTGTTTTTATTCCCCTGAGACCGGCGGACCCGATCGCGCCGTGACATCGTATAAGACTTATATTTCTAATGTGAATGACGGTGCACGAAATTGAGGTGTACCACCGTTCAGTGTAGTGAATGGTTGGATCGGTACAGGCATAGGAGAGCACCATTAGGGTCTGGGGTGTTGATTTCACTATAGAATGGTAAGACTATAAAACATAATGCATATCGTTATATATTCAATCGTGCTTGCAACTTGGTGCACGTACGCACATATTACTTATTTAAACAAAAATTGGCAGCAATTATTAAATAATTCATTAATGGGTAATATTATTTTTAGTTCTACGCTTTATCCGTATCATAGAAGGGTAGGCAGAGGGATTCGTGGAAAACTAATATTATGACACTCCACGAGCTATTCGCCGCTCGAGAAACTTAACGCCGCGCTTGCTTAGTTGTCAAAGAGAAGAAAATGAAAATGAAATAATTGATCCTCCCAGAGTGGAAATTGAACCGTCGCATAACTGACTCGGACGCTGCGCTTCTGCGCCACGACGGTCCTCAAATATTTTTTTGTAAGAAAAAGTAATACACAATATATTACTTATAAATTAGCCTCAATATCTCCAATAACTTTTCCAAAACCATAATTTCTATAATATTTTGTTATATTTTTAGCAATATTCTAATATTTACAGATTATTTTCGTTATATTTATTAAAATTTAAAAAGTCGTATCCCTGCTGGATTTTTGAACTTTCATTTCAGGATTTGTTATCGTCACCTGTTGTTTAAGTTTACGTTACTATTATTTTTTTGTTGTGTCTTTTCAAGTAATTTTAATAAATTTTCAACTTTTAAAATAGATTAGGTTGTGATAATAAAAATGGCATAGTATTTTTAATTTAATCTGGTAGTTTAATATGTGATGAGTAGAAAAATATGTAATGAAATTTAAATATAAATCATATATTATTAATAACATAATAAGATAAACATACTAAGGTAAACCTTTAAAATTCTTTTTTTTTTAACTTAATTGCCGGATTGTCCAATACTAATTACTAACTAATAGGGTTAACAATTTAAAAGAACTAAATTCAAAGTTTGTAAGTAATTAAAAAAGTTATGATAAAAATCAAAAATAAAAATTTTATTTTTGAAGTTGACTTGACTATGCCCAATTATAATAGGTGAAAAGCGTTCTATAAATATTTAAAAGAGATTATTTATTTGTTCGTTAGTATAAAATAATTACTTTTTGCATAAATAACAAATCTTTCATTTGCTAATAAAATTTATTTTACTTTGGTCCTTAACTGACACTTACACTAAAACTTGACGCTTGGAACTTCAAAGAAACATGACATATGACATGATCATAACCTAAATATTATGAAAAATATTATTATTTAAATTATACATCTATTATAATGAACAAAGATTCTATAATACAACCAATAAAGTGTCATAAATGTCGACAAATATTGCTTTCTGACATGACAAATACGTATAAATCGTTTTGTGACGAGAACTGTGATAGTTATAATAACAAAGGTTTTGTATATCTGTTAGAAGATAAGTTACCTTCTTGGATTAAAAATAAAGTTGATGAAGAACAATGGACTAGAGGAAAATTACATTGTGAAAAATGTGGATCAAAAGTAGGATCGTTTGATTTTGTTTCTGGAAGAAAATGCTGCTGTGGAAAATCTATTTTACCTTCAGTATATTTTGTCACCAGTCAAATAGACAAACCAATATGTTTTCCTAATTAAAACTCGTCATATATCATTTTTGTTTTTAAATTTTTCTCATTTTAGACATGATCCTCTATTATTATCTCTTATTTACAACTTTTTAATGTTTTTAACACTATCTTCTTCCATGTACAATTTAATTGAAGAGGACTGAAAATAATTATTCTAAATCATTTTATTATACTATTCAACCTATCATGTGCTTTTCTAAGAAAGAAATGGAGATATTTAAAAGTAGACAAGTAACTTATTATTTGCATAATTCTAAATAATCATATATCTATATATGTATTAAATTTACTAACTTTACTTCTACAGCTTTATAGTATGTATGTAAATTCAGATCATAAAAAATTATGGTTCAAAATGCTCCATTGCTTTTCTGATGAAAGAATTGATAACAATTTCTAAACTAGAAATATACCTATGGTGAGTGTAGTAAGATTTCTATTATTTATTAGATTATTAATTATATTTTGATAACATTAGCAACATGAGGCTGTCATTTTGCAAAATAGCTTTATTTATTTATTTAACTAATCATTGGAAATATTTTGATACTCAAATTCTGAACTTAAAAAAAGACATAGGGCCTGCAGAACATCTTTCCATCTAGAATGGTCTTGAGTCAGTGTTACCAAAGTCCTCTCATTTAAGGTAGACTGTAGCCACTTCTTAGGTGACTGACATTTACCATGTTGACTTTGAGCCACCGATTCTTTTGCCATCTTGTTGACAGTAAACAGATTCTTCTTCCTCATGCAGATGTCTATGTCAATATTTTATGTGTATATGCATTTCCTTTTATCATTTATGTAAATTTTATTTATTCTATAACATAACATTTGCATAGGTTTATTAATATAATAGTTAAAAATTGCACCTTGCCCATTTTTTAATAGGACCCCTTTTATTAGCTAGCCTCAAAGAGATCATTTGTGGTGACATAGCCACCTTTTCATAGTTTCTTACCATTTAAAATATTTTATTAAATATTAAATTTGTTAATTATATTTTATATTGTATTTAAATTAAAGTATTATTAATAAAAGTCAATTTTAAATTACTTATTTATTTAATTACATGTAATGCTACTCAACAGCCATATAATTTGTTACTTCTGGGTTAACTTCTATATCTCTACATTTGGCAGCATGTAATTCTCTTCGAATCTGAAAGAAAATAATTTTCAATATAAGACAAGTAACTATTTATGGGAAGGTTACATATGACATTGCTTTGAAATTAATTGGATGTGTTGTAAAAATTACTAAAGGTTCTCTCTCTCAATTACATACATTTGTCACATATATTGTGGTAAGTTGAACATGTCTAAGAATTTGGAATCAATGCAAGTATTTATCACAAGTGTTATTCATGTTTATAAAAGAGATCATAATAATATAAGCAGCATAACTTATACCATACTAGAATGATACATGAGGTTTTTAACAACAATGAAAGTGTGTGGAAATTGGTCATTAAGATCTTTGTTTATCCTCACTGAGACTAATATGAAAATATACATTGCATAATTTGTAAGTAGTTATTAAATTTATCTAATAGTGAGAAAATTATAAAGCCAATTAACAGAATAGTGCAGTATACTGTACACATACTACAGTAAATAATATGTTACATAATTATCAAACAATGTGCAAATCATTTTTTAATAACAAATTTATATTTATGTATAGTATATTAAAAAATAACTTACATCATGAGTTATAGTTGGATGTGACTGTTTCTTCAGCAATTCTAAAAGTGCATCTCGCTGTTCTGAAGAAATATCAGCTTTATACCGTTGTACAAAAGTTAGTAATGCTTGATGCCACAGCACAGGCAACATCCTACTTTCACTTTGAAACCTACAAAGATGGTTTATAATATTATAAGATGATATTATTCACTAATAACATTATGTACAAAAAGTTAAAATAACTATTTACCTTAAAAAGTGGAATACAACAGAGTCAACCACTCTATATGGAAGAGCATACTTTTTATCAAACAAAATTCTCAAAAATATTGAATTTGCACCAGTGTAGTCCATTTCAGCAATCTTTAGAAGAGCTGCACTAGAATGAAGTACTGGAACTGAATTTCTAGCTAATACTGAACCAATGATGATAGCTTCACGCAATGTACAGTCACCAGACTAAAAAAATACACAAGGTTACACCTCAGAAAATATATACATTTAATTCATAACAGGTAAATTGAATACTTACTTCTAGTAATGGCAATAATATTCCCTTCATAAATGCACCTGGTTTAAATAAAGCCTTTCTTAAAGCTTGATATAAATGAAAATTTAATCGTTTATATTCTGCTAAATCATCCCTTACTCTTGGTAATAATACCAAGTTATAAAATCTTTGTGCCATTTTTTCTTTTAAATTAGAAGCAAAGATTCTTGTTGCCTGTAACAAAATAGATACTAAAGTTAAGAAGATATTCTAATTATAATGTATAAATATGCAATGTATAAATATGCAATGTACAATTAAGACAATACCTGATACATAGCTGCTGCAGACCATGTTGTTGGCTCCGTGATATATAATATCTGTTCCCAATTTTGTAAATGTGGTATCATTTTGAATGCTTTTGGTAGTTTGCCTGATCTGTACTTTTGTAAGACATTTCTCACACCTTCATACATATCTTTTATTCTAAAAAGATTATTTATACACAATTATAAATATGATAAGTAGATAATACCTTGACTTATGCTACCCAAATTTATGCAATTTAGGAATTCCATGGTAAATAATCTTGCCTTTTTCTGTTTAGCTTTTACTCAATTGAAAAAAGTACAGTTAAGTAATTTATTTTCTCAGCAAATATATTTAGCTCAAGTGCCACATTTTCATGATAAAGACATACAAATGATTATAAAAGAGTTCATAGAAAAGCATGAGTAAATGAAAGATATTGAAAACCTTGATAATTTACATTCAGTTCAATCAGAATGTGGAATAACAGCAATTGGACTGAAGGCATCACCTCAATTTGAAAATAGTAATATCAATTTCAGAAATATTAAAATCAAAACAAAAAAAGCAAATACAATGAAATTTTACAAGGGAAAAATTTGGATAGTCTCATTATTATGTTACATTTTAAGAGCTTTGCAAAGTCAAAGATCTTCATAAATATTTTTTGTATATGTTGCGATTTTCTTTGGCTTCGGGCTCCAATTAAAAAATTTATATGTATTTTTATAGAAAATTATACAATAACCCCTAATTGTGGCTCAGTCCCGCTTATCACATAAATTTGGTGTGCTATGTTCAGTAATACATAACAAAGAATGTTTCTATACCTTGGATCAATATTTTGCAATTTTAATGTTTCAACATCTGAAAATTGTGTGTGTAGTTCAGTATGTTTATCTGTAATTTTATCTTTAATAATGTCTGCCAAAGTCCGAGTTTTCTCTGGTTTAGATGACATAAACATTTTGAGAGCTTCTTCATCTTCTTCATTGATCTCAATATTATCATAATAAGTGTCTGGTTCCAGCTCATCATGATCTGATCCATCATCATCAGAGGCTGGATCTGTAATAATAATAAGGTACAATAAACTAAGAAACTAAGCTTTAAATACATAAAAAAAATAAATAAAGGCACATACCGTTAAATGAAATTGGAAGAGATGTTGCTGAAGAAGAAGTTGTACCACCACCTAGTTCAGCTTGTTGTTTTCGTGCAGCTTTAAGAATTTTTTTCGATAAATCTGCGTTTACAAACTAATACAATCAATAAGAATAACAAATCAGTTTATATAATTTTATTAAATTTATAGTTATATTCTCAACTTACGTCTTCGTCATCATCATGTCTATTTTTTTCTTTCACTCTATTTTTACTTTTAACAGCACTTGAAGCTTCAATCTGGTCTGCAAGGGCAACATTTTTTCCAAGTTGTGAGGGTTTTACTTTTTTAGCTTTTCCCATAGTAGTATTTTACTTTAATTTATATATGATGTATAACCACGTGCTAAAATAAATTGATTTGACAATTTCAATATCTTATTTTTCGATACACAGCTTACAGACACTACTTAAGCTTGACAGTTGAAAACTGATTTTGACTTTTGTAGGGTTGTTCGTTATATATCGATGCATCGGTAATATTAGCGCTAATTGTTTTTTATTCGACCAAACACAAGAAGTATCCAATGTCATGGCAATAGAATATTATGACTGTCACGAACTTACTTAATTACTATTTATAAACGGCTTCTTTTGGGAAATAGATCCCTATTTCTTTTATTATATTGTTTTAATGAGATCAATAAATAACAACAATTTAGTTTTCAAAATAATCATCACAATCTTGTCCACAGAAGCTATATCTAGAGTAAAATTTTCTTATTAAATCTGCCCAGCAGATTGTAACGCAAGTTACAAACGTAGTAACGTAGTGAATTATGAAATATATAACTTACATAGCATTCACAATTAGTTTAGAAAACTTACATATGTTAATATATATTTATTTGATTGTAACATTTCTGCGCTTTGTTATAAGCAATGGTTACAATACTGTAAACAAATACTAATACACTACTGTTCGGCAAAAACGATATCTTTAGTTTCATATAAATTAACTTAAAGGTATGCGCCTTTTCTACTGCTAAATTATTTCATTTGAGCTATTATTCAATAGTAAATTTTTAATTATTGGAATTATTGATATCTTTGTAAATCAGTTTAGGTATATGAAACGGAGTATATCGAATAAATAATTTTTTTAAGGATTGTGTTGTTGATATATATATCGAATTGAAGAATCGATGTTCACGATGTTTTGAATAACAAATATAACATAGTAGTAATCACTATGGAGTAATATAGTCAGTTCTAATAAGAGCACAAGAGGATATGAAATTTGGAAATTAAATATTTTTGTCCTAAACTTTTGTATTTTTATGTTTCTTGTTGTTTTTTGATAATCCTGAGAAAGGTGAAAACCTTTCCTTGGTATACTGTGTCTGGGACTAAAAATATGGTTTTTAAATTTACAACAATTAAATTTTTGGTTTAGTGATTTTAGCTTAAGCCAAATTAGGCTATATATTTCTTTAACTAATGAAGCCAAATATTGTTTTTAACCTACTCATGTCGTTTTTATACGTCTGTTACAACTTATTTTTGGTTGTAAGCATCTATATAATAAAATTCAATGACAATTCCACTTTTTTCTGTTACACAAATGTCCATGCTTATAAGTCACAACTATAACGTAATTATATTCTTATTTCTACGTATTAATTTTTTACTTCTAGTTTCGACTACAATTTTGTTTTAAAATTCAGGCTAATTTATTGTTAGATAATTTGAGCAGTAATTAAGTACTTATGGTAATAATTAAAAGGAAATATTATATTTTGTTATTTTTCTTATTTCGATATAAAAAGTTCTAGACAAAAATAATATAACATTGAACAATTTAACATCAGTTTACCGATGCTTTTATTTAAAGTGAAATAAGTAAATTAACTGTTCCTCTGAAAATGCCTACTTAAATGAATACTAAATACTACAAGATGCTCAATAATTATTAAATTTAAATTTCATAGTGGAATAGGAGCTGTGCTACCGTTTTTACGAAAGTATCTCGTATCCAGAGAGTAAAAGTAAGCATTAATGACTTCTCAGAAGAAGAAAGCTGAACTTCTAATCGATGAGAATTTTTTTCATCTCCACTATTTCTTTGATTCTAACTAGGACAATTCTCTCGTATACTTTCCTTAGGCAGCTAAATGAGGCTAATGGGTAGGTGCTTTTGGTTTGCGATAACTGTGACTTCGTTCCACTCTGTAAGAAATGGACATCCTGCTAGAAGAGCTTTGAAAATTAGGACCAATAAAGACACAAATTGGATCGGGAGATTCTTAAGGACCTTGCTGGGAATGTTGTTTGAGACCGGAGGTTTTTTGGAATTAAAGTCCTTGAGAATGTTTTTGACCTGGTCCAAGATGGATGGACTAACCGGTTCGCCGGTTGGGGGCATTGAAACCCACTCTGCCACCTCGGAGTCCACCCTCGCTAGGTGATCCGGGTGGCATGGTTTACTGCTCCGCGAGCATTGCGGTTTTAAACTATCGGCGAGGCATTCCGGTTAGTCCTTTGCTACGTCTACGGAGTCCATGATGCCAGAAACCATGTCTAATAGTGGTGAATTGTCCGTTCTAATGTGTTTACCGATGTTTTTCCAAATAATGACGATTTTGGTTGGCTGGCCTGAGGAGCTATCTGAATCTAGTTTATAGACTGTGATCAGAATCACGTTCTGATAGCGATTCAACAGAACATTCCCTGAGGGACATGTCCTTAAGAATGGCTATGATTTGGCTACCTATGGGTCATGCTAGTTACCTAGATGGTGTAGGTGGGCCACTGAGAGATTGTGGATGAGGTGAAGTACATTGTTGGCTTTTATGGTGGAGGGGGACCTTTTTAAAGGAAGCATATTCGTCTCGAACCGGAAACACTGCCACTCCCATTCTGATGAAACCTAGTAACTCCTTAAAACTGCAGTTGCGTAATGTTACTTGCGTTGCGTATACGCTTAACAACTACGCAAAAATTACGTTCACGGAATCATTAAAAATTTCAAAATAAGAATCCGCGAGTAAATATGTCTCCTCAAGATAACCAAATAAATATAAATATACAATTGTTATGTTTTACAAAAGGCACGTTAAAATGTATGTTAAAGAGTTATTTATGGAACTACATTATATTCACAAATATGTAGCAAGACTTCCGCTGTCACAACATTTGGTAAAGTATTATTCCTTTAAAACTTGAATAAAATAGTCATTAGTGCGCATATTAGTCAGAATACGAACGCGTTTAAGCGAGTAGCGAGTAGCGTGTAGTCCCTACTAGTAACTAGACGGCCACTGGTTTAGTGTTAAACTGAGTAAATTGTTATTAGTAACAAAAAGATAGTAGTAAACTTAACAAAAACTATTGAAAACATAAACCATCTTTTAATAAAATAATATTTTAAAGTTATACCTAATGTTGGCACCGTTACCTACAAGTAACAACCCCGATTGCTTATATGTAGTTTTTCTTTTTACTCGAAGCTCTTTATATTAATATATGATACATATATTTTTTTAATATATCTTTTACTTAATAGAGATGTGGCAATTTGTCGACAAGTACACGACTACCCGGCTTCGTACTTAGTTCGTATGTGTCAATAAAATGTATTACTGAAATAAAAACATTATCTGCCAATGAATATCTTTGTTATAATCTTTTTCTATATTATCATTCTCATTATCACTCATTTATAATTATTCTCATGTGAATAATAACGCAATGAAGACGAAATCTATTATCACAAAAAATATTATTTTAAAGTTGTAATGTTAAAGTTAAATGTTTCTTTTAGATTTCTTCCTTTATGTATATCGAAAATTCTTATTTTCCGTGAAATTTAGTAAATCTGGTCAATGAAATACAACTAATAAGAGTCGACAAACTTGTGATCATACATATGTGGACTTTCAAATGAAATCAAAAAAATGAAAATTATTTGATATACATGTCTATTAATTTTCAATGTTCGAAATTTTCCTTTGGTTGAGCTATAAATTTTAACTTATTACCAGTTTCATAACTCTAGGTTAACGGGAAGTGCAATGTAAGTTCTGACTAAGCTGTGATTATCATACAAAGTACAAAAAAAATAAATAAAAACACACGCTCATATCGTTTGATCGTTAGAAGTTTGATATTTTCCGCGCTTCAAGAGGTAATCAATTTGGATATTTGATATTAATTTCAACTTGATTCTTCTACATTGCAGAAGAATCAAGTTGGCAGACGGACAGACAGGCGGCTAGACTGAAGGACTTATAAGCAGACGGTCAACAAAGTGAGTGACCTCACTTCAAATTTGAAAAAACTAAACGTTTAGTTTTATTAATTTTGAAGTGAGGTACTCTAAAAACGATTAAGTAACAAAATTTTTTGAATATCTATTCGACGATATACCGCATGTGTTTTTTCATTACATTCATTTATTACGCAGGATTTACATTTATTTTCAATGTGTATTGATAACAAAGTTAGCCAGTTTAGGTTAGCCATCACCAGTTGGTGATTCCCAGGGTTAAGGTTAAAGGGGAGAATGCAAGATCCGAAATGCTGCTGTGGGAGGCATAAACTGGTACTAGACCTGGCAGAGTGTAAATACATGTAAACACATGGATTTTTACTCTCTGCATGGTTTTTTTAAATTAATTGTCAACCAAAGACGTTTTTATGCTTTTGTGGACTAGTATAACCTTGTACTAAACACCTGTTTAACAGGATAGTGCGAAGGAATTTGTGGAAAATATGGATTCGGTACAAAACAAAGTGAACGCTGCCTGAAACCCCTGCTGCAGGCTGTTAAGTATCTTGATAGAGATTAGTCACCCAGTGTGCGAGTAGAATTTGGCATGTCGTTTGATTTATTATTTTATATTTATTATTCTGTCAGTCGCTGATTGCCTATTGCATTGGTTCCTGGGGAAGCGCTTCCAAAACGCATTTAATTCATCTCGAACGAGCCCAAAGATCAGTGCTCAAAACGATGTTGAATAAACCCTTCGATTATTCAACAACCAAGCTTTATCAAGAAAGCAAAGTTATATTTGTGCGACAACTATGCGTATTAAAAATTGCACTTAAAGTTCATCACTCAACTATATCTTCTAAAAACTACAAAATTTTACTCAAACGTCGGGACTATAGGCTCCCCTTGCTCAAAATTAAGACATCTTTTGCTAGACGCTTCGGTCCTTTCATTGAGTCGTTTATTTACAATAAAGTAGCCAACGCTTGTGATATTAAACATTACTCCATTAAACAAGCCAATACAAAAATTATTTCTTGGCTCTCCTCGTTGACCTATGATACCTACCACCGAAAAACTTTTCTCGCAATTAGTATAGTACCTATTCATTATCATATGACCATCTGTAAGTTACTTCAACATTACTACTAAAATTATGCAACTTAAATTATGCAACGTTTGTTAAACTATTGTATAATATATATGCTAAACCGAGCGACAACAATAAACATGTACTGTAAAACTATCCATAGGTACCCACGACACAGGAATACCTAGTGTGGGTACCACCACATTTCATTGTATAATGTTGTTTTTTGTTAATAAACATTTTTTTCATTTTTTTGCATTTTTCATTCCAGGGTTAAGTTACAGATTTTTTAGTCTTCACATTGTATCTTGCTTATAGCAGAGTAGTCAGATTTTAGTGTTGAGCTTCAAGTCACGTAATTCAAGACTCTCAACTTGAATTCGAAGACAAAGTTGCTCGAAGGCATAGAAATTGCTACACTACACTTTGCTTTAGAAATAATTCGATATTTGATTCTGCAAATATCGTATATATAGTTTAACGCTGTTCTACTGCGCCACGATAACCTCAATAACATACCAGTTCATATAAATACAATTATAACGCCTAATGATAACGCTATTTATGTATATCGCAAAATTAATAGTTATCATTAGGCTTAGGGTATTCAAAATAACATAAAAAACTTTACAGCACTAATTCCTTTTTATTAATCCTTTTATATAATATTATATAAAATAATATATGTAATTAGTTATAGGATTCGATGAGGTCAATGACATTTTTTATGTTAGAATTGATGGAGGTGATTGCCACCGTTGCCACATTCCGAATGGTTGATTCCACAACTGTCAATATGACACTGTTGAAGAGTCTCGTAAATACTCCAATTAGGGGATTAAGCAACCAATCATACAATAAGTTTCCAGTCAGACGTACACGTAGACGCCTGTAAAAAGAACATGAGTCAATCATAAATAATCATTTTTCACTTCAATCAGAATATATTTGATAAATTAATACGTATATTACTTAAAAAGTTTGTGTTTATAAAATATTTTTAGATTAGTATAACTGCATATGATTTTGTTATGAAGCAATTGTAAAGAATTGCAACTAATTATAAGAAAGTCAATTTCTCTTTTCTTTACGCGATACTAAACAACAAACACCTAGACATTAAGTTTAATGTACCATATACGTAAGTAACTATTTATAATCGGATATTTACAATGCTTTGACGCTTCAAGGTTACTGTCATTAGGTATTAAGGTGAGCAAAGACTAAACTTGAGGTTAACTTAACTTTTTATCGTCCCTTTATTACTTATTAATCTTATCTACATTATTAAAGGTGATAATTAGTAATCAAAAAGTAGTTAATAATTAAAAGTGAACAACAGATATAATAACAATGTATTTTCTTTGTCTATTCAAGGTGCTTAGGGTGAACACTGAACACATAATAGACATTCGTTTTCATAAATTATTTTACAATTGCCTAAATATGATCTCTCATAAATAGATAATACAAGAGTAACGAAGTTAACAGAAAAATCGTTTTACAAATTTACAGATATTTCATTCAGATCTATAAAAAGAGACACCTGAATTTTGATATACTTATAATATTAATAGTTTTAGTACTTATGTATTTGCATTTTAAATAAATAGTATCAAAATAAGTATATTTTATATTTTTTTAATATTTAGTCTAGTCGAGAAAAAGTTACACTTTCCACTTATTCGAATGAATGGAAAGTGAAACTTTTACTGCGGGCGTAATCTACGTCACGAATCACGACTACAAATCTCAATTCCATGATATTATCGAGCATTTTATGAAAAGACCAACGGGATCTGAAATGTTTGGTTCGTCAGATCGTAAAATAGGATGTCCATAAAATATTTAGTAAAAATGAGAACATTTATATTATTAAATTCAGTATGTATATTTTTTATGACTATATAATGGGAATTAAACCCACAACCATCGCAACAAAAATTTTACTAGCGGCACAATTTATCGCTAGGGCAGAGTATTAAAAATTACGATCTATAATATTAATTATCAGAATGATAATTAATATTTTATTTTGTGTAGTTGCTAAAACGCCAAATACTTGATTTAAAGAAAAAAAAAGATAAAGAAACAGATAACATAATTTTTACCATTAATATTAACAACACTGACGAGAGACATGATTTTTATATTCATTTGGAATAAACAAAAAAAAATTAGAACTTGAAATCGTCAATTCAACAATTCATGGTCACAACATCGACATAATAACGTTTTATTACATGTATAAAAGCATTAAAATGAACAAACTGAGTTGGTAATAATTGTGATTAATAAAGTAAATGCCTATCATATGATTACCTAGTTAGTATGTAATAAAAATAATTAATCGTTACTTACCCACGGTCCGCTATAGAGAATTGTTGCAATTGAATTTCGTCATTATTAAAATCTATTAAAATATCAGCGATTACAACGAAACGATTCAGTGATCCGATAATTCCGCCTGTAGGACCTATATTCATTACTTGAACTAAGTATCTGTAGTTGAACTGAAAATAAAATATATATATAAATGTATATATCTCTATATTATGTATTATGTAGTGTAATCTACTAATCAAAGCATAGAAAGCAAAATGAACAAATGATTTGCTCCCTCCTATTTTAAAGCTATAATAATAATATAATATTCATTCTCAATTTAGAAATTATATTTATAAATTTCAATATATTGATAATCAAGGAAGGCATTAAAATTTTAAGTTTATGAATACTATTAAGCGATTGTTACTTCCTATTTTACCAATAAATATTTATTTAAGCTATTAAGTACATACAGTCATATTGGTTGTCAAAATATTAATCGCATAATTACGTGTGTATTATGTAATTCTTTGATTATAAAAAAATAATATGAATATAAAAGGTACAGAGAGAATACGATTGTTATTTTTTTATTACAATGTAAATCTTACACGGGTTTCTCACACAAGTGTTTCTTAATAGGTTCTCTAAGTATCAAAATACCTTGTGAATAAAACAACACCTTGAAACACAAGACAAGATTACATATAGTTTTAGCGAATATTTATATCAACGATTTTAGCATGCATTTCCTTTAATTTTAGCTTTGTATTCAGATACGTATTTTTAAACTAAAATAACCTATAATTAAATCTATAATGCTTTCTGCTTATAAATTAAATTGAAAGTAGAAAAGCTATAATTTAACAAACTAGAGTATCATACTTCAAGATCAGAGAACTGCAATTGAACTCGCACTCTAAGCATCTTCGCGAAGTAGTTAACATTTTGGTCGCCAGAACGACTCACGTTGACAAGTCCAGTCAATTTTCCTTGGGTGAGCTTCAACCAGGCGCTATACGTAATGAGCAGGGGTCTCTAAAATTTTAATTTTATTATAAATCATTTTATTTAAAGTTATATTTTATAATTTAAACGATGTATTATTTGAAACATGAGACAGTAAAAAAAATTAACGTATTTGAAATATGAATTAAAGTTATCATTTTTAAATTCGTCTAACAATTTATTCAAGAATTACATACGACTTCAAATCCCTCTTCAATGTCTGGCAGTTGCATAGGATCGAGGCCATTTTCCTGCATAAATGGTATAATCATCGATACAGTATTGTCAACATAATCATTAACATTTGCATTTAAGCCATTATTCCATTTTGCACTAAAATAGACAGAAAGATATAATTAATAATAAGATTTCATAAACCTATTGAAAAAGACAATGTCTTATTACAGGATTGTTTTGTATGCTACTATTGTGAAATAATAAAATAACGTTAAAAAACGTTTCATATTTTTTGTTGGTAATTGCTTCACATATTAATCGTTTATAATAACCAATATATCAATACATATATTATATGTCATAGATCAAATTAATAAAATAATAAAAGAAACTAAATTAAATTTATTTCATTATTTAAAGGCATCAAATGAATACGATGAAGAATAAATTATAACAGAATACATACATAGCGCTTTTTGATTTAATAACGTTAGCTTCTGAAACAAGCACGGCACATAATATAAAAAAAGCTTTGTATTTAATGGCTTTCATTTTTCTAACAAAATTGAAAATTAACTCATCAGCTTATCGTGTATGATACGCTTTTATAGAAATCTTTACTGATAACCGTAATCATTATAATTAACCAATTATGATTTATATCTAAATTATTTTTGATAAATAACAAATACAGCAAAATAATTTTTATTATAAACTACGCTATATTTTGTTTATAAATAATATTTTTATAAAAGTATTTCAAACAATATGCTAGGCTGAAAATTCAAATACGGTTACACTCCCAGTCCTTCAAAAAACAAAATAAACTAGTTAAAAGTTAAAACGAACACAGGTTTGATGATTTCTATTTATTAAATAATTATGATTAACGAAGAATCTAAGAGCTATATGATAAACAAAAAACAAATAAAACGTACGAGCGTACTAGGACATAAAGATCTGTTGAACACAATATATTGTAGATGGTTCATTAGTATTGAATACATATTACATCACAGAATAGTTTACATATAATTGATATAATGTACTCACATCGTCGACTCGACGATTTTCCTATTTATCATCGGACATTTCATGAATTGATCACAGTTAGCAGTGGTCATCTCACTTTTGAAAATTTATTTGTATGATTTGTGTGTGTTTAATTAAGGCTCGCCAAATTATAATGGCTCTTAGAGCAAGCCCTACTCACTTAAGCTGACTGTAAATTCAGTGGATTTACTGAGTCTATTTTATATAAAGTAATCATAGCGATTCGAGTCTCTTTATTACTTCTCTCCGTTCATAATATCACAAAATATTTTACCACATATTGCCGCAATTAAGAAAATACAACATACAATGAACAAACGTTAAAAACGGTCAAATTGTAGAGTAATAAATATTTAATTTTAATTGTAAGTGTATTAATGGCCAGATAATGCATTTAAATTTTCAATGTTCACATGACAACATTTCCTTTTTAATTTTTTATATTATCATGGTTTTATTGACACACATAAGGTTAAAAATGAAAGTAACAATGTCATAATTATCCAAATCGTTCAACATGTGTCGCTTATAAACGCCAAATAGAAACAAATACAAGTAGGTATATATTAGTATATATTGACTAACCTTGACTGACAAACACTAAAAACGTTTCTTCTACGTTCGTTCTTGCTTATTATTAATAATATAGTAGGCACCTACTGATTAGGTTTTTTATTCAAATAATTCGTTTATGTAATGTATTACGCGTTTCGGTTTTAATGAGATATTCACCACCGAATATACACAGACTAAGCGTAGACGAGCGATTAAATATAATTGATGTTAATTAAAATATTTTTTAATAATATTACAAAATCATATAATTAGTTTATTAGCTTTACACTGTTCCTATCTTATTATTCGTTCCTATCTTATTATTAGAAGAGGGGTTCTCGAGGAATCTACGGGACCTGAGACACTCAGTTTCTTGTTTGTCGCGTTTCCGGGCAGTTTGTGTGTTTCAAAGCAAATTGCGGAACTCAACGCCGTGATTTTGCAAAATCATCGCTTTTACAGGCAGAGGTTGTCTCTGTACCACGGCGGTCCTCTAATATATTTTTTTTATTTACATAAAATGGTTATAGATTTCAACACAAAACTTACAGCATTTATTCATGTTTACTTTTGATATAAAATATTATTTATGACACTATGCGGACTTTATATCTTAAAAAAATAATCGATCAGGTAAGGCATATTCAATATTTGACGCAATGAAAATTAATTACGTTTGTTTTCCAAGGTATTTTTCCTTCGAATACTAATTATGAATGATAAAAACTATTTGTGCTTGCTATTTGATCATAGTTCATGAAGGTGTAGCCGCTGTTTATATCTAAATATTAAAAGCGCTATACTTTTTTCAATACTCTTTATTGGAAATACAGCAGGATTAGCTGTCACTCAAGTAGACTTCGTTAAGTATTATTCTAAACAAACAGTTTATGTAGGTCTATGTATAAACATATTTTACATACAAACATGACAGTACGTACGTTATTTTATAAACATTGATAATTATTATTTAGTTTCAGAATCCACATATTATTACTCTAATATAATAAATCTGAAAGTGGTGGAAACACTATAATTTTTGGAACTCTACTGTGCTTACGAGGCCGTACAAATTTTATGATCAATGATATGAAAACTTGTCATTGGTTAACGCATAACACGGCAAAAAAAATGTTAATATTAATACGAAACGAATTAAAACGATTAAAAGAACAATGAACATGTAGCCATCTAGGTACCGTAAAAAATAAAATTAAAACAGTAGTATGGAATGTTTAGGAATGTCTTCACGTCATGTAAGTGTTGAGGAGTCTAACCCTGATGATTGAGCACCAAAATATTAAAAAAATATTCAATTTCAAAACTTTAATTGCCGACATAATAATTTCACATAAGGAATTTTGTAAAGCAATTTAAATGTATAAGTACTTGTTAACTTAGTTTTTATTCCTCTTCATCTGTCTCCTAGATATGTCCTTCTGATACAAAGGCCTACTCTTACTCTACACACTTTTCTCTATCCCTTGCCAAACTTAGTCACATTCATCCAGAATATTTTTATTTTATTTGATCATCTTTTGAGCTGTCTCCTGCTTTTTTCTATCGTATTAAAAATATAAACGTTGTAAAAAAGGTAAAGATATTTTTTTAAAAAATAAAATCGTTTTGAGATTTTCTTAAACAATAATTATACATAACACAAATATTATTGAGCTTTTATCAGAATCAGTCCCAACATTGATAATAAATTGAATACCCATGTTAAGATATATATTTTTTAAATATCATAATTTGATTTTGTCCCAACAATACTTTTATTAAGCAATTAGACCATTAATGTCGTATCGCGTTATATACACGGACGTGTCGCATAGACAGAAATCGCTTCGTCGAAATACAAAATCATTAAATATACTGAACGCCCGATGGGAACTCGTAGCCATAAATTTCATTTATTTGTTTTCACACACTAAATGACAACTTTGGTAGAGGGGTGTTCATTTTTTAGGTTCACGAAATCCACATATTATTATAACTACCTCCAACAATCGGCTACGCGTGACTCTTAGTTATAATTTAAATACAAAAGCGTCATAAGTAAAGGTTTATAGAACATGTGCACAATTTATGTACTTACGAGATAAACTAAGGTACCAAATAAAAAATACAATATATATATAAAAAATGTTTAATTTAAAAATAAAATATTATTTAACAGTAGTAAACTTAATTAGTTTTCTTCGAGTCATCGGCCAACATCTTTTTCCTCAGCTTTAACATATGTCCAAAGAGGTAAGGGAATAACGGTACATATAAGAACATGTAGAAAATAAGGAAATAGTAGTAGTTGAATATGAAATTCCACTTGTTTGGCATAAGTATGGTAAAGAGTTGTTTTTCTGCAACTTCATCCAATGAATGATACATACAAAGAAGCTCCCCGGTTATGCCTAGAGGATACAATACGAGGAAGGTCGAATATCTGAAAAAAATATTGTTATTGTTAAATTAATATATATATATATATATATATATATATATATATATATATATATATATATATATATATATATATATATATATATATATATATATATATATATATATATATATATATATATATATATATATATATATACATATATGTATAAACATATTCTTATAATGGTATTTTAACTACGACATATGGGAGTTTTACCGTCATCTTTGACCTTGACCGTGTAGCAATAATATGGAAAAATACAACTAGTAAAAATAAAGTATTTTGCATTTGTAAAATTGTTGTATTACATAAAATTATTTAAATGTTCGATTACAACAGAATGAATGATCTTATATTATTACCCAATGACACAGAGAACTACAAAGATATAATTAAACAACAATTGTCGGCTTGTATAAAAAAAAAGTGTAAATGTACCAATAAAATATATTTCTGTAAAATAAATCTTTTTAATCAATTATTTTTTATGTTTTTGCAATAAAAGAAAATTTACAAAAACAATCCTACTACTTCTTAATATGGCATAAATAATTTATCATATATATTATTGTTAAGGTGGTTTGACTTACCTAAAGTAAAGTAGCACTTGTGGAACCATGTTTATGAGATTCAACGCATAATACGCGTATCGTATTATTTCAGTGATAGACCAAGCCAACACGCACACAGGGAGGCCGGGACTCAATACGGCTGACTCAGTAGCTAGTAACACCCCACAAACAAGGAAGACGCGCGAGTATACTTGCATTAATACGACTATAACACCAGAAGGCACTAGACGTACAGCTGCGTGTACTATCTGTAAATATGAAAAAAGTATTTAAAAAAAAACAATTAATCAAGTTGAAAGACAGTTTTTTTTAGCTTCACGCTTTATCCCGCACATGGCAGGGTAGGCAGAGGGAACTGCAGGGACCGTGGGAACCTAGTGTTAAGACACTCCGTTGCTTAGTCCCTGCTTTCTCCGTACCCGCTTTCCGCCTTTTTCGAGGATTTTCACAGTTCAAAATAGTAATAAACAATGTACTGCAGTCTGCGCGTGATTCTTAGGCGTGTTAAAACCGCGTAAAGTAGAATGTAAATTTAATATATAATTTGTACATTTTATTTATATTGTTTTAATTTTGAAGGCACAAGGAAGTAAAGATATGATAACAATTCTGTTAAAATTATGATTTATAGTTACTATGCCGTATTAAATAAAACATTGTCTCAGTGCAACCAGAAGGTCTCCTTCAGGATTCTTGTTTATAAATTTCTATCTTCATCATCATTCATTTATCTTTATTTCTAGTTATATTAAATCGCAGGGTTAAATTTTTCCCGATTAGACCCAATAAAACCAAGGGGCCGATGTGGAACTCTAACAGCCATAATACTGATTAGCTCAGGTACATCTTGCATAAATATAACACTTAAGAAAAACTAAAAGTGCATGACTAGAAATCCTTAACTGAAACACCAAAGCTGGAAAAAATCAAATATATATAAATAATTGAAAATATTAAAATATTTAATTTTAATACATAATATTTGAAGGTTTCTGCGGCATTATTGAAAGCAATTATTGCATATATTACTTATTAGTTCATAGTTACTTTTTGGACTTACATACAAATAGTAGTAAATGGTAGCTTAGAAATAGTCATAAACATAAAAGGCAAAGTCCACGCTACCGGAAGTAGCGGGCGGCTTCTATTACATGAATAAAACGCATAAACGCATCTACTAAAACGACAGTGGCACAAATATAAGATTTCATTTCATGGCACATATACCACCATTACATAACAATTAAGCATTTAATAATTAATTATTTTATTTTTCAAATATTTTATATAAGCGACAATGTAATGTAATACTTTAAGATTGTCATTGTTAATTTTTTCCTATTGAAATTACAAATTTATAAAACAATGGAAAACTCAACAAAAACGTTTTATTTATATAAGCAAAGGCCAGTCCGCCGAAAATAATTAAATTAATTATAAAATGTATTCAATAAATGACTAGGTACGTTAGGTTTATGCATTTACATTATTTGAATACAAACGCTCATTATTTAGGTACAAAAGTCAAATTTGTACAGTTGGGAACGTGGGTTATTTATTCAAATTTACACGTTTAATTCTAACGTGACCTCTACTATTTAAGTTGATTTTGACGACACTTTTAATCCATTGACTTTAATGCAAGTTATGTACTGTACTTTACTTTGAAGGTTTACATAAGAATATACTATAATTGTCAAATATTACTGTGTTTTATTTAATACACACTACTTTCGTTTGCGTGGACTTTGCCTTTTATATTAAAGACAATTTTCACGCTACTTATAATTACTACTACTTGCGGCTATGTCTAAAAAATAACTATTATACTAGTGGCGTAATGTGTGCAATATTTTTTTTTAGTTTCACGCTTTATCCCGCATATTGCATATGAACTTAGTTTCAAGACACTCCGTTGCTTAGTCCCTGCTTTCTCCGTCCCCGCTTTCCGCCTTTTTTTGAGGCATTGCGTGTTGAGTGGCGGAACTCAACGCCGCACTTTGCCTAGTTTCCAGAGCAAAGAAAATGGAAATAGAAAAATTCATCTTCTCCGAGTGGAAATTGAACCTTCAAACCGTCGCGTTTACAGGCAGACGCTTACGCCTCTGCGCCACGACAGTCCTCAATAATTGCTTTCAATAATGCCGCAGAAAATTCTAAATTAAATATTTTACTACTTAGGTAAGTTCAGAAAGCTGGAACATTAATCGGTCTTCTTGGGTTGGCTACTAATCATGGCACCTACGGAGCCAAAACGTGGAATCTGACAGTAAATCTGGCCCACAAGCATGTCACACAGAGAGCTATGGAACTCTTACTAATGGATCCAATGGATGGAAAAGTCCGATATGAGATTATCCGCCAGAAGGCTAAAGTAACAAACATAGCCTAGAAATGTAGCAAATTTAAATGGCAGTGGGCTGAGCACGTCTAATGGCTTCGAATGGAGACCACGCCTTGGCAAGCGAAGAATTAAAAGCCAGTTGGCCAGGCCAGTTGAACCGATTACATAATGAACAAGGCCAGTAGTGACTACATGGCGAAAACGGGTGATCGTACACTGCGAGAGGCCTTTGTCTAGCCATGGACTGCTATAGGCTGATGAGATGACAAAAGATGAGATGAAGATAAAAATGACATAAGTATATAATATAAAGTAATTATTCCTGATTGTGATTTATAACAGATAGAAATCTTACTCTACAAACTTTTATACTTAAGTATAATTTACATCGATTACTAAACCAATTAAAGAGATATTCACAACTTATTAAAATAATTAGTACTTTTATGACAGCTTGTAAGTTATGCTAACCTCTAATAGAGCTGCATTTTGAAATATTAGAATCGTCCATTTTACTTCATTCCAGTAATTATCCAACGTGCCCCGGTTTAAAAAGTATGTTGTCGTTTGCAGCAGCAAATAAGACCATCTGAAATATAATAATATTTTATTATTATATTAAAAAAAAAACGGACTTTAAGAGCAGATCTCTTATACATTGTCATAACATAGATAAAATTCTATGTACCTTTCCTTTTGGAAGTTCACTGGAGAATTTTTAGGAATGTATTAATTACCCAAAAAAAGAAAATTTTGATGAGGCCAGCGGCAAGGAAAGAAAATAATTAGTTCTTCATTTAAACGACCGGTTAGCTGATTAGTTTGTATGGACGTACGTAGCGCTGTTTTTGTTTCGAAATATATTCTAAAAGATTTTATTGGCACATACGTAAGAAACTCCGAAAATAAGCCAAACTAAACGTTAGATAACAGTAACAACTGTCAAATTCTGTTAAGATCCACATCCGTAACCGTATCTAAAAAATCTTGGTTTCAAATATCCGTATTCGGAACCGTTTTGCGGATATAATTTGTTAACGTAAATATTGTGCTCGGTATGCGTAAAATTATACAGCAATATGCTCGGTCGCTCCGTCCAGACCGCGGCCAGTCAACACGCAATGTCTGAAAATTGGGCGAAAAGTGTGGAATGTTTTAAGTCCCGGATCCCTCTACCTGCTATGTATAAAACTATTTACAAAACTAAAAAAACGGAGCTGGTCCTACACGCCCAGATGGTTATACAATCTACGATTTTATCTCACGGTCATTAATTCACCTTATTTAGAAAGTTCTTTTCTATGATTATATAAACATCAGAATAATTTACAAATCACATTAAATTGTCTTTACTTTTTAGTATATCACTTTGTTGTTCGTCTGTGTTGTGTGAATTTCGTTCTAGTAAATAAATCCTACAGAGTAACTGTAATCAACTAGGTTTATATATATATATATATATATATATATATATATATATATATATATATATATATATATATATATATATATATATATATATATATATATATATATATATATATATATATATATATATATATATATATATATATATATATATATATATATATATATATATATATATATATATATATTTATATATATATATATATAATTTTAATATAGTGTCAAACTAAATACCACATTGGTTTTATACTATAAATAGCCCTTCGTCATTTCTCTGCGTATGATATTTCGTTGATACATCCATTGCGGATTCCATAACCTGATATGAATGCATATATCCTACAAAGAGATAGCATATCTGTAACTATTTGCCTGTCGGTAATTTTACTATGACACCAATTTCTTTTTTATTTTTATTTTTAAGCATAAATTAAATGACTCTCTGAAAAAATGAAAATAACGACAAATTGAGGTGCTTTTTTAGTTACTAAACTATTTTCCTTTTATTTTTCTTGTGTAACGTGATAACATGTTCGCATTCCTGCGGCCCACCATTGTAGACACAGAACCGTTAGTTGACGGCGGTATCACACCTTAGTGTATTTATTTCACAATCAAATATATACATATTGCTGATCACTAATTATATTATTTTTATTTCTCTATTTGAGAATAGACAAAGACGTACGTGCATAACAAGCATAACAATTCACTTACAAAACAGTTTTCTCCCGGTGTGGTTTACTATGTATATATACTTGACATATAAAAGTTACTATTACTTTTTGTAGATATGTTCAATGTAAAAATTTAGTAAATTACAAACGTGTTATTAATTACGCCTACGTTGTCTAATTATGTATAATAAGCTTAAGTGGTATTACAATTTAGGGAATATTGTAATATTATTATATTATATTAATTTATTATTATAATACTATTATTATTCCACTATTAAATAAAATAGATGAAAATTTGATACATTTAAGGGATTTTTTACAATTACAATAATATATGAATTTAAGAATTCATATTTTTATTTGTATTTGTATATGAAAAATTTTATTATTATACAAAATATATACATTTGAATGAACGAGTTATATATTTTTAAGCAATAAAGTATAGATAAATAATTATCATCGATATTACTTACCCCAATGTTTGAATACTGTTGTAGGCTAATAGGTATAATTTTCCTAAAGCTGATGGTTCTGATGATTTACTTTTTTTTTGAACTTTGCCCGACATTATATTCTAGTTAAGAAACTTAGACATAAAATATTTTAAGTTATAATTTAACTATTAAGTCTATTTCGCTTGCGTCATCAAAGTAAATTACTACAAGCAACTACTACTCTCGCACCTAAGACTCGATAGCTCTGTAAGACAACCGAGTTCCGACTGAAACGAAAATGTAAGTGTAGACATAAGTGTTACTTTCGTATTTAACTTAATGTTATTATACTATGTTAATTTACAATTAACTTAATTTGCTTTAAGATACTGTTGTATTGTAACAGCAACAGTTAGTAAAAACGTTCGCACGGACACAAAATCATTTTGCATAAATATTGATAAATTGAAGCATACGGGACACTATAGTATGACATTGACAGCGTTTATAATTTTTCGTGTAAGCAGAACATAAGTGCTGGAAAGTTTTCAACAAAATTATGATAAAAAATGGATCAAAAGTAGAAAAAAACCTTCAACTTAATTGTTAAATAAAATTGTGTAAGAAAATTAAATTTGAAATATTCTAATTCAGACACAGATAATATATCTGTGAATTTAAATGCCCCATTGTTTAGTGCTACCATTATCTGTCTGTTTAAAAAATCATTCTTTTTACGCATTGACGCTTGGAGAGGCAAGTGCTCGGATTTTCTCTTAATTTTTATTTTTATCCTTTTGATATAAATACTTTATTACTAAACAAAACGTTTCTATTTTATTACAGTGATATTTCGTAAAGCTCAACAAAATGGTTGCAGCCAAGAAGCAGGTTCGTTACACGTGGTTTTATATATTTCTATTTGAGGACTTGTTAAATAGTTATTTATAATTATAATATACATATCTATTAATAATAAGTCCTAAAGTATACGTTTCTTGATAGGCTCACATTTTCTGTAACATGTGGGGTTGAGAATGTAACGTACATTTTTAGGTTATGATTTACTGCTTGACACCTATTTCTAGTGTTCATTGAGTATATTCTACTTATAACCTCTTAAAATAAATTAATAACCATTTTAAAATTCACTTCAATTGTTATATATTAACAAGATATTTTTCTTTACAGAAAAAGACCATCGAGTCTATCAACACACGATTAGCTCTAGTAATGAAATCTGGCAAATATTGCCTAGGTTACAAGCAGACATTAAAGACTTTACGACAAGGAAAAGCGAAGCTGGTTATCATTGCAAAGAATGCACCACCATTGAGGTGAGACTACTGAGAAGTAGAGTTCCCTATTTCTTATATTTAATGGGAAGCATATGGAGTCCTAAGACAAAGAAGTATGGTATCCCTTTAAAGTGATTCAATAAAATTATAAAAAAAATAAAATTACTTTTATGACACTTTGTTAATTATTGTATGTATTTCTTCTTTATATTACTTTAAATATATTATTGAATCACATTATTACTGGGAACCCTATGGAGTAGTCTAAATCCATATCCAACAAGATAGGTGAGACATAGAATATCAATTAATTTGAACAATCATGTGTGGTTAGAATATTTAAATGTTATAAAGCATACATCAGTCATTTACATTTATAAATTAGGTACATATTTTTGCAGGAAATCAGAAATTGAATACTATGCCCTACTCGCTAAAACTGGAGTCCATCATTATAGCGGAAACAACATTGAGTTAGGTACTGCCTGTGGAAAATACTACAGAGTGTGCACACTAGCCATTACAGATCCAGGAGATTCTGACATCATTACAACTTTGCCTGAAGCAACAGTGTAATTAATAAATTTCTAAAAAAATTTTTCGTTTTATTATATGACACTTTAATATTATCCACTCATGCCATATGCCATAGTAGTAATAAAACAACTTTCTTTTCATAAAATTTATCCCTAACGATATTTGCTATATATTTGTTTATTACTTTACTATTGAACCAACCAGTTTATGTATTTGAAAAATTAAAGATTTTGAGAAAGTTAAATGACCCACAGGCACTATTTTATTATTACTTATTAGTATTTAGTTATCTGTGACCACTGAAAATAATTAGTCACGAAAATAAGTACCTCTATATATTTATTTAAAATTAAAGAACGAGAATTACTCCCTGATATCTTTTATTTTCCATTAAGATGCATTATTTCATTTTTGTTCATTTCTGAAACCTACAATATGTATTTCTCATAAGTCAAGAGGATAGGTAGCCAGTTTATGTTCAGCTCTGTATTATAACGCTATAGTTGTATATTGTATGAAAGCCCATAATAATAATTCTTTACTGCACATAAAACATAGAATGAAAAAGAAAAGGTAAATCGGTATAGGTGTACCATATGTACAACGGCGGCCTTATCACTGCAAGTGATCTCTTACAGGCAACCATTTAGAGACAGTAAAGGACACGGAAGAGTGCAAAAAGTAATCGTTAAAATAGTTTGAATATACATACACGTACATATCAATACATACATACTACCATACATAAATACATGTATACCTACATACATACCTACATATAAATTAAATTCATACATACAGGAGACTAATGTGTAAGATAGTACTTTTTAAGCCGACGTTTGAATATTTCTATCGTCTGAGATTTTCTAATTTCCTCCGGCAACGCATTCCAGTGTTTTACAATTTTGATGGTAAAAGAGTCTCCATATCATTTAGTGTGGGAAAGAGGAATTTCTAGGAGATTGTTGTTGCGGGAACGGAGATGCTGGGAATGAAGGGTGCTCGACCCCAAGAACTTAAATCGTTCTTTGAGGTACAACGGAGTGACAGGATGGTATAGGATACTGTAAAGGAGAGTAAGTGAATGTAGATTCCGCCGGTCTTTAACGGTTAACCAATTTAGTTGGGTACGGTATTGTGTTACGTGATCGTACTTCCTCAGACCAAAAATGAACCTAATTATGAGATTTTGCATCCGTTCAAGCTTATGTAGTAGTTTTTGAGGTAAGTCTAAGTAGCACGAATCAGCATAATCGAGTATAGGAAGAAGAAGTTTGAGCAAGAGATATTTTAGTTTTTAACGGCAAAAAATTTTGCCATCTTCTTAGACTTCATATAGCACAAAAGATCTTACGGCTCAGTTCAGAAATTTGAGGTGACCAGGAGAATGTACTGTCCAATCTGATTCCCAAATTCACAACACTAGCACTATGCTCTAAACAAATATTATCATACAGAATTGAAGGAGGAGGTGAAGGAATTTTAAATAACTGCTTAGAGGTTCCGAACATACATACTTTAGACTTAGTAGGATTTACAGACAGTCCAAACGACTTACTCCAGGTGTTAATAATTTGTAAATTAGAATTGATACTTTCAATTGCTTTGGGTAAGTCACTTATAGAAGCAGTCTGATAAATCTGTAAGTCATCAGCATAGAGATAATATGAAGATGTTATGTGCTGAGTAAGAGTGTTAATAAAAATGGAAAACAGTAATGGAGACAATACACCACCTTGTGGAACACCTGCTGAGATGTGACATTGAGAAGTTTGCTTTCCATCAAATTTAATACACTGAGTACGCCCACGGAGATAAGAAGAAAACTATTCAGTTGCTTTTGGAGAAAAATTTATAGATTTTAGGATGGCCAAAAGAATATCAAAATCTACTGTGTTGAAAGCTTTCGAAAAATCCAACAGCACAAGAATAGTAACTTGCTGATTTTCAATCCCATATCTTATATCATCGCAGACCTTATTGAGTGCAGTTACTGTGCTGTGCCCCGGGCGGAATCCGGATTGGAACGAGGACAGGATATTGTTATTATGTAGGAACTGATATAATTGTTCATGTACTATGCGCTCTAGGACTTTAGAAATGAAAGAGAGTATGGATATTGGACGATAATTTGAAAAGGATGTAGTATTGGATATATTTGGTAAGGAGAAGCCCATACCTAACACTTACAAAAGAAAATTTTATATGTCCATTAGATTTAAGAATGAGTACATTTTGTCCTTTTTATATATTAATTAGTCCAATGTTTAGATAACATCCACCATAGCCTATTATTCCTTTTTAACCTTTTTATTTTTGTTCAAGTAATAAAGATGTATATAGCCATAAGTCGCCATGTGACACAGCGGAACAGTCTTGTATGTTTCCCGCGAAATGAATTATAGCAACGTTCTTGACTATCGCGACGTAGTGAAGTTTTTTTTAATTTGGCCAATCACTTCATCATGGATCTAACACGAACTTATATGACGACGCGAACACGAATCCTTGCCATCAAGTCTGGCCGTAGTATAAGAAAGTGCTAATCACGTTGTATAATTTACTCTTAAGTGGTTATTCATATCTCTTAGTTTCGTTAGTTTAATGTCGACTAAAATATATAAATATAAATTAGACGGGCTCGGGGCTACTAAAGTTTCATGTCAGTTCTATACCTCCCAAAAGAAAATATAGCCTAGAAACTGCAGAGGCCTAACTGCTCTATAACAGAAGCTTCATATAAATTGACTTGTAAGTGGTTTTAGCGTTATAGCTAAATAAAAGTTTTTAGCTTCAGTTGCTTGTATAACGAGACCCCCACAAATATTCTTTTATAAATTATATTCAATGTACCGACCTTCTTTCAATTTTATATAAAAACTAGACGATATAGCTTAAAACGACAATGCTCATCTCTAATAGGCATATCGAGCAGGTAAAGAGCCACTAAAGTATTGTATTAGTTAGGAACTGGAAACTATCAGTAAAATTTATATATTTTTTTTAATTTATATATTTTACTTATAGTTTCTTTGAAGACAATGCTAACGTAACCTTAACGATATATATATATATATATATATATATATATATATATATATATATATATATATATATATATATATATATATATATATATATATATATATATATATATATATATATATATATATATATATATATATATATATATATATATATATATATATATATATATATATATATATATATATATATATATATATATATGGTCTTTTCTTGTCCGTATTTAATATTTAGAACTAAATGACGAGACAAATAAATTACCCTTAAGTATCCTTTTTCTTAGATACTAAATAATGGTTATTTAGTATCTAAGAAAAATAGAAAAAAAGAGATGAATGAAAAAAATATGACAAATAAATAGCTTTTATTTAAATAATCCACTTTTTTGTTGTCATTGACTGGTTTATTATAAATGAATTATAAGAAAAGTTAAGAAAATAGTACGTAAATGAAATTTAATGTAAAAGAGAAAGTTAATACTATCTTTATGAAAGTAATAATTCGAGATTTTTGGTAAATTTTGATAAATTACGAGTTTTGTTGAATTATAAAGTAATAGACTTTTTTTAATAAATAATAAATATCATATAGATAAAACAGAGACAAAAATATTATCTTCCTAATAATGTAATAGGTTGATCTATTGTTAGATACAAAGTATTGCAATGTGTATGATTGATTTTCCATCCACAAAGTTCCTTAAAAAACGCCGCCACGGCCCGACTCCTGAAATGAAAGATAAAATACATAATATATAAACACCAAAATTTAAGTTGCAACCATCGTGCGGTATTACAGAATAAATTTACCTCTTCTTTACTGGTCTTCCACTTGAAACCATTTCAATGTCTCTTAGCAAAATCAGAGCTTTCTTTATATATTTTCAACATCTTGTCAATCTGAAAACCATATAACATATTATAAATAACAATTAACATGAGTATGAAATAAATATACTTAAATTATAATTTAAGTTAATTTAAAAATAATAATAAAAAGGTGCGACACCATAAGCACGTCATTCTTATCATAAGTACATTTATTTAAACCTATTCTATAACGTATATGTACCTATTTTGCTAACATCATAACATATTATGTTAGTTCATAAACTAGAAATTTTCTTACGCTTACATAACGCTCGTTTATCATTTCGTTTCGCATTAAGCTAAGACATGTCTTATTATAATATTGAGTGATATGCCATAAATATTATTTATAAGGATTCATTTTCGATTTCTACAAATCACCATTTTTCTATTTTGTTATATAATTGTTTGCATACATATATTTTACATTATATTTTGTCTGGCAGATAAACCGAGTACTAAGCCAAAGTCGTAAATTAGGTTAAACAACTAATAATAAATGAGTAAATAATGATTACCTGTCATTCATCAATAATTATAATCTCCAACCTGTAGTTAAACTACACTCGTTAATTGTTACTGGTGCTGCTCATGTGAAGTGCTAGGTCTATGACCTTTCTCCCAAAGTAGAATAAATCATATTTGTAGGTAAAAAATTTAGTGTTTTCTTAAATATTATTTTAATAACCATATCTCATTAAGTTTTATAATGTTTTACCGACATTTAAGTTAAAATATACCTGTATGATCATAATTAAACTTTACAAACTATATATCACTCATTATAGTAATTTTAATATACCTTTTGGTTACTTGTACATCTTAAGCAAATCCAGTAATTCAACATTGTAAGTCACTTTAAAAAAATATCCTTTGCATTTTGTTTTTAACAATAACATTATTACTTGATATTGCTGTATATTATACACTTAAGTAATTTTCGGTTTAATATCAAAGTATTCTGAGATCAGTAAATAAATTGCACACAAATTATCTTTTATAATTTTATTACGAATTGTTCTTAATTTCTAGACATGGTACCTACTCATACCATCTGTTACACATATGTTTAATACAAAATGTATAGATTATAAATCTCATTCAATATATTGACTTGTAAATGAAACAAATTTAAAAAGTTGAATTCATAAAAATCCTACATTTAAAATTACGACAATCGGTAACATTGTCTTTTTTTGTAATGTCAATTTTAATTAAAATTTGAAATTGAACCTAATTACGACATGTCACTTAAATTAACCATTGCATCCATTAATGCTTCAGAAAATTGATCCAGCTACTAACATATAGTGTTGCATATAGATGATTCATACTTTTTCTTAGTCAAACATCACCAACTGCCTGTAATACAAACAATAACAAAAACATTGATGCTTTACCAATATTGGTCTAAAAAGCTTCAAATAATTATAATTTATAACTAAGCTTCATCAAAATTATCTTGGTTAGTACTTTAATATTATACATTTAAATGATTTACTATATTTACTTTGTAATGTTTTTATGTGTCTTTTTCATATAAAAAAATTATCTCTTGCATGAGTTAATTATTCTGTCTGTTATTACCAAATTAAATATTTGAAATGAATGCATTTATATGTAAGATATCTTACAAATACATTAAATTGTGTTTTCTAACGTAACAATTAAATAATATAAATCAGATTATTATACTATTACATATAGTAAAATGTACTAATTAGTAATCCTAAATATGTATTTCTTTGTTTGTGTCTTTCTGCAACATTTATAGTTTAACTTTTTTTAACGTTATTAAAATCATTCACAGCTATAACATTATACAGAAATGTTTTATATGATTCTAGTAGACTGCCATGTGCTATATTGTAAATATATTTTTTTTTAATATTTATAAGACTAGAGAATATACATTATTACTGGATATATGTATCTATCATTGCTCTTCAAATATAACTTATATACCTAGTTTTCTTACAAAAAATAATCTAGGTTTCTCCTAATTTTTTCCAGTAATTTCAATTAACTATTTATTTGTGGCAGAAGCGTAAATTGATATATTAAATCAGATATATTACATGTTTCTTTACTGATTTTTCTACAAATAAAAAAGAGATCATCAAGTAAGTAACTGGCTAACTTAAAACCTTAATAATAATTTACCCATGTGACTTAAGGCTTTGTTGGCTGTGCTGTAGCTCTGGAGCAGCAACATATTATTTCTTGTACTTACCATAGGTGCTATTATACTGCGACTGAGGTTGCTGATAAGTGTTGTAAGAAGGTTGTGAATAGGAATCGTAAGCAGGTGCCGGGCCACGGTACTCTGGTCCAGCTGATCCATAACCAGCATCACCAGCCCCACAAGGGTTGCTATTGAACATTAATTTTACATAAATATTTAAGAAAATAATTGTCATCATGTTTAAAAACTTGTATCATATTGATATATATAAAAAAAAATATTGTCACATTATTTAATTACATGAATGTGTCATTAGTTTATTAAGTTTGTAACTATTAAATTACACAGTCCCAAATCATGTTGTGGCGGCTTGTTATTGAAGCAGCACTAAGCTTATAGTTACAAGATGTATTTGTTATATTAGAGTAAGTGTTTTGTAAGCTGTCCTTAAGTAAATAAATAGATATGCCTGTGACATTTTTTAATTTTAATACTTTTAAAAATGTTATTAAATAAATAGTATGTTATTAAATAAATTTTCATCATGTTTATGATACAATAATAAAAAAAGTGATTATACCAACCATAAAAGTATTTTAAAAAGATAATATTTAATTAATTTGATAGTTTTAATACTTTTATTTAAAACAGGGCATTGAGCCTGGGCTCTACTAAGAGGGACTTTTTTTTCTCCTCATCATTTTATTGATTTGTGACAATGTAACAAACTAAAGCATAATTTGTGATTGTTTAGTGAATACTAAAAAACCTTAAACAATTATTGTCTGTAAAAGCATAATATAATGTTTTTGAGGTTTAATCTAATGAATTAGATGCATGTGTAAGGGAAATCTTTTTAATAAATGAAGGGTGGCAGATGTATCCAACAGTATTTTTGTAGTAAACATGTATGTCATTAGTGTTTAATCATAGATAGAGAAAAAGATGTGCGCTGACAAACACATCTTACAATTAGGATGTAATTATAGCATGTGATTGTCAGTATTTATCCCTTGTATCTTAATAATATTTAAATTAATTTACCTATAACTTTCATTTTCATATCCTTGTTGGCTTCCAGTGGAATATCCATAATTAGATCCATATCCACCAGAATTGTAGCCAGAACTAGGTTGAGCTGGAGGTTGTGATGAGTAGTTGCTTTGATATGAGCTAGACAAAATAAGCTTGTTAAAAAAGGATAACAGCATAAAAATAGATAATAAATTCTTATAATTACTCAGAATATGAAATATCTGCATCTAAGTATCAGACGGCAATTCCTATCAAGATAACATTTTCATCATTTTAATAGTAAAATATGTATTATTATATTATAATTTATATATTAATTACCTTGATGTGTTGTATGATTGAGAGGGATATGGTTCTGGTGCTGGTTGTTCATAGGGCTGATATCCAGTATGCCTTAGAAAAAGTAAATTAAGTCTGCAGTTAATAAAAATGTCAACTACTATATATGTATGTTATGTAATTTATAAAATTCAGTATATATTAAGCGTCATGTATGTATCAGACGGCACATTCCTATCATGTTTCAGGATCATCATTTAGTATTATAATCAAACATTTTTGGGTTCATTTTATATACTTGTGATAGAATCCAATAGTAAAATTTCAATTTATGCAGAACCTTTTACTATTTCCAATCCTCACTTAATCAATGACTAAAAATATACTAACAACATTATTTGCCTGAACTACTTACGATGGTGGTCCATATCCATTAGCTGCTGGTGGATTGTGTGGGGGAGCTGATGCTTGATATCCTGTTGGAGGTAGTGAGCGACCTCCGCCTCCACCTCGTGGACCTTCAAATCTGTAAAGTTTCATTTAGTATTTCCACATAACAACAATATTTCATACATAACTATGGTAGGTTGTAGCTCCACCTCAAAAAAAATAATTGAAATTGCTTACCTTCCCCGCTTTGGAGGTCCACCAGGACCACCATGTGGAGGTCCACCACCCCTTTTGAATGCACCACCTTGTGCTATTCCACCTGCAGGGTGTGGTGATGGCACTACTCTTGTTGGAATATTAGGTCCAAGAGATGGCACAGGAGGACCATGTAATCCTGGTCCTGGATGGGGTCCAGGCCCTACAGGTGGTCCACTTGGTGGGCCATGTCCACCTCTCCCTCCCCTACCTTAATTGTAAGATAATATAATAAACAAATTTAATCATGTATACTTAATTCATAATCTACTTTTTTTAAGTTATAGTTTAATATAATAAAAAAAACAAAATAGTTATAAGGATACATTAGAAGAGAACAATATCTAACCTGAATAGACTTGGTCAAATCTAGTAATATAAAATATGATAAATATATAATCATCTTATAGAAAAAAATAGTTCAATTATGGTTGGGACAAATTGAGATATGTACAATTAATTGTTACGAAAGAATTTACCTCTCATGGGCATTCCATGTCCACCTCGGTCACTTCGTGGTCCAAAGTCTCCTCTTCCTCTTCCACCTCTTCCTCTCATTCCACCAGGTCCTCCTCTATTATTATTGAATCCTCCTCCTACAAAATTGACTAAATAATATACAGAAATATGTCACAGTACAATATATGATCTGATGAATGATAAACCAATAAAAAAGTTGCTTTATTCAAATGTTTTTCATATACCTATAACTCATTTCAGTTTAACTTCATAAGAAAGAGCAGATTCCCTGTTCTAGGTTAAAGCTAAGTTGTACATCTAATCTATCATTAGTTCATTATATAAAGAAGAATAAAGCGTACTTGGTATAGGACCTCGAGATTCAATAGTTGGGACTGGATGAGGGCCGGGTCCTTGAGGCCCTGGTGGAAATCGTCCTCCTCTTTCGCCGCCGCCTCCACGCATAGGTGGTCCGCCACGAAACCCCCCACGAGGACCTCCACGTGGTAGTCCTCCACCTCTAGGTGGTCCACCTCGACCACGCATTAGTGGTCCCCCTCTAAAAATGGAATCGTTTAAGGAAAATAAAATAATAACCTTTGTATTCATAGCATATCACATAATTAAATGTTAAATTAATAAGTACATAAAAATTACTAATGAAAAATGAAATATTCAAACATAAATTTACAAAACACAACGTTTAAGTATAAGTAGCACATTACCTTCCACGCATATCAAAACCTCCGCGTCCGCGAGGACCCGGGCCACCGCGTCCTCCGCGGAATCCCCGATTCGGTCCATCCATGTTGTTTTAAAGTCTTACAAAGTATACACGTTAAATAAAATCGATTCTTAAACACACGTAATTATTTGCATTTGGTTAAATGAATAAAATACAACGCCAGCGAAGTTTCAAAAATATCCCCAAATATGTGCACAAAATGGCGGGAGCGGGTATATCCTATGCCGATCAGTCACTTAACTTTGAAGGCGTTAAAGTAGAAGCGCAAACGCTATGCCTAAACCATAAATTAAAAGCACACTGCGCTGAGCACAGGAAATAGAACAGATTCACAGGCTATAAATACTAGTGATGTACGAATTTCACGAGTTTTATTGTTACAAGAATTTTAGGAGCAATTAAGGGTCTGTAATTTTATTTATTGTATAATATATATTATTTATTGTATACGCTATTTATTGTATATAATCGATATATAATATCGATTTTATACAATAAATAACGTTATATAAAAAATCCAGACTCTTAACTGCTCCTAAAATTCTTGATACTATAATTTCTGTCTTCTAGTAGTTTCATTACTTTAAAGCTGTCTAGTGTTCTTGACAAAACAAAGAAGAATTTATGATATAGTAGAATTATCAGAATTCGAAAGTTCGGGAATCTAGTTTTTAGACATTTCTATTATTAATAAAAAATATTTGAAACTATTATACTAAAAATTAAATAAAGGCAACAATACTGACAAAACTACAACCATTTAATTATTTAAATATTATTTTTTTTTTCGTACAATATTGTTTTAATAAAAAAAATATAATGAAAAAAATATAACACTTACGTTACCTAAAACGGTTACGTAAATGTATTCTGTGGTTCCTTTATAATAAATGAGTGAGTACCCTAATAATAAGTAATGATCCACCATAGATGATACACTAAAACCCATTCAATAATCAGCACCAGGGCCTATGAACTTAGTACATTTTTTCTTTACTATAGAAATTTTAGTTCGTACACTCGTCAAGGGATGGCGCTTATTGTAAAATTAAAATTTTGGAGTAAATTTTCGTTCAAAAGTGTATCTGAATATTAAATAATTGGGTAACAATATAAACTTCTGAATTAAATTATTGTACTTAGTAAATTACTCATAATTTTGTCAAAAAATGAGTAATGTAGCAAATAAATGAAAATCTATCTCTTATAATACAGTTTTTTTTATTACGTAGAACATAAATGTAACATTTCTGAACGCTAAATCAATTAATCAATTCACTTTAACAATATCACTATGCAAAGTTATTTTGCGGATTGTAAATTGATAAATGATAATAGATTGATAAATGTTATGTTTTGTTACTATTTATTTAATATAGAAGCTATGTGAAACAATAAACTATGTGAGACATTCGTAATATTCAAGTATTCTGCGATAAAATCCTCAACCTTTTAATAATTTATTACATGAAAATAAAAACATGAACGAAATGTACAATAACAAAGTGCAGGTGGGCACAAGTCCATATATAGATACAAGGTAATAAACTGTCGATACCGAGAAGCTAGTTAAGCATGTAGGTCCAGATGCAGTCACCGAGAGAGTACCTCTAGCTGAATTAGCAAACAATTCAGTTATCTCAAATTATATGAATATAACTGCAGCATCTGCCTCATCATCTAGCCTTTATTCTAACATTATAAATAGTTCAACATCCATAACAAATTACATGGAAGAATCTCCATCTCCTTCTACATCTGCATTTTTGAACTCTGGAACCCTGAAAACCCCCACATCAAGTAAGATAATTAATATTTAATTATATGTTTAAGAAACCCACCAAAAAGAACTAAACCTTTATTACCCTGAAAGAGGCTTTTCCTCAATTTTAAACTGATAAAGTAAGAATTATAATGATATGTGTAATTCAAAAGTAGCAATTTTAAAAGTTGAATACTGTAGTATAATAATAATATCTTCTAGTCACCTTGAGCAAAACCATGTATAAGTATGAATATAAAGACAACAGTTGTTCTGAAATACATTATGAAGACATTTGTAATGATAATATGTTAGTAGAGTTGACTACTAAAAAAAGAGATCTGCGAATAATAGCTGCATTAGAATATGTAACTGGCTATTTATTAAAACAATGTCACACAAAGGTTTTCAAAAATTGTAAAATTTGTGTAAATTTGTATTCGCCCCAAGAGAATAGTTATATTAAATTGCGGGAATACAATTCGAAAAAGAACTATTTGACATATCCAGCTATTGATTTGGTTAAATGCTTTTCTGAAATACAGGATATTATACATTTCATAATTAAAGAAAGGCTGGATATTCAAAATATTAAAAATTATATAAAACTAGTTCTACAGATAAGGCTTGATTTTAATTTTTTATCATGCGAAAATCATAAAAGTGATATTGTAGAGAAGTTATTAGTAATTATGCTTACTTCGTGCATATTCTTCTTATGTAATTAGTGTAGAGATGTAAACAAAATTCTCTCTGGTGCGATTACAAATTATGACCAGCAAGATTTATCAAAATGTTTAGCATTTAAATATAAAAGTTTAAGAAAAAGAAAATAAAAGTGCCAAAAAAAAACCTTGTTTTATTCTTTTATAACCTTCGGTTTTATTCGCCTTTATTGTATGTATTATCACATAGTTTATCCTAATTATTACAAGGTCATGTAATTATGCAACATTCAATTATTTAAGTAATTTAAGTTGCATATTTATATGATCTTGTAATAATTAGGATAAACTATGATAGTATGGAATGTGCTATAGAAAAGAGTATATATATTATGGTTATATATATTTTAGTTGCACAACTTCCCGATAGATGGCGTTGTATACAAGAGAGTTGAGTTACCACTCTATAGCAGTATATATAATGTACTCTGTGATCAGCACTGTCATGTATTATCTATGGTTCGGACTATCATTTACCTATTTTTAGTGATTACAGATTATTGAGTTTGTTGTTTTATGTAATTTTTATAAGATGCAGGATTCCTCGAAGGTTTTAAAATATCTCATATCAGCAGAGAAACTAGCAGAAGAAATATTAAATGACAAAAAAGAAATTATAATGTTAGATAAGAGAAGAAACCAAAATAGAGAAGCATTAAGAGAACTGTCAAAAGTAACCGTATCGCATTGTTGGGTGACGGTTGGTTCAACTTTGGTAAAACATAATTTAAATGATACAAGATCATTGTTAGAGGCAGATCAAAAGCAATTGAATATAGATATAAATAAACTTCGTAGTAATCTTAAAATAAAAGTTAATAATTTAAGAGATTTAGAAATGCAACCACCTGTACCAGGCCTGATGTTAGTCCCAATATCTGATAAAGAATCTCAAGGGTTATCAAAGGCTGGATTGTTTTCTGTTTAAATTTAACATCATTTGGTATCTTCCATAAACTTGTAAAATATATTTTCAAAAAATCAGTTATATTTGTTATCCTATATCTAAAATCACATTACTATTTATGGTTATTTAAGATGGCCATTCTTCTAGGTGTAAATTACATTTAAAATTTCTTTAAAAATGTTTAAGCTAAAAGACAAAATGTGTAAAAAGAAACATTAAGTAAATTTTTAAATTTATTAAGTGAACAATTTTATGTTAATTTATGTGAATATTTTATTTCATTTCATTTTTTTTATGAATGTAAATTTGTGTATTTTTTGTGGTATTGCTGTTGTAATACTTGTGGGTAAATAAAATACTATTACCACACTATAAAAATATTTGCAGAACTATCATTGACAAACCAAAGTGATAATTTAAAAAGATATTAATAAATAATATTAGGAAAATATTAAGTATTTTTTTTTAAATTTAAATAACTTGAATGTTATATTATCTTCAATGATTTTGTTTTACCTGAGAGAGATATCAGTGATAGGTCACTAATATCTCCGTCAGGCCAACCTATCACAATTGAGAATATTTCAATAGTAAAAAATCTGTTTTCTTAATTTTGATTATGAGAATTTTATAATGTTTTATAAAAAAAATAACTTTATTAAAAAATATTTTTTAAATTAATAAAATTACATGTAAAAAATACTATATTCTGAAATTTTGTAAAGAGATTTTATCATTTACATTGAAATTTTGTTTTGTCTATCTGTGTATGTGCAATATTGTTATATATTTTATTTTATAAATGGGCTAATACTTATTATTAATAAGGTAATAACCTTTAACACAAACGTTTTTTTAATTATGATATAAAACAATCGAATTAAATCGTACATTTTCTATGATCCTATTGTACAAGCATACAAACTGTCCCATTTATGAAATGAATTGTGGATTTGATGCATTCTAGTTACATGTGCGGTTAGTTTGTGCCTATTTCTAGTAAGTATTAATATTGTTTACATCATCGATTTTGGTAAACTCAATAATAGTTGTCTTTAAATATATTATCAAAGATATATTGAGATGCAACGGTTGGTATATTTATTTCTTATTTTTATGCTTTAAGGAATCTGTAGGACTTAAGTTTGTATAGATTGCGTAAATACCCCTGGCTGCGTTGCTTTAAAGTAAAATGCCATTACATAATAGGTAGGTAGGTATTTTGTAAGCAACTAAAGTAAACGAGGTAAGCTGTATTCACATCAGTTGCTAATCTAATTTTTTAACCTTAAAAGCTACTAGCAAAGTCTGTTCTCTAATCCCCTAATAAGAGGTGCCCACTGTTATTTGGAATCAAAAGGATATATAATACCTAGAAATATCCTAGAATCAACAGATTTTTGCTGTGCATAAAGAGGTAGCCGATTTTGAATTTCAGCTTCATTCTTCCACGTGAAGAAAATGATCTGGACAGGCGGGCCACCAGTGATTCTATAAACGTCTTGTTTTAAAAAAGTGTACCTTTTCACATATTATAAGTTAAGTGACAATTATATCAAAAACACGAAAGACTTCACTATTAAAAACTACCTACTACAATATAAATTGTTTTACGTTTTACAAAAATTTCGTCTTCTTATTTTCTTGAGTGCGTATTAGCTTAAATCCGGGGTTAAATTATTGGCTTATTTAGGTAAACCAGCCAGACGATTCTGGGATGGGTTAAATTTTCATGAGAATCTTGAACATTTTTGTAAAAACAATATAAATTTCATTACCTGAATCTCAGTTAATTTCATTTTTAAGTTTAAAATTCGTCAAACTTTTTAATTTAATTCGTCAAAGTTTTAACTTTATTCATCAAAGATTTTAACTTTATTTATGTATTCTACCTAAATGCGTTCCAAATGACTCTTCCAGATCAAAGTAATTTAGTAAGATGGGGTAAAGCTACCGATAAATCTTGCAACATTTATAAAGAAGCAGTGGGGACAGCTAAACATATGCTAGTGGGGTGTAGGGTACTCTTGGATAGTGGTCAATACTCGCAGCGCCATGACAAAGTACTAGAAATCATACGTGAAGCCATTAGTCTTTCAGTAGCAAGAGCACAGAGAAACATAACAACCAGCAAACGTTCAATAGAGTTTGTGAAAGAAGGTTCTCATAAAATACCTACACAAAAGCCTTTCTCTATATTAGATCCAGCTCCTGATTCCACACTAATGATGAACACGTATGAGAAACAGTATAGAATCCCTGAGGATATTTGTGTTTTGTCATCCAGACCGGATATTTTTCTATATTCTCGAAGCCTAAAGTACTGGTAGAACTTACAGTTCCGTGGGAAACAAATATCCTGAAAAGTTACCACCTTAAACTCTGAACTGACCAGGAATAGGTTTAGTGTTAGCTTATTAGCAGTTGAAGTAGGAGCGACATGTATAACAGCGAAATCTCTATAGTTTTCTAAAAGATCTCGGCCTGTCTAGAACTATCATAAATTCATTTCTAGAACGCACTTCGAAGGCGGCTTTGGTAGAATTTAAAATTCGGTTATGTGGTAGGAGGAGCTCAGACAATGAAGGTGAGCGTTAATGCATTTTAAAGGGGCCCTTTAAACCTACACTTGGGTCGCAAGTCCCAAGCGCTGCTCGGAGCTCCTCTTCCTACAACACTATGGGCCCGGCACCCGCACGGTGAATCCATGGAACGCTAATGTTTCTTCTCATATTTTTTAATTGTCTAAAATTTCTATTTTATGTCGATAGATGGAGCTACTTATAACAATATATCGTATGTTATTTGATATATTATTTTCCGAAAAAAAAAAAAAAAACAACATACCTATTTAGGTAATACATTGAAATATTATTAATTTAATAAAAACCATATTTATATTGCCCCAAAAATTGCAAAGATACCACAGATAAGTGTGTATCTAATGCTTATTAACTTCGAATGTTACATTTTGTATAATGTTTCTGTTATGTATAAATAAATGTCTGTAACTAAGATTGTACATCCCATGTCTCTAATTAAGATTGTACAATACTGGTAATAGTGCTGAGAAAGACACCTGAAGTGGTATAAGTGTGGTGGGATGCTAGGAAAATTTTACAGTTCATCAACACCAGAAAATATTGAGTAGAAATCGTAGGTTTTTTATTAATTAGATAACACTGGGTTATGTTTTTGGAATATTCCTAAGACTTCTTTACAAGAACAATACAAATTTTGGTTTTAAATAATAACAAATCAACTAATATATTTTGTGATTTATTGGGCTAAGGTATTTCAAATAAAAAGGCATCAAATATATAATTTTCAATATGCACAGTTACATCTTTATACATGTAAATAATATAGTACATAACAAATAAATAATAAATAGTACCAAATTTAAGGATTTATCCATTAATAAAATTATTGCAGTTTGAATGTGATAATTATCATATACAGATATTTGACTAAGTGCCAATTTTTTAAGTGAATCATATAGATTGAAGAGTAATTTACAGTGATTAAATATTATTTGTAATTTCACTGATCAGTAATCATAAAACTATTATCTGGCATTAATTTTTGCTTCAGTAAACAAAATGCCATTTTTTGTGAATTATCAGTTATCACCCATCTAGCTTAACATTATAAACAATAAAATATGGCATAATACGAGTTGATAGTTAGGTTTGAATTATATTTTCATACAGAAATTAACACCAGCAACATAAAACCTAAGCATTTTATTAACTTACTTAAGAATAATCGTCAATATCAAAACATTTAGTCTATAGGTTATTGCTTAATAATATATATATATTTCTTAGTAGCTTGTATTGAAGTTACAGTATTCAGTACAAAATGCCACATTTGTTAAAAGATAAGATTCTCAAATGGGAAAATGTAAATTGTAATAATTTGTGGTTTGTCTTTTGAGCATATAATCTGTCATTATCACAAGTCTTTGAATTTCCAATGGCCAAAGTACATGATTGAATTTTGTCTCAGAATAAAATACTGGCATGTCAATGGCATCACATAAGCTGAACGTCCTTGGCGTCCACTGCGTCCTATCACTACCAATTGGCCATCCCGGGTTTGTTTAAAGTCATAAAGTAGATTTGACAAGATGAACCACCTTTGGCAGACGAGAAGAATACTTTGTCATTGCGCTCACATAAAAATTTCAGCCGTTGGGCTTTTTTGTGCATAAAAACTCCGTCAAGATGCCCACTTTCAACAGAGCGTATTTCGATGGCTTTATTGCCCCATCCCATTATTTGTCCAGTACCTATATATGCAACAGATGTAGGCATCTCACCCCACTAAAAAGAAAACAAATTGAATTACATATATTAAAAAATTAAATGTTGCAATAAAGAATTATGCTTATGACTGACTCGTGGTCAGATTTAGAAACTTTACTCAGTTCTTTGAACAAAAGGGTCGACAGAACCCACGCTTTTTAATCTATAATGGGAAAATGATTGTAATTTAAAATCAATACCCTCAGTCAGGACTGAAATTCACAATTTTAATCCACTATATTGCCCTTAAATTATATATATTGCTTATCATTTATATTTTTATAAGATTAATATTAGTAATAACTAGTTATATTAGCAGTAAATAGTAATTTTACCTGCAATACAATATTTTTGCTGACCCTTCCATAAGTATTAACATAGACACCTTCATTATCATAGCATAACAATAGCTGCACTCCATTAGAGTTTGGCAGAGGTACAATACAATGGGGAACAATAGGTCCTTGGGTCTGAAAAGCAAATAGTAGGAATATGTAAATATGAAATAAATATTTTAAATTTGGATAAACAAGCAAACAAAAAAACTAGTAAGCTTTAAATATTATTAACTTGATCGAGTATATAATAAAGTATATAACGAAGTATATCTTTATTTTAACCATTTTGGTCTATAGAACATAATAAAAATTGTGATTGTATATTAAATATTATTACGAAAGAATTATATTTATTTTGTTTGTACATGCACATTTTTAATCTGCTGCACAGACATTGATAACAAAATTGTTATACACAATAATAATTGAATTTGACAAAGAAATCAGCATTACATAACCATTATTTTTACTCACATGTTTTGGAATATATATATCATATACACTGGCAGTGTCAAGATCGACGGCATGAAAACCATCTGCAGATCCATAGATTACTTTCAGTCTTGTCCCTTCTTCTATAGTCAGGTCAACTAACAAAGGCCTGAAATATTAAAATAATTAATATTCATTAATAAAAACACAGCCATACATTTATATCATTCATAAATGATCATCATTTACCTATGCTGTAAGTCCCCAAAACTTTTGAAGGCCATAAATTTGTGATATGGTTTTGGAGCCCACGCATAAATTTCGATCGAATCCTTGAGAGCAATAACCAAAAACTTGATCCGCTCATACTTGACTATGCGAAAATGAACAGCACCCTGTAATTCTCCTACGTTTATCCAACCATTTCTCCTTTCAACTTGCTAAAAATATAAAAAAAAATATGTTACAATTTGATCTTCTAGTATTTTTCACGTACCAAATGTTATTAACGTTTAAAAGTACGGCACTTACGTCACTTAAACCATCTGTCCTTAATATCTTCGACTTTAACCAGCTCAAATAATATACTCGTACGCGATTCTTCTTTCCGGATACAGTAATGAGTATATTTTGTCCTTCTAACACTTCCATTTGTTGAAAGCGGCGTCTTGAGATCAATTGATACACTTTGCCTTGGCCAGAACGATCCAGCAACATTAAACCATTTTCAGTTCCAATTAGGAGGTTTACGCCTAAGCAAATATTAAGTGTTAAATAAATAGTCAATAATAAATACAGAAACATAATAACAAAATAAATATTCTTATTTAATTTCAATTTAGATTAATTATAAGCTATGTAGTTGTTTTATGTTCATATGTTCCTGTATTAAAACATATTCTTATTCATGATCTAATTATGACATGATACAAATTTGAACATAAGATTAAATGAGAGTTAATAATAATTATTTTCACAAATTATTTCAATCAGAAGTTTATTTTATTTAACTTAACACTTCATCATAATTTATTTATAGGGAACTCACCCCAAAGAGCTGCGCACAGAATTTCCGAGTTGAATCTCTTTTTGTATTTACGTATCTCGGGCGTGTCCGAGGAGAGGTCGTGGCCGGTGGGCGTCACGTTGACGTTGACGTGGCTCTCGCGGCGCGACGCGTTGCCGGAGCCGCCCGTGCCGCTGCCCGTGGAGCCGGCGCCGAACCCGAACGTGAGGAACGAGCGCTGCTTCTGTTGCAAGGGGAGAAACTGTTGCTGCGACCCCACCGACGAGTTGGAGGGGGAGTGTTGGAGCGGGTGGGGGGACGCGGGGCCGGACACGAACGACTTGGACGGCGTCGACTGCGCGGAGGACGGGGGCGGGTGGTGCGGGTGCGGATGGTGGTGGTGGTGGGGGGAAGGGGCACCTCCCGCGATCGCTTGCCTATACTGGAAGAAAATATACACTTTTACTATTCAAGCACCGGACGGACGGTGAATGACTTGTGATATACGCACTTGGGCATCGTATGATTAAATGTCTTTTGTTAGTTAATATTATAACCCACCTCCCCTATATTAGTTTACATTTTGAATATGATAGGAAAGTTATTTGCGTTGCTATTATCTACAAAAATTTATTTTGTGTATTTATTTTTTTATATGTACAACAATGCTGCAGGCAAATATCTTGCTTAATATCAGACAATAAGTGCAACCATGTACTTAAATGATAAATGCAAAATAGCATAATTATGTAATATATGTTAATGTGAGCGAGTCGAGCGAGTCGGCTTCGGTAATAAATAAACAAAACTTCTGAATGGCATTAAAACTCAGGAAAAGTAAACACAATTTGAGTATAACATAATGCTCATTTTATAAATATTAAATTATCTTGCCTTTAAATAAACGTAAGTTGTATGTATTCTATGTATTATACTACTATGTATAACATTTTTACCTAGTTTTTTCAAATATCTTTATATGGTTTTTGTCACTACAAAAATTGGGCATTTTTTAAATTCTGTCCCAAACTTGGTATAATTTTTTGATATACCGTCAAGGCTTGAATGATTCAGCTGATGAATACACATGGAAGCTGTCTAGAGAGCATATATAGAGAAGAAGTGATTTGTGTAGAAACATTCTATGAAATGCTATGAAAGCATTCTCGTTGCGGTTTTCGTACTTACGTAGTGATAACAGCAGTCTGCAAACCGGTCGCGGACCGTAGCTCCATGGTGTTTGCATGATTGACAACCATTATCACATTAATACTATAGACTAAAAGCTTGGCACCACATGTTGCGATAACGGGAGCTCCTAATATCTACATCTCGATATAATTACCGTTTATGGCATTATCTTTACTCAATGTAATAATGTTATTAAGCTATATATTATTGTTAAATATATTAACACAAATTGGTATACACTTAGATACTTGTGTATATTATAATATGTACATTTTCATCTGTATTGGGCAACGTAAGATGAGTAAGACACATATCTTGATTTGTTAAATTAGGAGCCCCGTGTTATAAATATAACGTGGCATAGTAAAACAAAACTTGAACAAAAAGCACAGATTAAGTGAATGTGTAATATCAGTACTATAACATAAAAAAATTATATATAACTGCAATATTTTATATATTATAATTAATATGGAGTTTGCGAATATGAAGTGAGCTTATGCTTAAATTACTCAATAGCTATTTAAACTGCTAGGGTATGTGACGCCTATTATTAATACCTAACTACAAATATATAATTACAAAAATGGGTTAATTTTCAAATTATAATTATTTGTTTATAAACGCAACAACAACTTTAAGACGTCAAATGCCCTATGGTTAATCTGCTTGAGCACAGTAGGCGGAGTCTGTCGGTTATATGGGGAGTAGTAGTTACGTACCTCCTCGCTCGTGGACTTGTCGTGGCGCGGCGGGGTGGTGGGCTGCCCCGCTTGGCTCAGCAGGTCGGGCAGCACGGAGCTGGTGCGGGAGCCGCTGCCCTCGTTGTTGCTCGACCGTCCCTGCATGTCACATTTGTTAATCTCACCAAAACATATAAAGCAAAACCAAATCAATCATATATTACAGTTATTACGAGTAAAAAATGATCTCGGTGTGTACATACATCGGTTTTTATGTATTTATATTTTTATAATTATATAAATGTTACTCAATCTTAATATTTTATCAAAATTTCAATCCTTGGTAAAATAACATCAGCAATCAAAGAAAATAAACCAATGATTTTGCATTCCCTCACCAGACTTTGTTGCATTATATTAATTTCATCGCAAACAGTGTAGTAGTAAAAGTAATACACACAAATAGGTCGGAATCAATTTGAGTACAACTTGTATTATTTGTCACACAAGTATCTATCGTTATCTGCGTTATACAAATATTTTTATTTATATAATTACCATAACTACCTAAATTAAATGAATTGTACCTACTAAACGTTCTGAGATCAATCAAAATAAAATTAATTTTTGATACGTACTTAAACTTTAAAATATAATTAATGTTTTGTTAAAAAATATGATGTGAATTTTGTTACATTTTCATGTAGATCCGACGCCGCGACAGCGGCTTGTATATTATAGTAGCATAAATAGGTATTATTATTTGCTTAATTATTAAAATAATAATACCCACACTAAAGGAGCTTTATGTAATGTTTATTAGATAATTTCAATTTAGAAACAAGCACAATGTCATTGAACCTTACCTACTAAAAGAATTAAGACGTAGTAAGCTCAGTGTGACGGCGTCGGTGTGCGCAGTTATTGTTTTACGTTGCGGCAGTTGGCATAGCGTGGCAAACACAAACACGGCATAAAACATGCAATGTAAAACACATTCACAAAACGTATAATGTTGAATGTTCTCTGCAGCTCCAGTAAGTCGTTAGCGATCATTCCCGGTATTGTTAAGCTTTTAACAGTTTTGGCACAATGTAGGTTCATCGCTGAGGATGTTTTGCACTTCGTGGCAGGAAGACGGTCTTCGCGCAGATAAGTGTTAGTAGGTTTGTTATGGTGAATATTAGTACTATTTGAAGACACTAACTACTTCTACTTAGCATTATTGTTATGCTTAATGACTTTGTTGGCTACATGAAATGTCTAATTTTTCCCGTAAAATAAAAATATTATGTACCAAGTCACGCCAAAATGTAAGACGCGCGAGCCAATAATATAATAAGATTTAACATTACTCTTAAATACAAACAAACCATTCAATTCGAAAATTTTGTAAAAAAATACACAATAAGCATAGACCAACGAATCCCAAAAGGTTTTCTCTTCCACCACAGCCCACACCAATAGCTACAAAATCACGTACAGGACGCCAGGAATACAAACAGCATCGGCAAGGTTAGTTCATTACAGGTACAGCTATGTTAGACAGTCATAATTAGAGCCCTCATACCATTACCAAACGTAAGTAAAAATGTATTAATCAAACTATCCCGAGCAGTGAGGAATTACCTGATCCTGCGCGATTACCGCTTCCTGCCCGCTCGGTATAAGGTCATTGTGCCGACTAAACTGTGAGCTTCTTCGGAATACGATATCGGACTCTGTTTTCTCCCTGCGAGGCCTCACGAGATCGGGCGAGTCGCCGCTCACGCTGCTCTGCCGGCTCGTGCTGATCTCGCTGTTCTCGCTGTCCTGTCGTAGCAGCACGGCTACATTTTTTAAGGCGTCTATGGGATTTTTAGGAGCGACCTTCTGTTCGGCAGCTTTCCTTTCTTCGGTATTTGGTTCATTCCTTTGTGCCATTTTTAAACTATCGTTCATTTTGATAAAATCTGTTAGGATCGGTTCCCCCGACGCTGGAGTTCTGGACGACTGTTTACGAGAATGGTTAAAGATACCGCTCGATCTGAGTGGTTTGTTGACGCTGATTTTGCTATCATGTTTCGGATAGTAGATAGCCGAATGTCGTGTGCTGGAAAGTGGAAGCAGATCAGAGTTCTCTCGACGGAACCCTCTAAAGAACCTGCTCGGTCCATTTGGATCCACTTCTTGCTCTTTTTTATGTTTGAGTATATCAGATAATTTGTCATGAGTCGATTTCTCGACGGGCTTATGGAACAGTTGCTTGTGCCGAGAAGGCGGCGTCGCGATTCCTTTGTACTTGGTCCACGCATCTTCCATTTCAATTCTTGATTGACGTTGGAGTTGCGCACGTTTTTGTTCGACCTCTTTAGTACTATCTTGCTTTTCTTCTCTGATCTCAGCATTTTTCGATGGGAAAAATCTGGCAAAGTCCCAGTCTTTAAGGAGGACGGCTTCGTCGATGTCCGATTGTCTTTTATCGTTTCCGGTCTCTCTCTGATATTTTTCAAAGATGTTTAGTACAAAAGTGACACAAATAATAAATATAAGAATACCTAATTCAAACTCAAAACTTTGCGCTCACTAATCTTACTTTGGCGTGATATACAAGTTTTGGCAATTTGCAATTTACTGTCCCTATTATTTTATAGATTTGTTGGTGATACTTATATTTTTTTTTATTAAATTAATGGATCAAGCAATAAAGAAGAAGAATAAGAAATCGTCACAAAATAATTCTTTTTATTGATTGGTCCACGGTCCCAAAGAGATTGATAAAGCTTAGCAAGTGGAAACTTTCCTGGTTCGAATTAATCTAGAGCAGACAACTAAAACACCAAATTGTAAGTATTACACATATGTATGTGGAAATGGCAAAAATAACACAAAGTAGTTTCTAGTGAAGCACAACTCACCCGCTTGACGAGCGTGCGGTCGGCGTGAGGGTCGCCGTGCGCGTCGCCGAGTGCGTCGCCGTGCGGGTCGTCGTCGTCGGGCGTGGGCGGCAGCGGCCGCGTGGGCGCGCACCCGCCGCAGCCGTCCTCAGACACCGCGCTCAGCCCTGGCCTATAGCAGAACTCGGGACTGACAAGCGAACTCAAACGAAACGCAACCGAACCAAAATGGGGAAAACGAAAATATATGCAAATAAAAGTAAAGGAGGAAAAAACATAATGGTCATTATTAAACAACACAATTAAAATGTTTATTCAGAAACAGTATCATTAGTTTATCATGTAACTTATTCATTTTATTTATCTTAAAGCAAGCCCCACATTTTACGTAGTGTGCAATAAAAAACATGATATATATATATATATATATATATATATATATATATATATATATATATATATATATATATATATATATATATATATATATATATATATATATATATATATATATATATATATATATATATATATATATATATATTCGATCTTTGAGATCTTTTATAAGATATTAACGTATGAGTTAGTTTGATGGATTTTGAGAGCCGTAGGGTCGATTCCAGTGGGATTTACGACGCTACAATGTTTTCTAAAGTGTAACAGTAGCGGTGTTTAGTTTCGTCTACTCACAGCGGTTTGGGCGGGTCGCTGGCCAGCAGCGTGCCGTCGTTGCGCACGCGGCCGCCACTCTCCTCCGCCTCGCTGTCGCTGTCCGACTCATCGAACGTCGGTTCCGGCGCCGCCACTGGACCTAAATATCAAATGATTGGATTATTGTTACTACTAAATCAAATGTACTAACACTTTTATACATCCTATTTATGCAATTACCTGTTTCATGATAAATTTTATTAAGTAATAAAAACCTCATGGTCGGTCTAATCATTGAACTAGAATGAGAATTTGTTTCACACTATTTAAAATTTGTAAACAAATGAGAAATTAAATTTAATAGAACATATAGGAAACAATTTTCGACAAAAAGAACAGAGAACATAGGGAGTATAAAAAATTGTAATCCAATGAAGTAAATATAACAAGTAGGTTTTTAGAGTCTAGTAAATCTAAGGTTACTTATGTGTATATTATTACTTATATTTCCGTACAAATTTATACTGAAATTATTTGATAATTATGACTCACCCTGTCCATTGGTAGGCGCACGAGGCGGCCTGTTCGGAGGTTCATTGCCCGAAACAACTCCAAGTTCATTAAGCTGTGCAGCTAACTTGTCCAAATCCTGAAATCCACAATTGGAAGGTTGAACATAATTTGAAAGGATGAAAAATTATAATTGATCAACTGTAACACTAATCCAAGAACTCGTTATTGTGCAGTGATAGTGTCTGACAGTAAACAAAATGGTTATGAGTTCGATTTTATTTTGGGGTAATGAATGGTTTTCATTTAATCTAGTAAGAAGACTAAGTGCGGCGATCAAACCTGCTACTCGACACGTAATGTTTTAAAATTGGGTGGAAATAGAGTGGAGAGGTTTAAAATGTCTTAACACAAATTTTAAAATGTGAGGTGGCGTCGTCCAACCTACCTCTGGCCTTCGCGGTGGAAGCTGCAGTCATTATATCGGATGTGCAAAGAAAAACAGCGTGACATGAAAACAAAAACACAAGCTAATAAAATAAAAAATCACGTGAACATTAGAGGCAAAAATTGCATGCAATCAAATATATTTATATATTTTAATGTATTAAGAACATAAAAAACAAATGATCATAAAGAGCGCACAGGAAAGTGTCAATACAAATATGTAATGAAATATATATTACACTAAAACATTATTAACATAAGAAGATATCTTTTCATCTGTTTGCTAACGACTGCAACTGTTTTAAAGATGAAAGGCTCTTTAACTGTAAGCAATCTTAAGAAAAAATTAGCTCTATTACTTGTCTCTACTAATTTAGCATTACCATAAACATGTACAGTAATAACTCGACTTATGCAGTTACCAAATCTTGTCAGTTTTTTTTGTTTATGTATCACAAAATCAAATCAATTGGTATTACTATTATAAAAGATCTTGCTAGGCAAATATAATTATTGACATTTATGATGTTCAAAAAGTGCTGTATTTTCACAATCACGACAGTCAGCTGATGATTGCTAAGAAAGACATTGAAAACCTTAGTGGTTTAATCAAAATTTGTAAACGATTAGAAACTTGTTGAAGCGTATCATATCATCACATAACTCATATTTACCTTACAAAAAAAAACTTAATTAGAATTCTATGATTTAAATTTACATTGAAAAATTAATTTGAGTACCAAACTATCCTGTTAGACTTTATAACATTTGTAAAATAAAAGATCTTCAAAGATTGCTTTTTTTTTGGTTTTTGGCACTAATTAAAAATAGTGTATATGTACATATATATAGAAAATTATAACCGGAGTTTCATGGTCTCACCTATCGCTTAAGTGCGAAATATTACTGTACAGAAAACAAAAATATAACCACAGCACTATTGTAAGAAACAGTAATCATAAAGTAAACAAATATTACATGTTGATTATGTTGATAATATGTACCATGGGTTTAAAAATGTGATGTGATCCGCGTTGCGGAGGCTGCGGTCCACCGGCCGGAGGAGTGCCGTTGTTGGAGCCCGAGCTGTTGGATGAGCCCGACGACTTTGGCGTTGGAGGTAGTGGCCTGAATAGTTCATATAAAAATTGGACATTATAATTTTATCACATCCATTTTGAAAAGTAAATGTAATGTAAAATATTAATATTTTGAACTATATGAAAATAAAAAAAACAATAAGTAATTAGGCGATTACCTATATCTATTTGGCTGTTGTGCCTGTGGGTCGGGCACTACAATCAGTCTTTGTGGAATGGATGGCCGCGCGGGTGGGCCAGGTTCTGGTGTTGCAAAAAATTAGAAGAAAGCTATTATAATATCTAGAATTATACTTGGGAATTCAAGGAATGTATAACAATATGTAACATTTTAGCGATATACATTGTCTATAAATTTGCTATCAAGTGATATAACATTACCTTTAGCAATATATAAAAATTAACTAAAAATAACAATTAAGATAATATTGTACTTTACCTGGTATTTCTTCACGTTCTTCGCGTTTGCTATTACGTTTCGGCGGCGGCTGAGGCTGTTGTGCTTCAGCAGCAGCTCTAGAAATAGTTATGTAGCCTTTATAATTTTCAATTAAGTGCTACTACACTAATAAACTGTTTAAAAAATATAGGTTGAGTTATGTCTGGTTGATGATTTTTCTTCTTTTTATAACATTTACATTTCTCTTAGTACTTCTACTAAATAGTAGAAAAGCCACCTCAAGTACTTATAATTGTTGAATTATAATATAATTATTGAATTATAATATCTTCATGCATGATTTAGTATTTTTTTTTATTCATTGATAATATCAATAAAGAAGCTTTGAAGTACTTACCTTCCCTCCTGTATCTGCTGGAAGTTCCTTCGCAGCGTGTCCCCGCCCTGGTGCGCGGCCGCGTTATGTACGATGGAGGAGGGCTCACCGGCCACCGCGTTGTCCTCCTCTTCACCCTCCGACCCTGAATATTTGTAGTCTTCGCGCACTGAATTGTCCTGCTTTCTCTTCTTACATCTATCTATATGATCTTTTAGCTGTATCCTAACTTGCCTTTCTGTCGGCTGATCTCTGAAAAAGTTTGAAATATTTACTAATTTAAAATTTAATTATGTTTCTAAACTTACGACATATATTTGTTAGTTTAGAAACAATTAAATTTGAAATTAGTGTTAAATTATAGAAAAAAAAATAAAAATTAAAGAAATCTAAATAAATTAACTATCTAAATTGTTTTTTTTAAATATTATTATTACTTACATTAACTTAAAATCATCATTACTTACCTAATAAATGAATGTTTCAAGAGTTGTTCAGTATAAGGGCGCTGATGATAGTCTTTCACAAGAACAGTCTCAATAAAACTATGAAATTTTTTTGCCCACTTCTTAGACTTTAAACGAGGTGGTGGATTTCTATAAAAATATATCAGATTAAAATCATACAAAATAGAAATATTAATAATATGTTAGTTAAATGTAAATCACTTTGCTAAAATTTAAATTTCTCAAGTTGACTGTCCAAAAATTAAATAAAAATATCCCTTTGATATATATATAAAATAAATAACGCACCGTGGAATGAGGAAGAGAGCTCTCATAGGATGTAGATCACAAAGAGGTGGTTGACTCTCAGCCATTTCGAGCGCAGTGATACCGAGCGACCAGAGGTCGGAGCGATTATCGTACGTGGCCTCAGGATTCTCATCACAGGCAATTACTTCTGGCGCCATCCAGTATGGAGTACCAATAAATGTATTGCGCCTACCAATAGTTCTATCCAACTGTGCAGATACTCCAAAATCAACTAATGAAATACAAACATTACAATGATTAAAAAAATAGTAAGTTAATAACTTAAGAAAGGGCATATTATTTGATATAAAATTTTATATTGTTGCAATTAACCTTATCAAAATTGAAATAAAGACATACTTAAGGTACTAAATATTATAATATTTAGTACCTTAAGTTAGCTGTCTTTATTGTAATAAAGTATGAAAATATTAAGTAATTATAAATATTTTTTTTAGAATAAATGCATATACATTAATTATTCTTTAAGTAAATTAAATCAATTAGTACTTGTATTGTTATAAATGAAATATGTAATTGGTCAAATATAAATGATTTAGAACAATAAAGATTTTTATAATAGTAATAAAAAAATGTAATATGGCACTTATTTAGATTTTGACATTCTACTTTCCATTATTTCTTATTATACAAACTATGTCATGTAATTTTATTAAATATAATAACGGAAATAAAATGTACTTACCAAGTTTAACTTCTGCATTGTCTGTTAAGAGCACATTTTGTCCTTTGATATCACGGTGAATTACTTTGTTTGAATGTAAATAGCTAAGGCCTCTTAATATTTCTCTACAAATGTATGAAATCCATTCTTCTTTAAGTGATTGTCCCTTGGTTGACTTTACCAAGTCTGTCACAGAACCTAAAATAATGAAAATAGCAAGAAATTTTTATTTCATAAATATTGAAAATTAACCATAAAATGTTATAACAAAATTGTTTGTACACTTATAAATTGTTTTATTTTAGACCATTAAATTGATTTAACATACATAAAGTTATAGTTGTAATAAATACAATAAATAAAAACATGAGACAAAAAATTAAAAGTCATTTGGTATAATATAATAAAAATTGTAGATTGCTGGATCATTATAAGTATATAATAAAAATAACCATATTAACACTTGTAATACAAAAATTAAGATGTATTCTTATTCTCTATGTATTACTCAGACCTCTTGTCTCAGCTAAAGGTTATTAACCTAATGTTATAATTAAACCCAATAAAAAGAAACACACCCTTTAAACTCATTATACTTAAAGCCATGTAATAAATTCAAGTCTTGCTCAAATATTATCTTACTTTATATAAAATGTTTTTAATATGTAATAATTGTTAACATGTGGTTTATAAAAAACACACAGTAGTATTTTAATATATAAAAATATAAATATAATATCCAAGCTTTTAACAGTAATAAAATCAGAACTTAAAATATTATAAGTAATTAATTAATACATACCAGCACCACAATATTCCATTACCAGCCAAAGTTGATCATCTTTTCCAGGAGGGCTCTTTTTAATAAAAGCACCGTAATAAGTAGCAATATTACGGTGGTTAGAGTATTTTTTGAGGACATTTATTTCAAGTTTTATTTCTTCTTCCTCATCCTGTGTAACATCCATAACTTTGATGGCAGCAAGTTGCCCAGTTTTGGTATGGCGGCCCTAAAGTCATTATATGTTAGTCTTTGTTTACTTTGTGAAATATGTTTAGAGTAATAAAATATAAGAATGTTAGTGCTTTTATAAAAGTAATTAATATTTATTTTATATAAAATTCTTTGGAGTGTAGTGCATATATTATAAATCTAATATGGTTTAGTTGGAAGTGATATAAGAAGAATAAAACTAATTTTTGATTAATTAATCATATCTTTTTATTTTATCTGACTAATAAATCTGATACTAAAGAAACTTCAAATATTTAAGTAATAAATTTAAATTCGTTTAAAAGTAAGTATATAAACATATATGAAATTATTTTAGCCACTATAAGTTTTTAGCCAGTATAATTTATATATAAAAATACCTTGTATACTTGTCCATAGGTGCCATTGCCGACAACTTCAATAAGTTCAAAAATTCCTGCTGGATCCTGAAAACGAGTATATAGCCAAAAGGTATAGATAAAAGCTAATTATAATCTTTATTGAACCCAAACTATGATTCACGCCCTGTGAGATCATTGCTCCCAAAGTTTTACATTTTTCTGTTTAATCATAAGCTTTTAAAGATAATTGAAGATACCCTAAAAATATTAGTATTTGAAAATATACCTTTAATGCACTGAGGTCAATGTCGTCCAATGAACAATTTACAGACGGTGCCAGTTGATGCGCCATTTTGAGTGTATTGTCACACACGAAGACAAAGCACAAGAACCTTACATCAATGTAAAAAAAAGTAAATAAAGACCCCCGAATTACAACATTTGCACGTATATTTCAATGAAATTTTATTTTTTCACGTAAGAATGATTTACTAAACACATTGTTTACAATTAAACTACAGTAAAATTACAGATACACAATTTATACACCGCACACACACCCGGCAGGGATGCCAGTTGAAACGACGTCCTACCATTTTTACCAAAATTCTTCCTACAGACTATTAAGGTTACTTTAATAGATAATATATTTTCTAATTAGGTATAATTTGTATAATACTTGAAATAAGAGTCTATAAAAGATGTAAATTCTTTCTTTACGGTATATTTAAATAATATTCAGAAAAAAAATAAAATTTTTATTTAATTCATTTTTATTTAAATTATAATAATTATAGAGTGCATATGCATGTAAATTAATTGTACGCACAGTTTTGAAATTGTTTTAAATTTTTGATTATTTATGATTTGATATTAATATTTTTATTAAACACTTTTTAACAGATTATAGTGTATATGTTTTGTGAGGTTATATTTTTCTTTAATATAAATAAATATATTTTTCTTGATTTGCACAAACATTAATTTTTTAACATACATGTTGACTACTTATTTTGTTTTGCCTACTATTGTTTACGATTAGTATCCACAGAACACATTTACAGAAGTTAGTCTTGTTTTGTTGTTAGTGATATAGCATTGACGTAATTGTCGTTTTGGCATTAAATGAAAATGTTAAAAAAGAAATTAAATTTTCATATGGAAAACCTTTCTTTTTTTAGAAATAATGTATATTTTTGCTTAGTTAGACATTTAATAATAATAGATTAATTTTTAAAATCAGTCATTATGCTTAATGTGCTCAACGGGCATGTTCGAAATGCCGTAAACTAAAAAGCAGAAGAAAACTATTTTAATCTAGTTAATATGCAGGAGAAATATGAGTGATGAAAAAAATAAATTGTTTCACGATAGTATAGACGTGAAGATCAAAGCAATTAAGTACCTACTTATTACTAAGAAAGGAGAGCAATCAAAGCTTTTTTACCTTTTAAGTTTTACAATAACTAGATTACGAAGACTAAACTCGATCTCTACATATAAAAGTCGGTAGCTTTAAAGTGATTTTGAGAACGTAACTGTCTACCTATAGGTAGATATAGAGTATATATAATGTTAAAAATAGAATTTATGACCCTTTTATAAAATCAAGACCTAATTTATGATATATTTTATTAAAGTTTCAAAGCGGTGAAGTTTGATTGGGTCCGTACAGATTTGATGGTTATAGGTCAATGTGGGAATACAGTTTATGATAATTGACAAAATATTATAAGTTGTGATCGAATACAGTTCGTATACAATTTGTGTGAGATAAGCTGGAAATATAGATTTTTGTTTGTACTATATTTCCTCACTTAAGCCTATTCCATAGCTTTTAAATAGGTATTTTTTATATAACGTGAAAATATGAAGACATTTAAAAAAATGTAATAAAAATAAAACGTTCATACTATTTCCATATCTTCTTGGCGTTGCTTGGCGTAGCTTCATGGCGTTTCGAGCGTGCCAGTTAAGCAAAATTCACTTCTCCAATGTCACGTTGAATGGAGAACACACAAAAGAGAATGTACGGTAAAAAAGAGATATCATTACACAGTTGGAGAATGCATGTTTAAAAGAGATCCAGTTTAAATCCTTCACCTATAACAAAATCACAGATATCTACAATATATACATACAATAAATGGGGTTAGTAATAAACAATATATTTACATGGATGTTAGCTTATACTTTAATATTATTATATTTAATATATTTACACAAAGGACTAAACACAAACATTAAAAAACATTGAACATTAAGGGGGCGAGGGACTTTTACGTTTTTACGTCGTTGATTAGAGGGAGGACATCATAAATGGGGCGAGCTATTTTGGGGTTCTTGCCCCAAGCATGATTTTTTTATGTTAGAGGGAGGCAAACGAGCAAGTTGGTCACTTGATGTTAAGTGATTACTTCCGCCCATTGACACCCATGAAGCCCAAGGTTTCAGGGGTGCGTCCTTTTAAAAAGGTGTACGTTTGCTTTTTGAAGGTCGTCGGTGTCGTATCGGGTGGGAAATACCTCTGCAGGGAATTCATTCCACGGTGCGGTTGTGCGCGGAATAAAGTTTCTTTTGAAACGCACAGTCTTACTCCGCCAGTCATTCAGGTGGTGACGATGGTATTTTAATTTGTGACGGGAGTTACGATAGTGGAAATCCGCAGCCGCTATTAACCTAAATAGTTCTTCAGAACACTTCTCGTGGTATATACGGTAGAAGATGCACAGTGAAGCGACATCTCTCCGCAGAGTCAGATGGTCCGCCGCTTAGTGAGATTCTCGTCATCAACAATCCGACCCGCCCGTTGGGCACGGTCAAATGGAAGAAGTTGGTATTGGGGTGCCCTAGACCAGAGACGAGAACAGTATTCCATGTGCGGCCTAACTTGGACCTTATAAAGTTGAAGGCGATGCGCTGACGTGAAATACTGTCTCGCTCTACTAAGGACACCAAGCTTTTTGGAGGCTAACTTGGCTTTATCCTCCAAATGAAAATGTCGACACCGAGAATTCTAATAGTCGGATTGGTTTCAAAGGCAATGCTTTGAAAAATCGGGGATACGACAAAGGGATTCTTTTTTGCGGTAAACGCGCAAATTTGTGTTTTTTTTTAGGGTTGAATTCTACGAGGTTATGAGAGCCCCAACTCGAAACCTGGTTGAGGGAAATTTTGATTTAGGGCACAAGTAACAAACTTGTGCCCGAAATCGAAATTTCCCGAAACACACTGACATGCGCCTGAGAGATTTTTGCGTGGCCACGATATGACGCATCCAACGTACTGTCATCCGCATAGCAATGAGCGTTACTGGATTGTCATTGATATGCAGGATGAACAGTGTAGGGGATAATACACAGCCTTGTGGGCTCCAGCGTTCACGAGTAAGGTAGAGCATGTACCGTCGATAACAACCTTTATACTACGCTTCGTAAGAAAGCTAGAAATTCATAATCTCTTAGGCAGTCCATATGAAGGCAATTTTGATAGTATAGCTTTATGCTAAATCCGATCAAAGGCTTTCGCTATGTCCAGACTGACTGCTAAGGCTTCTCCCTTACTCTTAACTGCACAATTGTCCATCACAAATCAGCTGTTGGTCCTCCAAGTAACACAATAGCTGGTGGTTAATAACAGACTCCATTATTTTGGAGAGCAAGGAGGTTATGGCAATAGGCCTGTAGTTGCAAAGATCAGAGAGATCGCCCTTTTTAGGAGCTGGGACAACGGCTGAAGAGTACATTTGTCGGAAAACACGCGTTAAAATTGGAGTCAACTTAGGAGCACAGGTTTTCAGTACAATAGGAGGGATACCATCAGGTCCACAGGACTTGTGAATATCAAGTGTGAGTAGAGCTCTTCGCATGGATATTTGTTTAAATTTTACTTCCGGCATAGAACACTTGCAATGTAGGAGAGTTGGTGATAGTTTACCCTCAACATGCAAAGTCGAGTTGGATGCAAAGAGGTTGCCTAAGAGATCGGCTTTTTCCTTTGCATCGTAGACCAAGGTATTGTCCTCATCGCGTAATGGTGGAAAAGTTGGCTGACAGAAGTTACCTTCAACAGCTTTGGCCAAAGACCAGAATACACGTGTTCCTGAGGGAAGACAGGCTAGTTTCTGTCCAATTCTGCCAATGTGCCCTGTCCACAGGCACTACAGAGTTTGGAATAAATAATTCCATGCCCTGCAACACAACGTCTGCAACAAAGTTGGCAATAGCAATAGGATTCTCTAGCGAGAAGCACAATTGCTGGGTAGGATGAAAGGAAGGTGCGCATCCCATCCCAATCTGCTAATTTGTAGTGCCAAACATGGCGGCAACATACAGAACGAGGCCGAAATTTGCGCGTGAGTGACACCGTGAATCGAATCAGGCAATGGTCAGACAATCCAAGCGGGGCGTCAACAGTAACCTGGTAGCCTTCGGACTTGGAAGTCAGCAAAAGATCCAACAGTGAAGGGATATGATCTTTAACATCTGGTATTCACGTCGGCGAAGGAATCAGCTGCGTCAAACCATAGGCCATGGCGAAGGCGTGATCAGATTTACGCGCATGGTTAGTCCGTTGTGAATCAAGCCATTCGATGTGATGGGCATTGAAATCACCTAGTACCACAATTTCTGCGGATGTGATATGTTGTAGAACGTAATCTGGCACCATTTCAATATGCTCCATAAGTCGATCAGTTACAGCATCACCACTGTGGGACCTGTAAAGGCACGTGTAGACACGAGGATGGTCATCACAATCTACACGCAACCATTGCCTTCAATACTGCCCAGGCGACGGTCACAGATATCATCTCTAACAAATACACATACACCGGCGTGAGGTACAAATTTAAGTTTTATTTTGTAGCCAGGATACTGTAAATATGATGTATCCGCCGGAGACGATATCTGACCCTCAGTTAAGAAGAATAAGGCTGGCTTTTGGGTGAATTCCCCGTATCTTACAGTAGTGCACATGGAGCACTGGGGGCGGTGCCGTCGAATTTACCGTGCTCGTATTGCCTTTGGCTTTGAGCGGAATTTTGCCCTCCCCAGAAAGGGGCAGCAGCAGGAAAGGGCAGCCTGAGTACATTTCGCTCTGGTTCCCTCTTGGAGAACTTTCTCTTTCGCTATCATGTCAAAGGGCCCCCGCCCGGGGGGGGGGAGGAAGGTATTGGGCCTCTGGCTCTCTCACAGGGGAACCGTCGTCTAGGCCACATTCACACAGTGTTGTGTTCCCTGACCCTGATTTTGATCTTGGCCAGATGAATAGGTGTATGATCAGGTATTTTCCTCGACACGTAAACAATGAAAAGGCCTTTATCAGAATCTGTGGAGGATTTCGGACTTTCAGAAAGGGACGGGTGAACATATAAATTTTGGATATAAGGCGTCGCAGTATTAGGATCTATCATTGTTTTATTTGCATGAATTACACAATTAGAGGATGAAGCTTCCCCTTGTCTTTTTAGTGTTCCCGAAGACTCGCAATTAATACCACCAGGATCAGGGGGATCGGGTGGAGAGTCAGTATCCATAATGAAAAAAGATAACCTAAACTTACTTAAGCTAGTCTATCCTAAATAATCATTACCCTAAAAACATTACCCTAATAAAAACTCTCACTAACACATGTGTTAAGCAAAACAAACGTCAGCGAAAAACCACTCCACTTTTTCAAGTATGAAATACCTTCCATTTCTTTAAGATTTCCAAATGAAGCTGTCATCGAGAGACAGCTTCATTTTTATACTTAAAGAATCATCTTTTTAAAATTATGTATGCAATAAAATTATTAAATAAAAAAAAATAATAAAAAATATTATATTTATTAACTACTCGAACTAGGTTATACCTGAAGTTTTCCCTGAGACATATAATTTAGGGGTTTTCAAGCATAGTGTGTACAAACATATTTTATAATGTTAAGGTTGACAACGCATCCACTTCCTCTCAGTTGTTTTGTGTAAATTTAACATTACGTGGCCCTTCTGCTCGTTTGCCTTTCTTCAATAGAAAAAAAATTACCATAGTCGACGAAACTGATGTATGGATGGGTGGAAACAGTATTGTAGTAGTAAGTCAACGCAGCTATACGGTTTATGAAATCGATGCGTAATTAAAACCTTAGAGTTTCTTCCGTTAGACCTTAGAGTAGACGAACAATTTTTAAATTTGGTAAAGAGTTCAGATTTTTAGTACAATAAAGCTCCGTATTCGTGATTTTTTCATATTGATTTTACTATACATGGATTAAAAAAATGCAATCCAATTCCAATATTTGCGGCTAAAGACTTCTTCTTTCGGATTTCGGATGCATGTACCGATATACCCATGACATCGAGCTGATTATAATGGATAACATGAAGTGTGATCATGATATAATTGCTATGGAATGCTAAAATAAATCATATATAACTAAATACATTGTAAACATACAGACTTTAAAATTATGCATTCAATCACAAAAGGAATAAGACGGGTTCGAGACATGGGTTCAAAAATATAGAGTCAAGTCAAACATGCAGGAGTTGTTTGAATGGCAACATTAAAATTTAACTGAAACCGACTAAGAGGAAATGTTAAATTCAGACTTCAATTCAAGAGGTTTTAACTAGCAATAGAAACGTGACTTTTAATTTTAAAATCTTAACAAAGGTTTAAGAATGGCAAATGACCTATGTGGTTTCATAATGCAAATTGATCCGACTGCGAAACGAATTCTTCTTCTTTTTTCTAATAAGTAAATTGCTAAGCCTGTGTTGAATATCAGTCTGAATTGAGAGACCAGTTCAAAATTGCCAAGCTAGAAATAATTACAAAATCCTTTAAATCATTAATTTTGCCTGAAAATAAAGTTATAGGGTACACTATTAGGCAAAACAACAAATAAAGAAAAAACTCAAAAATAGAAAATGTACAAAAATATCTTAAAAAGAAAGCATTATAATACAAAAGTTATAATTATTATTTTACTAAAAATTAGAGTTCTGTGCGCAGCTGCGCTCCCGTGTATCAGATCTACTTTGCTGATCTAATACAGATAAGATATAGATAAATAATCACTACATATATAAAAAATAATAAGAATAAATGTATATAAATAAAATGTTATCGTCAGTGAACCGTCGTGGCGCAAAGATATAGCGTCTACCTGTAAACGCAACGGTATGTGGGTTTGATTCTCACTCAGGAAAGATGGGTTTTTCTATTTTTATTTTCTTCGCTTTAGATAGTAGGCTAAAACACGGCATTGAGTTCCGTCACGAAAAAGGTGGTAAGCAGGGACGGAGAAAGTAACGGAGTGTCTTAACACTACGTTTCTATGGTTCCTGCAGTTCCATCTGCTACCCTGTCAAGTGTGAGATAGAAATGTGAAAACATAAAAAAATATCATTTAATATGTAACATTTTATCTGGGTACACTTCAGTCAATAATCCGATTCTGCCGGAATTACAGTTGACTATTTCTCTATAACCACCTCTGGAAACCGCTTTTAATATGAGGACAGACAGAAAGACAAATCTAGACAAACAGAAAGACAGACTGATAGACATACATTTTCTCTAAATGCCCAGAATTCCTTAAAATTGTGCTGACTGAGCTGGTTTGGTACTTTTGTGAACTGATTTCAAGTTGTTTTTGATAAGTCAAGCGCCGCTATAAGTTCCGCTACATCTTTAGTTTGGGCGGATCCACCCGAGATAAGGGTAAAGCTAAGGCATCTTTCAAATTGTCTATTTTTACCTTAAAGGCCGACAATGAACTTTTATCACCGCTGGCGTTCCATGGGTGGTGGTGATAATTTTATATCACACGACTAGAACGTATACTTTCTAAGTAAAGATTTTTTTACTTGAAAACAATGTAGACAAATATTTCCTCACAAATTCCTCTCTGGTTGCTTTTTTATTTACGAAATATTTGTATTTAGTAAAAATTAGTGCCTACTGCTTCCCAATACTCGTTTCAATATGAATTGTCAATGTGAGCGTGCAAATACGTATATTTAATTTTACTCTACATGCGAGAGTGAAGAAAATGGAAATGAAAAAATTAATATTAGGTTGGTTGAGCTTTCGGGAGTTTTAAAATTTCATAGACTTGTATGTATTTTGTACACCGCGCTTTCACTGCACCACCATGATGGCCTTAATTTTCAATGTTTTTAATTCATCAACGGCAAATGTCCATCTTAACTTTGGTACTCTTTTCTTTCTTCATCAATGTTCTATTGTTATTTTATTTTATATGTAGAAACAACAAGCGACGATAAAAAGCGTTTGCATTTTGCTAAGGCATCTCTTTGTTAATTATTTATAGGTCAGCTATATATATTTAAATTAAAGTTGTTTATTTTTTGATTTTTGATATTTATTTCTTTTGATATTTAATTTGTTTTATCTTTATTCAAAATTGTTTTAAATTCGTTCAGTAAATTTGCAAATGTTCGCCTGTACCTAGACAAACACACCAGTATAAGGCTTAAAAATCATAGATAATAATAAAAAATTATAATAGCTTTACGCTATACTAGTATTCCGCATCCAGCTATTTAGACCTGAGGAATCTAGTATTAAGACACTCTATTAAGACACTGCCAAAGTTTCGAGATTTGTAGAAATATCCTTTTGCGTGATCCTACTTAAAAACCTATAAAAAGATATATGTCATTAATTTTAAAATTTAAATAATAAATTTCGCTGCAACGGCTCTTTTTGTATGAACAAACCTATCAGAATTTGGTCTACATAGATAATTTGATAATGGTTTTTTTCTTTTGTTAAACATAAAAGTTCTTGAATTTTAGATTTTGTCTTTTATTTATACTATTAGTTCTGTACTGTAAATGTTACTTCTTGCCAAGTCTAGGTCAATTAAGTACAATTTATGATCGTTATTGCATAAAAACTCTGTCTTTATCTCTCTGAGAGGCAAACTTTATATCCAGTTATTTTGTTGCACTGAACTTCAGATATTTAAGTTGGTATAATAATAAGTTTGTGTTGTTTTTTCTCTGAAATATCCAATTTCGGGATTTTTTCTTTCGTTTTTTGAGAAGGTTGTAGCTGGCAAATTTCTTACCTCTAGTTTGTAGGCTAATGGAAGTAAGCACTCTGTATGTTCGGATTACGAATTATTATTTTTATGGATAAAACTTAAATTTTTCTGTGTAATTAAACTTCAAAGCTTAATTATATTGTATAAGAGACCACTGATTTACAAAATTCAGCTTGATAGTACCACTCTGTTTTAAATTAATATACATGACTTGAGGTAGACAGATGAATTTATTTATTTTATTTTAAAAAGATCTTAAAAGGATAGATTTTTTATAGAGGTACAGAATTTTAAAAAATAAAAAAGTGCTATTAAGCAAATATCAACACGAATAGTGAATAGAATAATAAACATAACTATTTATATGGCTGTGCGTAACTTTAGATAAATTTAATATAATGTATTGTATACTCGCATTAAGCATATAAATTTCAGAACATGACTTGCAAATGTATGTACCTACATATAGATGTATGATAACCTTAACTGTCAATGGCTAGTCTTGAGCAGACATGGTTGTTCATCAGAATTTTATATTATGATTCATGACCTTCTTAAAATATCTGTAAACGTGATCTAATTTCGGTAGGTGAAGGTTGTGAAACAATCTTTTGTCTTGTACATGAAATAAAAATCAATACATGTAAATTAAAATGTAAAACTTATAGTGAAATTATTATATAGTACGTCTAGACTAGTTTTGGCCTAGTTACAGAAGCGTGAGACGTATGTTATTGCACAAACAACTGAAGCTAAATTATTGACTACATATTATAGGAGTAAAATAAAGCCTCGGTGCTACGTGCGGCTGAGCGACCGTGCATACCGAATCGTAAGATCAAAGCACGCATAGGTACTTTACCAACACCGACACCCACACGACTTTACGGAGCGAGGGTACAAATGTGTTGGTGTAATAGAACACACAGACGCAACGGTAACACTAATAAAGGTTCCAAGACAAGAGTGCGGTGTACGGTACTATTTGTTAGGAGGGAGGTTGGAGGCACTCATACAAGCAAGGAAGAGGCTGTGTGGCGCGGCCTGCCAGTTTACCGTTGCAAGGCGCGTTGTGCGGCCGGACGTTCGACCGTCACCCGCGCGCCGCCGGCACTCAGTAACCCGGCCTCCGCAACTACCACCGTTCACCGACACTATCGTCACTCTCATTGCCCTGGACAATAACCTGGACTAATTTTTTCAAGCATTGTGTATTCTAAGGGTGTTCATGGACTGATAACTACAAATTTGTTCTCTATTTAGAGACGAAGTGCTACTACTCGTGCTTTTACATTAAAGTGCTAATCCAAACTTGGTTCTTTATTGGATCACCTTTATGCCAACGAAGGTAAGTTTATTTTTAAAAGTGAAATAAAACATAAAATTTATTTATATGCTTTTAACAAATCTATTGCTCGTACTAATGTGATACGTGTAGTCGTGACTAATCTTTATATATTAATGTAAATTGCATGTTGATATGTTAATAAAAACAATAACTGTTAGATTGTACAATATCTTTGCGAACTAATGCACTTTTGTTTGTGATGATTTTACTTTTTATATTAAATATAAAATGACTATTATAAGTTTTTTTATAAAGGACAAATATCTAAATACGCGTAATCATTAACATGCATAATGAATATTAATCATTTAGAAATTATAAAGCTCTAAGCAAAGTTAAAAGCACAAAATTCTTGTGACATCTACTATATATATACATATATATATATATATATATATATATATATATATATATATATATATATATATATATATATATATATATATATATATATATATATATATATATATATGTATATATACATATGTATATATTTGAATTTAAATATAAGTGGAACAGAAACTAGTTTTCCTTTATGCCATGTGGCTCATTGGAATTTTATACTGCTATTAAATAAGTTGCAACGCACGTTTGGCAATCGCTCTTTCCGCGTTTTCGGCAATGATTTTGACATTCTAACATATATATTTAATTGTTTATGTATAAAAGCATTGATATAAATTCCAAAAAAAATTGTTAAAAATTTACATTACTTTTACTTTTAAAAATTAAAGTAATTTTTTTTGAAATACTTTTTATGTTTAAAACTAACTTATTGCCTAAGTAAAAACAAATAAATGAATTTATATATCAAATAATCTATTTGTATTCTGCTGTTGGACAATCCAAGCCCTATCTTATATCTCTATAAAAGCTATTCCTTGTAAAGTAGTTGACTGAATTAAATAATATTGATTGAGATTCAATGAATAGTAAAAAATTAATTTAACGAAGAGCATTAAAAATTTATATTATCTCATGTAATTTATTTTCCCTTAAATACTTAATCTTTCTTTCTTAGAACGATTACTATATGTACTGTCGATGGTTTTCAAATAAGTTACAAATTAACTAATCATCAACTATATGTAATAAGATTTAATTACTTAAACAGTATCAGAAATAGTTAATCATGTTTCTTTCGAATGAAACAAGACGTTAAGGAAATAATTAATAGCTGTGTTAAGCTTGTAATTACCTTATTATTTTACTGGAATTGGGAAATTAATAATTGGAAGAAATATATTATATATTTAGCTTATAATTTTGAGTATAATGAATGTAATTTTTTTTTCTTTATCAGATTGATAGCATAACATAAAAAGTCACTTACTTGACAAAAACATAAAATAATGAAAGCTAGCTAAGCGATATGACTCTATGTCGATTTTTATAAATACTTGTGTTAAACATGGTTATTAATTATGTAAGGTAACTGTGTTTTATTTCACTTCATTTCATAGTAAATGCAATAATAAAAACTATATGGAAGTAATAAAATACTTAATATGTGGGTCATTTATTACCTTACGCTGCGTCATCGCGGCATACATTTATTGTATGGTATTATAAATTATATGACATTTAAAAAATATAAATGGTTCACAATCTTATTATCTTATTCCAAAATCAAAATTATAATTATTTAATATAAATCAAATGACATGAAAAACCATGAAAGCGCACTTTTTAAAATTTTATCGGGCACCGGAGAAAAAGACTTCAACGAGCGTAAGCTACGTAAAGTATTTTGCATATTTACCAAATACAATTAACAAGTGTATCAGGAAATTATAATATTAGAAATTAAACAAGTATTTTTTATTTTAATGATTACAATTTATCTATCTACGAATATATAAAATTCTTTCGCTTCATTTATATTTATTTAGTAGACAAAACCACTTTCTTGTATGATGACGTATGTTTATAAAATCTTTTGTCCGCCAAAATATTTTTTTTTTAATATGTATAATATTTTGTGTGGTATTTATGTATAATACGAGTATTTTGTGATTATCAAACCATAACCACGTCCATTCTATAGTATACAAGTTATTTATACTATTTTTATGAATTAGCAAAGACAATAGAGGATCATATTTACTGTACTCCCTGTATAACTCTATATATTTTATTTGTTTCCATTCTAGTTCTTAGAGTTATCTTAAATTAATGTAATTCCTTTTTTAATAATATGTTAAGAAGTAAGGGAGATTTTTTTAGACTACAATGTTTATTTTTTTATTTAAACTATAGTATAAACATAAATAAGAAATAATTGCTATATATATATTTCATAATAGTTCTAAGTCAATTTTACTTACATATATTACTATATTGTAAAACTCTTATTGTTGCTATTGTTTGTAGGTACTAGTACAACTATTCAGCCAACAATTGTGATCTCTTTAATCAATAAAGTATCAGAAACACTATTATAGGAAATTATAAGCACAAATCGTGTCACGTCATATGGCTAGTTATCTAACTTTGCGTATAATGTCGTAGGTTTCATTTTAGCAATATTACCAAGAATTCGCCTTTAGCGGTCGAGAGATGCCATTAATGTCGGCGGGCGCGGTAGGGGCGTAGCTTGCATTGTTTGAGCGGCGTGCAATAATATCTATTACCCTATGAGCATGAACCGATGCTGTGGATCCATGCTCGGTTTACGTAATGCTTATCCATACAAATGCTCGTTGGTCTCACGGTTCTCCAATTGGTTAGATCTCAAGCATGTAAAATAGATATGAGATGAATGAACTGAAGTATACTTGGATATTTAGATAACTAACCGTAAAATATAAATAATATTTTATGATAATTGCGTAAAAAACTTAAGTGAAAATACATATGTACATATTATTACAATAATATGTGTACTGTCATTGCACTATGAAGACAATGCAAACAGTTTAGTAAATTAAAAAAATAACCCATGTAATATCCCTTATATATAGACAGCGAGACATAATATTACGACACACCTTTCTCTATTATAATTTTAGATATATTATCCTTTTATAATAGAAATAGAAAAATATAAAACCTTACAATAAACCTTGTATTTGTTTTGGGTCATACCAGATAAAATTTCATGTATATAATGTCAATAACAGATTTACGTATATATATATATATATATATATATATATATATATATATATATATATATATATATATATATATATATATATATATATATATATATATATATATATATATATATATATATATATATATATATATATATATATATATATATATATATATATATATATATATATATATATATATATATATATATATATATATATATATATATATATAATTTCGTTTATGTGGCTCTTAACACTGACTGAAAGATCATAATCAAGATTCATAAGCATTACAAAATTCCTAGTGTGAAAAATATTTTTTGCATAAAATTACCCCCTTACCCCTTAGACTACGACATGAGCTTGTTTGAGACTTATTTGTTTGAGACTTTGGCATAGCATCTTCTAGGGGAATGTTTATTTCTTGCTTTAATCGTATGTCTGTTACTACTTATTTTACAATAGAATATTTTGTACGACAGTCAAAAAAAAAAAAAAAAATATATATATATATATATATATATATATATATATATATATATATATATATATATATATATATATATATATATATATATATATATATATATATATATATATATATATATATATATATATATATATATATATATATACGTATATGTATATATTTATATTTGTAGGTACTCCATATTGATTGATTCATTATTTAAATTTAACTTTATTTGCAAATTTTAGGTATATCGTAATATACTTTAAACAAAAAGTGCTTCTTTTTTTTAGTTTTATATTTTTTTCAAACTATTTAGTTCACTAAAAAGTTTAATTGATGTAGTGTAGTCGAATGGAGTGAAATGACCGGACACCTTGACCCTCGTAGCGCAGGCACTAGGCGGAAGATTGGTGCTCGTCCGACCGCGACGTACTCCTGCGTAGAAATTGTTTGTCCTTGTAACAATACAGTACTTAACCTCTGCCCTCCAGCGAAAAGCAAAATCATTTTCATGTTTATTATGTTGTTGATATTTTCTTTAAAAATAACTATCAACTGCACTCAATTTGATAATTAATCAGTCCGACAGTTTTAAACGTATGCTATTTCTAGACAGTTAATTTAAAGCAGTGTGTAAAGCACATTTCTTAAATTTTATTGACATTTTGACACACGATAGCCGCCGAGACGAATTGCTTTTACAATATCCTGTCTTTAATTTTTCAATAGGAAATATAATCCAGTTTTGATTTCCTGAGAATTGCTACTGTTATGTGCTCAAATTATATCCGCTGTTTTTTTGTATAATCACTCATAAATAAGTAAATTCCAAATTCAGAATATTTTCTAAATACGTATAAATATAAATCTTACTACGTAAAGATATTATCATAGTAACGATTATTTTATGTGGCGTCTATGGCGTCAATGTTAGCCATTTTCAACATATAAAGTTTGGTATAAACAGCATAAACTACTTAACAACAATTATTTTATTAAGATAGTTCGAATATACTATATTAAATATAATTATTTGTAATACATATTATATTAATGCAAATACTAAATATAAATGAAATTAATTTTCTAATGTGACTTTACGAAAACATTAAGTGAAACATGTATAATGCAATAATAATCAAAGGCAAATATTTTTTAATACACAGCACAACAGTACACATGCACGCTAGCACACATTTATACTTACCGGCTGTTTTTGTCGAATATTAGTACCAACCAAAGAAACCACCGAATACCGCTAGCACCGCAGTCGGTTATTGCTCTCAGATTCCGCAACAAATTAACATGTATTCGGTACAACTACATTTTATACTTAGTGTCTATAGAATAATTGTTTTTTTTTACTAAATACTTGTCCAGAAATGTTTGTAAAAGCTTTCTAATAACGTAATATATTCAAATAGTTTAAGAGACTTACAAATAAATAAAACTTTTTGAATGCGTGACAAAATGATGTCACGCATTCAAAAAGGTTTTATTTATTTTTATGTCTGTATTTATTTTGTCTCATTGATTTAAGCAAATGTAATTTGCATATAATTATTATATTAAATAATTTTAAATTACTTTATTTATGAAAAATAGAGAACATAATTTTTATATAACGAAAATTTTGATTTTAAATATGAAATAATTACTTTGGCGGGAAACTATGTCCGCGAGATTTTCGGAATTAAAATTTACCTATATATTGCTCGATAGGCTCTTAAACCTATTCTTATATCTTCCAGTGAAAGCTCTATAAAAATCAGTTTAGTTGTTTCGGTGATTTATGAGAATGAACAGTACATTAGATAATTATACAAAATTTTTGCATTAGAATTATCGATTTATTATTAAAGAAATAAATGTAATGCTAATTTATAATACATTTTTAATTATATACTAAACAAGAATGGTTAGGAAGAGAAATAATTCTAGCATTGATTAATTAGAAACCAAATCTGAAAATGATTTGTGGTTATGCTAAGCTTATCTACATTTTCTATTTTTAAATCATTCATTTATTATTTTTATATTAGCTATCATTTATTATACGTTATTGAATTAATGCATATTTGCATATTATTGTAAAAGATACTCCGAATAATCTTTGACTTATCACCAATAATCTCTGTATAGAAATACAAAAATTAAAAGCTAAGAATTTTTAGAACCGTAGGTAGGTGATATCTAGCTAGTCGAATTAAGAACTGGTTTCTTAAAGAAATATTCGATGATTGAGTGTAAGTGAAAGCCATGATCTCCATGTATATAAAAACAGTTCCGTTTAATAATACATCTACTATAAAACCCCATATGTTATTATTATTATTAAATCGTCGTTTGAAATTATATATATATATATATATATATATATATATATATATATATATATATATATATATATATATATATATATATATATATATATATATATATATATATATATATATATATATATATATATATATATATATATATATATATAATATATATATATATTATTAAATCGTCGTTTGAAATTATATATATATATATATATATATATATATATATATATATATATATATATATATATATATATATATATATATATATATATATATATATTTATATATATATAAATATATATATATATATATATATATATATATATATATATATATATATATATATATATATATATATATATATATATATATATATATATATATATATATATATATATATATATATATATATATATACATAATAAATACATTAAGTTAAATATTTTATGTTTAGATAATAGATTTTAATTTAAAATTTATAATAATATAATCTCCGAAATTAGAACCAATACATTAACAATGAAATGTCCTTCAATATAGTTGATGCGGAAATTGATCAATAACGTAGCTAAGTAAGAACTGCCAAAATCACAAAGCTATACCTAAAGACAGACACAAGATATAATTATGTATTTAAATGAGTTGTAAGATTTTCACATTTACATAGATTTACTGTATATTTTACATAAAAATGCGATTAATAATGCATTTTGATCATCGTGCAGAATATACGCTGTTTTTGGTAAGTTAGTCTTAGCTTAAAAAGTCTAATTAAAACACTTATATCATAAATATAAAGAGAAACGTAAATTATCTTCTACATTCATCTAACACGCCGCAAACAAGACACACACATGTCTATAACTCTATACTCTCTAATAAGTAATTTAACATTTAAAAAACAGAAATTAAGAAAAAAATTAGTGAATTAAATTTTAGTAAACATAGTATAATCTGATTACTAAAGTTTGCAAAAACTCGATAAGCTGTTTAATCGGTCTCTCGAGCGTGGGATTACGATCAGAGTTAGTTATAAACTTTGTTCGCTATGTACTTTTCCAGTAACTCGACCTTCAGCTTTTAACATAGAGCCGGAACCTTTGTCACAAGAAATTATTATACCTAAGTGTCTTTATAAAATGGACGTTTTGACAACGCGAATAAATATATATTTTTATTATATTGATATACATTTATTGTAATTTTTACTAACATATTTTTTTATTTTAATTGTCTGTGTTTTTAACTAAAAATCATCATCATCCAATGTTTTGTTGTTTTTTAATTTAAATGTGTATTGCATTTGATACATCAAACGATCATAAAGATTTTATCTTCAATATGCTCTGCCAAAATATCGCTAAGATGAATCTGCAGAATGAATAAAACCGCAACAGTGGTATCCAATTAAGTAGATTGCTAATAAAAGTGAAATCGAAGCGAGTGCAGTGGCCGCTCTGCGCTCGCGATCGCAGCGGAGCGGTGGAACGATGGTCGGCATCGTGTCACGGCGATACCACCGCTACCGCCTCTATATATATCGCCGTTTATACTTGTCCTGTCTATAATAAAAATGAATCGTCACTACAAACATATATATTACGTATGTATGTGTACATATAAACATAAATTCAAATAAATTTTCAATAGTATGTGTAATAGTAATTTATAATAGTCGCATAATAATATACAAATTAAGAACAATGTCATTCATGCAACGGAATAAGATTTTAAATGAATCAATTACGTAAAAATAAAAAAAATGTAAAAAAATATCTAAATAAATATAATATATTTATATAAAATATAATTTTTTTTAAAGAAATATTATATATGGTTTAAGTGTTATAAGTGCAAATGCAAATCAAACATGCAAAGGCATGCATGCAAATCTTACAAACTGCTGACTGTCCAGAACATAATCTTTTCTTGATGTTCAAGTATAGTTGTTCTTTAACATAATAGGAATATATTGACAATAAATGCGATTGGTGATCGCTCGTTTTGGTCCGGACATGATTTATCTTGGACTTAGATCCGGTTGGTCGTTCGGCAGCATGCAGTCACCCACGCTAGCCTGTTATATTATCATAGTAAAGCGATCGTTTTATCTATTACAAATAAACGTTCGCTTTTTCGAATATTGATTTCGATTTTAGTCCAACAAATCTTCTATATATAAAAGAACTTATCAGGCTACTTACATCTAATTTGAAACTGATAACAAATAATACACTATAAATATATATAAAAAAAATTAATTAATTAAAGAGTTTAATTAATGTTTACATTTAAATAACGCCGTACAATAAATTATACACCAACGTGAGTATGTTGGTTGCCATCTTTTTAAGATATATATGCTTATCGATGAACATATATTAATTTAGAAGAAAAATATTATAAAAATTCTTATAAAAAAGATAGGTGGATAGATGACTATTTAATAGAAAACTTAGATCAGCGGAGTTATGTAAAATGTTTATATTTAAATTGAATATTTTATATTATTATTGTGTTCCGCTACATAACAAGGTAACAATTAATATCAATCAAATAGATATTAATATTACAGATGAGATAAGGTTACATCCACTTTATATTGAAGGAAACAAGAATATTTAATTAAACTAATCTTTTCGTTTACGATGTTGTACCTATTATCATTTAAAGATAATGTTCTTCGTTGAAGCCTATGAAAAGGAAAGTACGAACATACATGACAAATCAGAATGATTGCTCATAGATCATGCAAATGGAGCAGCGCTTGTACTATTATCTAGACACATCACGATCATATGACGTGACTCTCACGTCGAACGAACTCTCGTGACTCAAAGCGAGGCTGCGTGGCGGTATAGTGGCATGCCGTCAACGCCGTAATACGGTTATATTTGTTTGTATTACACGCATAGCATTAAAATGTATCTGCCAAAAATAATCAGAGGGACGTTAAGTGCTAAAAAACAGGCTGTTTAGTATTTACTAATTACACGAAAATCTTTTTTGAACAGTTATTATTTTTGTATTTTTGATACATGTGTTAATCGTTACATGCTCTATTCATAGACACCAATTTAGCGCACGCTGATTTGTGCACACTTTCTTTGACGCCGGTTGTCGTCCGTCAATGAAACATCATTATTGACTGACCATTTGACCTTATATAATTTGTTTACAGTACGTGTTGTGATGGATTTAATGAATAAAATTAAATATGACTTCTATATGTGGCTTATTTCACTTTAGATGTCTATAAATCATAATTACTTTCATATTTGTTTTGTAAATATAATGTAAATGCTTAACAGATTGACATTATGTTAAGTAGAATTGCTTAGATTAAGCATTAAAGGGTATACTTATAATATTCGTGTATTTTATTTCCTAGGTTTTTAATACAATTCCTACAGTTTTTAATTGTTTTGCAGAAGGTAAAGAAATCGATGCTCGAATTCAATGATTTGTAATTTTATATATCATATTAAAACAATCCTTGTTTTTATATTTCTTAAAATTGACAGAATACACATACATTTTGAAGCTTAAGGCGTTGCAGGAAGCTTTGGGTCAGCGGCCATAGCGACGTGCAAAACTACTTTCATCGACGCCGCTCACGATTTACATTATCGGTGCATCATTCCATTAGCCGCACCCGTAATCATTACTATAATCTCAATAGACTTTGTTCTAATGTTATTACCTAAATATGAAAATAAGAACCCAAACCTAGACCATGCATAAAATGTTGGTAGGTTGTGTTAATAAACATTAGTACTACATAGTCATAAACTTAGTAAATAATAGGTTTCTTTTTATCATGTATAACCGACCTTGTTTACTAGTATAGTTTACTGTATTTGGTTTTACGAAAGTATTGCTAATCTGAAATATACCTATGAAAAGGGCTAAATTAAGCCTTACAAGTCTTGCTAATATCCGACGTTTTCTTTAATAAAACAAGACAATTAACTTTAGTAGTGATTACTTTATTATGTTCAGTGATTATCTAAGTAAAGTATCAGATGTTTATGTGATTTCTAATATTTGTCGTAAAATTTAAAGGAAATTAAGCTTAACTAAATTTTTAACGACCGCTACGTCATATTAATATAAGTATAAGAGATATCTTTAAGATTTCACATAGATTTATAACTAACGAAGACATTTATGACTTCAGCATTTCTATTCGGTACAAATATATTTTGTAATACACTATAGTTTATGGATAACTTATCTTTTAAGTATCAGCTTAAAGGTTAGCTTTCTAAGCTACGTGCGAAATTACTTAACATTATATATAGTTATAACTGTATTTCTTCTAGACTCTTTTAAATATAAATTATCCGTATGATATAACTTAAATGCTAACAATAGAAAAAATCAAAGAAATTATCAGGCCTGAAACCGATTATCGACTGTGTATTAACGGTTAAGTACAATTAAAAGTCAACATAAAGTTAAATTGCCTTGCCGAAAAGAAAAAGTGCACCGACTACCGATTGAGCTGTATAAAAGAGCTAGACGTAAATCAAATTGAAGATGCTCGATAAAGTGGATAATAATTAGTGGAAGATGTGAAAGCGTTGGGAGAAAAATTCGTGAGAGTTTTTGTTAGTGTGATTGTACATCTGGTGAAGAACATCCGGTTGCGGTCTGTAACGTAAACCTCCGCTAATAAAAATGTAGGTATTTAGTTTTTTTGGCAGTCGGTCCCATTATATACATATGTCATATATCGTATTCTATCGGTATCTACACATTTTGTGTAAATATTAATTATTAAAAAATTATTGTCTGTATGGTCACATAATTATTTTATTTTTAAATAAAGCATAGTATATATATATATATATATATATATATATATATATATATATATATATATATATATATATATATATATATATATATATATATATATATATATATATATATATATATATTAAAAACTAAAATTATGTGAACACTGACTTAGTTAATTTTTGCTACAACGCAAGCGTTTACTATGATTACATGTATTAATTGCAGCATTGGCCATTTAGTTGGAATGCGGTGTTATAAACTGCTTCTAGATATGACTTATGATGTTAAAGAGTAAAATAAAATTATTTACTATTATTAAAAAAACATTAAAATGTATGTGTATTATTTAATTTTGTAATTTAAATTCAAATTTAGAAATCAAGAAACAGTCATTGTTAAATAATATATTTGTGTTTAGTAATTATAAGTATAATGTATATAATATAAGTATATTAATTTAAAAAAATACCGAAAATATTGAAATTATGTTTTGACCTCAGACCGATAATTATAAATAATTTATTAAATAGTAAAAATTTATAAGACTAATCCAATGAGACGAGAGATGGAAATTCAATTTACCACTATTTCATAACTTTCATTCCAAACAGTTACTTAGATTTCAATAAAAATTAATACCGATTGATCTATTAAAGTTATTCTAGTTACTTATATTAATAAAGTTTTTATTTATAATAATAATATAAATAAATAATTCTATGTAATTAAACTCACTATACTACCAAGAAATACTATGTAATGACAGGTACCGGTAGCGATTATGCAACGAGCCGGACCCAGGACAATGTTAATAATATTTATACCGCACGAGCTCCGTGACCAGATCTAGTTCTCATTCCACTTGATGCTCGCAACTTACTATATTATCGCTGCTTTAATAATTGTTTAGCTACACGCTTTGTCCCGGTCGACAGGATAAATACTAAGAATTCAGTACCAAGACACTTTGTTTATCAACTTTCCAAATTTGAGAAATTACGTTTCGTCTACTGCACCAAACATCTTCGTTTTTTATTATTTCTTTCAATTTGATTTTAAGCGCCTTCAACTTGTCAATATATTTTTAGTGATGTTCTTCGACGTTCCCTTCGCGGGTCAGATATAGATATTGATCAAACAAAGTTTTCTAACTCTTCATCAATATTGATGTCCGCAATATAATCGCAGTATCAATTTACTAATTAGTATAATATAATATAATTCATTTATATAATTTATTTCAACATAATTTTTACTATATTTTTGGCTCACACGACTATAGAAAATAATAATTAAATAAATAATTGACACTTTAAAAGGAAAATCGTAATTGAAATATTAATCGTATTCGAAATCCTATGCAAAGAACTTATTCAAGAACATAATACATAAAAAAATAAAGAATTAAAAATTAATAGCGAATCATACATTCCTTGAATTCCCAAGTATAATTCTAGATATTATAATAGCTTTCTTCTAACACCATAAGAAAAGTACTAGGACTAATAGTATAGTATATATATATATATATATATATATATATATATATATATATATATATATATATATATATATATATATATATATATATATATATATATATATATATATATATATATATATATATATATATATATATATATATATATATAAAATATATAGTTTCTCTTTTATCTAAATGACTAGTCTAGACTTATACAAAAGGTCGGTACTTTCTGTAGAATAAACACTTACAAACTTTTTAACGAAGTAACAAAAACTGTTAGCGTGCTGTGAATCACCTAAGCACTTGAATATGAGTACTTGACATGACCGGTGACATTTGATTTCCACTCGTGTCAAATACTTTGACGACAAGAGGTGTGTGCTTTCATAATGCTTACTGTAACAGTTTACATATCAACGCTTATTTTAATGAAGGTTTGCAAAATATATTATTTATTAAATGGAGTTCCAAACTAACGTTATCTAAATCTCTCTATAGATTTTTTTACAAAGAAATGATTAATATTATACTAATTAAACTATTATCCAAATACAAAATCATTTAGAAAAAATCAGTATAATCTCAAATTGATCATAATATTTCCAATGGAACGGTAGTGCGTTATTAATAAATATATTGAAAACGAGGTCGCCTTGTACAAGGTTATAAAAGTTTTGACTGCAAATAACTTACATTTAAAATAGGTGCTCTGTTAAAATTAATCTGATGTATTTATTTATTATACTAATACTATTTATACAGCAACATCTTTAAAATATTGCTATATAAATATAATCGTTTTGTTATAATTAATAATTAAAGATTAAAAATTTAAAGCTTTCATTATTTATGGCTATTTTTATTGTTTGATAATCATATTAATATATTCCAATTTTTCTACTATATAAATAAGTCTATGATTAACTTATTATGTGAAGCTCAAAAATAATAAATTCGCTATCATAATAGGTATTTTTTTATAAAATACAATATGTAATTTATTTAAAAACGAGATGACACCGTGAATTCTTTTGAATGTATTATATAAACATTATAAATAGCGTATGAAAATTGAATATTGCTGTAAATTATATTAACTAAATTAGATTTATAAAAGGTACGATGTGACTGATATATTTTTTTTTATTTGAAATTTTATTTTGTTAATGGTTAATAAAAAATTATGAAATGAAAAATAATGAACAATCACAGAAAATAATGGAAAAAAATATAAAAGAAAAAATATATGAAGAAGTAGGCATAAACATATGAAAAGAGATTTGAAATGATGAAAAAAGGGTTTACCTTTTGCAAAACTTTTGTAAGGGAGAGCCCTGATACTATAAACATTATTTAAAAGAACTTAGAAGTTTCTCAGGTTTTATAGTTCAGAGAGTTTCAATAATGCCAAAAAGGCCAATAGACATAGACTTGCAAATTCTGTTATCTGGTATAAATGTTAATTCGTTTCCTATGGACACAATTAATTGTACATTAGCATCGTGAGCTAAAAACTCAGTTTTTTCCGCAGAAGATCTTTCTTAAATTAGGCCAAGATCTGGACGGACTATTTTGCCCTTTAAGCTTTCGTGTTATGAAATTTCGTGACTTATTTGAAAGCTGATTAATAAAGATTTGCAGAATGACATATAAGAGCGCCATAATTTTTTTTAAATAATATAATCTTTTGTAGAATACGATTGCTTTTCCTTAGCTATATCATTTTTCTTACCATGATTATATTTAAGGATGATAAAGACGTGCGTGTTAAAGAGACAGTAGACAGTAGACAGGAGACAGTAGCAAAGATGAAACATACAAAAATTTTTTGTATAAGTAACCTAGTAAAAAGTTTGAACTTGTTACTAATTAAACATTTGAAGTTTAATAAATTCAAGTTTACATACATATCACGTCACGTCACTAGTTAAGATACATATTTTTCTTTTATGTATTGAAAAAAGTTGTATGGCTGAGATATAATATATGTAATAGTAAAAGCGTTACGTTACAATTATTATGAAAATATTATAGATATAGTGAAAGCCACCTCACTCATTTACTGACTAAAAAAAAAGATATGTGCTGAGCAATACTTTTCAATACAAGTTAAACCATGAGCGAAACTTTATGGATCAGAAAGTGAAATTAATAAATAAAAAGCAAGTTAGCAGAGTCGCATCGTTTCTCCTTTTGATAGATAGGTACTTGATCTACCTTGCATTTGTGATTGCCGCCGAGTCCATTATAAGTGCATCAATATAATAATTACATGACTAATGTTCTTTATATTTAAAAGACAAAATATATATTAAAATATATATCATATACAAATGACACTATAAACTAAATATATATAAACAGATATAGCAACACAATATAAAATATAGAAACTAGCATTTTAAACACTGAAATTTGATATAAAATATTATTATGGTCGCCAGGAAAATTTATTGTTTGTTAATTTAATTAATTCAGTTAATCTTTATGATTTCAAATAATTTTATATTTCTCTCGTAACTTAACGGTAACCACACTCCCTGGATAAGAAGTATGGATATAGTAAGTACCTATTAGGTAGTTTTATATTCTTTCAACTACATAATGAAAGAAATTTACAATTTATCTAATTAATAAGGTAAAGTTTACATTTTAGGTAGTGTTATTTTGTATAGTAAGTAGAGCATTATTTTAGGTAAGAGGTAGGGTCACGAATTATTATCACTTTCTAATTCAATTACATTTCTTTTATATCTAAATTAGAACACTTATCATTTCTATCAGTGAGAATTCAATTGTAGATTTTATCTGTGTTCGAATGCATAGCTTACCTTTTTTATATTTTTACTATTTCATTACATTTCGATACATTTACTATTTGTATCAAAGTAATAGTAAATTTGTTTTTTAATATTTTACTTGAATAACGCAAAGCAGAATTAAAGTTACAACTCTGTATTGCTTATTTTATTTTGTCCCTTTTATATTATTTTTAAAATAGTTTAGACAATAATGGTTGTAAAAACCTGCCACCTCATGAATTATTACCAAGAAGTATATTTACTTTAATCATATTATTTTTCTAATCTATGATATTTATATAAAAGTATACTATAAAATAATATATAAAAAAATATAATAAATTAGGCTAAGCATGCATTTGGGGTAAAATTCATTTTTATGGACCATTACGAAGTACATTGTTCCCGTAAGTCACAAATCATAAAATTTATTCAGACGTTAAAGTTACAAGGTGAAAGGCAGTTTGATTAATTTCATTTATTTTACTTTACAAAGTTTAAGCAAAAATTAGCAAATGTGATAAAATAAATAAATTGATGGATTGATTAATATATACATTAATGAACTTATGGTATTAGTACATATATAAGTCTTTTTAAAAAAAAAAACAATCTTATGTGAAAAGACGCTTTAATACAGTTATAGTAATTTAATGCTTACCAAAGTTATTATTTGGTTTATTGGTTTAATATAAATTTTAATTAATAAATATGCCACAATAAAAGCCACAATCCCGTGACCGGAGTATATGAACATTGTCTATTATTGCAATAATTTAATTTTTAACGTTCATTTTGACGATTGAAATTATATATTTTAACGGTTCAGCTTAGATAGCAAGTGCAGTGTAGATTATTGTGTATGATGTTATTTACACAGCGAATGCGCGTGCAGATATCGTGACTGCCTACGATGATTACAGAGTTGCCTTTTATCACGCCGATAATGCAATGTTGTCTCTACGTCATGTTCAGACAATGGCTCGCCCAGTGTAGTGAAAACAGAAGTAAACATTAATGCGGAAAGAAAATAACTACTGGTCTAACATTAGAGGCGTTACTATACTAGGATTTGAGAATATGACTCTAGAAATTATCGCCAATGCGCTTACTTGTAAGATTGGTAATTACAGCAGTAAAGCATTATGGTGTAACGTGTCCACGATTGAAAGCAATTGGTCGTGAGTCTGCGCATATAGTAAGAGGCTATTGCGGTCGGTTTCTCTTCGCACTTGTATCTCTCGATCGTAGTGGAGGCGTTTCGTGCACCTTTTTTGGAATAACTCGAGCAAATTTCGTCGGAAACATTTATTTTGCTTGCGAGTTGCACTCTTAAATCGGATTTTTATTTTAATGAGCCAGTTTCGTGGCTCCGTCTCACTCACACCCGCCACTGCACTGAATAAATAAATGACTTGCTCTACTTTCTATGAGATCGTTTCTTTGGGCAGCCGATGAGACTTGCCGACTTGCCTATAATGGAGCCTGGCTTTATTTGATAATTCAGTATCGTAGTTCCCAATTGCCTACTTTATTATTTCATTTATTCATTAATAAAATACAAAATTTTGTTTCAATTAAGTTTTCGACATATTCGGATATCATCTATAAGTGTATGGGTAATATTGCAATAAATATATGTCTTGCTAATGATTTTGATTTTCTACAATAATATATTTTTCTTTCCAGTAATAAAAATAATTAAATAATATTCGTAGATGATTTATTTATTTCGTTACAGTATTGTTATACAGATTGAGAATAAATTAAACTATATTTTATAAATACATATTATATTTGTTACCGGATATAACTGACTTACTACTAGTGCAATGCACTTGTATGCGTCACTAGAATGACACGAAGGACACGCTTTGTCTGGATCAGGTGCCCCATAGCAGCTTGTAGTAAAGTAGTGAGGAGCGGGGAGTGGATGCAAGTGGTGGGGGTGGGGGCATGAGGGGACGCGGAGGAGTGCGGGAGACGGCGGGTCTCGAGGCCGCTTCCTGTCGCAGGACTGGTTCTGCGGTTTGCACCACTTCGCTTTGCACCAGTTTTCGTCAAGTGTTCAAAAAGCCTTAACATTTAGATGGTTGTTCTAGTTAATTTTTCAAGATAAAACCTATAAGCATTGTTAATGTATTTTAGTACAGAAAACTTAAATTTTTTTGTACTCATGTACTTTTTATAGAAAAATATGTAAATAATTATTAGATGATTCTGGAATGTCAGTCTTTGCTGGTGATCTTTATTTCCCTATGCTAATTGATTAACTCGCGAATAGCAACACTGCACATTCTATATGTAGTCATTATCCATGAACTAACTCGTGACGATTAAATCCATATATGAAAGCGTTCATTAAAATAGCTATTTAACTTTGTCGTCTAATAAACTGACGGTCTCTTTTATATTGAACTCTAAAATATGTATAATTTTATTTTTTTAATAATATAGTAATACATTTTTTTTTGTTTGTTACCTTCATAAAAATACAGTAGGCAAATTCTTATGGTTTCCGTGTCTTATTTATATATCAATAAATTTTTTTTTATAAACAACTTATGAAAGTTACCAGTATATAAATATTACATATCCTTATTTTTAATTGCCTTAATATAATAATTACCTTACACAAATTATACATTTTAGGAAATTACCCGTATTTTTAAAATGATTCATTTATTTATCTCTGTGGATTAAAAGAACTAGCGTAACTGTATATGTAATTATATTCATAACAAAAATTTAATAACCGGATTGGATAGGACTTCACTTTTCAGAAATGGTAAAGTAAATTACTGATGTTAATTAAAAATTAAAAAGTAAGAAGAATTAAGCAAGTACGATATGAATAGAATAAAGTATTTTTTATACTATGAATGCCTTTTTAACTGCTTTGCAAATCTGTGATTCAAATCATGAACACTTGCATATCAAGGTCACCTAGTGGTTTACCAGTTATCAACGTTTGAGTTTGATTAAAATATAATCACTCTGTAGAAAAATTCATATTTTATGTTTATAATTTTATAAATAAATCAAAATCCATGTCACGCATTTATTTAACTTTGTCGATTGATTTTAATATTTCTATAACCACTTAATATGTATCTATACGAATACTACGTGAAAACTTAAAAAAAATATTAGTGAAAAATGACAATACTAGAAAATGACAAAATTTTTCAAATTATAATAATTGCCAAAATGTCAAGACTGTCAATATCAAATTAACATTAAAAACAAAAAATTATAATTTATTTATTTAAATAATATTTAAATGTATGTTTTAGGCTTTATTTTAATATTTTTGAAATTTAAATTTAATAATGACAATTTACAATGAACATTAAACAGACCGTCAAACGTTATCAAAAAATATTCGCCCGAACTTCTTTATATTCATATTAAGAAGTCGAATTAAGTTGAGAAACTGGTTCGCAACACTTCCGTGTCACATTGCTCTACACCCACTGACTAAGATCTTGCACACACCAGCTAGGACGTTATTAAATAAAACTTGACATCGATTGTACCTACTGCTTGTTGTAGTATTAAATATATTATGAGAAAAAACAAGACATGTACCAGATATTTGTCTTTATAAGTATTCTTATGTTGTGTTACCTTTTGCTTACTTTTATGTTGGTTTTGTCCTTAGTAACAAAATAATATGTTAAATAAAATGATCATAATTTAATGGACAATATTGGCGCCCACGTTTTATGTTACTAGTTTACTACTAAAGTTTAAAAAATATTTAGTAGTTCATGTTCTTATAGGAAATGGAATTTGCGGAAATGACATTCATATAAGCTGTAAGTTTATTTTATCTTAAGCCGATTAATTTGTGCACTTATTTTACCCTTTTTATAAAACCACGGCAAAGCAAAAAGGAAAATTAGAACTTTGACCGGAACGCATTTCTTTTACTTTTCACGTAGATTCAATTTTATTCGGAATATCAATAAAAATCTATCAGTATTAAATTGGTTACAATAGTTTTTGTGATGTATATATATATATATATATATATATATATATATATATATATATATATATATATATATATATATATATATATATATATATATATATATATATATATATATATATATATATATATATATATATATATATATATATATATATATATATATATATATATATATATATATATATTATGGCACAGCGGCTCAACGTTTGACTGAAGTCATGAACGTTGTGGTTTATTTGTCACTATTGTAAGAAAACAAAGCACGGTGTTGAACTCCAAAAATAAAATATAGTGTTCCGAAATTGGACAGATAATAGGGTATGTGTCTTAGCACTAGACTCCCTTTGCTCTGTTATTTAATGTATGTTTGGAAATATAATAGAAAAAACAATTAATACCACAATTGAACTATGTTTAATACAATCTCAGATATTAGATTTATTTTTTATTTTGAAGAATCAGTTCTAATGCGAATAATAATTAATGATAATCAATGAATATAAAGGTGTTCAATAAAAGTAGAAATTGAAAAAAGTATGTAATTGACAGAATTATAAAAACACAAGAAGGAAGTTACTCAAGTAAAATTTTATTATTAAACAATCTAAGAAATATATGTATGTAAAATATAAAATATATTTCAAGTTCGTAATTTATTATTATTGTTTACGTGCTGAGTACCCACTACACATGTCCTTACATAAGTGTGACGACTGTACGCACAAAGTGAGCTCGTTGATGTCTTTTATACTAGAGTTATTGTTGGAAATTCATATAAATTAAGTGCAAGACTATTTTTAGGTACCTTAATCATTTGATATATCTTTTTAATATTACGTAATCAAATTAGATAGCAAAATTTTATATTTTTAATTTTATTGTGATCCTGATAAGACAGTTTCCCGCCATTATTTGCACAGCAGATAGAAATGTGCGCTAGGAAATCGCGTTCTCCCACATCTTGATCCAGGATTTTGTTTGACACAACGCCGCGCTTTGCCTCATAAGAGCAGAAGAACATAAACAATACAATTGACATACACGGCGGCACTGCGCCACGTTGACCTCTTAACGTAATTCTTCTAATAATGTTAATATTTTATTCGTAAACTGAAATTCTTTCAAGGATTTTTTTCCTACTTCAAAAATGTCTATAATAGTTTAAGTAGAACAAGGAACTCGCGGAGTGGCAAATAGTACATTGAACTTCAAATGCTTGTGTTAGTGTACGCACACCAATGTTGTATATTGTCCCTGCTGTGGTCCTGCTGTCCGTACGTGCGTATAAAAACACACACATATAAACCTTTAATGAAGTAAATTAATCTGATACACGTTATATACGTGATTTTTAGTCAAAGTATTTTTATAAATTTTTATATATATTGTTATATTTTTGTAAATTTCACAAACTATTTACACGTATTATATAATTTACTACAAATTGTTTACTGTATAAGATTACACATTACATGTTTACTTTATTATTGAAATTTAACAATGATAACATGAAAACTATTTTTAGACAAGTGCATTAACTATAGTTTCATAGATAAATCAAATGTATCACAACTACCTACGTAAGCTCTCCAAGTGATTGCTGCAATGCACGAGTCGAACGGCGTCCTTGCTGTTTGCGACATCGATAATGCATTAATACGCATCGTAATAAAAGCTTTATAATATTTTTAAAAATCTATGAAATCCACCAAGTGTTTAAATTAATATTAAGTTGAAATATAATATTCCTGAAGGCCACACTTATTTTTTGAAAAAAATAAGCTTTTTATTTTTTCATTCCTATGATTTATATTACTTATAACTTGGTCGCTTACACTTTGTAACAATAAAGGATATTTTTTTATTGGCGGCGCCATTCATTCTGACCTCAGTGATATAGTTTCGTAATTGCTACACGCATGAATCGATTGTTAACAAACATCTAAGTTGCAAGGTCGAATCGTAACAAAAGTCATTACAAACTTAATAAAAGTAATAACCGAATTCAATTACAAATGCTATACAGCTTTGCAAATATACATCGGCATATCTGAGTGCTTATTTTGATGAATATTTTCAAACTTGTGAACATTTCGTAGCATTTTCGTCTTATAAATACGTTTTCATTTTCAATAAAAGTATTCTCAATTGGAATCAATGTTCCTTAATTAATTATGATGTTAAAAATAAAACACATGAGATATAAAGACATAAAACAAGCTTATCTACAACTAAATAATACTACTATACTTCTTACTGGTTTATATTGGCTGTATTTATCTAACAATATTCCGTAATATCCGTTAGGACTAATTCAATGTACACATACAAATTATTCGTACAACTGCGTATCACGCACACATACTGTATGGAGTAAATAGGGTTATCAATTCTCATTTTCATTTATAATTAAAGAACAGATACTACAGAAGCACTACTGTTAGCTGAACTGGATAGGTTAAAAGAAATCTAATGCTTCAATCAATACGGCATTATTTTATAACATATTATGTAAATATAAATAAAAATCTAAAGAAGCTATGTGTCTAATCATAGCAGGCAACCCTTAGAAGCCGCAAGTAGTATAACACACGTGCACCGCAGCAACAGCGCGGAACGAGTTGAGAACGACCTGCCGCGTGAGAGAGAACTCAGCCAAGGACGCCCGCGTAACGGTCCGGACATGCCTCCGGAGAGGGACGGGGGACCTCTTTAAAACGTCCCGCTATGTCTGCGGGACACCTTTACAATGCTAGCCATATGTTAACTTATGAGATTGTTAAAGAAAAATGAGCATATTGTAAAATAAATATAATAATAATTTAACAGAAATAATATGATTTGAAAATAAATCATAAATAGTATAAAAAAGAGATTCCTTGTGAGTTTTGGTCTATATTTTGGTCGTATGCCAAGATTCATCAATGCACAGCTCCAAAGGACATTGAACTCGAGATATAAATATTAGAACATCGTTAACACTAACATGAAAGCTTATGGATACTTGATTTTGTAGTAAGTAATTTGCAGTTCTAGTTTTCACATTTGGTTACAAATATTTATAGCTTTATGACATTAACGTAGAAAATTATTAGGTAACATATTGTAATTATTCTATACTATATCATAATCTAAGCGATCCGTGATGATTGATGTGTGCCAAATAAACGTTATTTTACGTAAAACAGAATCAAATTTTAAGTTCCTTCGTCCGGGCATCGACCCAAAAACCTTAAATCTGTCTCACTCGCACACTTCTATTTCTATAGCTTTGTCTCACAATCACGAATACCGCTGCTCTGTCTTTATTTTGTTCCATTACAACCAAGAACAATGACTATTTGTCGATAGGAGTACAATCCTATACCTGTTCTTTTCTCACTGCTAGAACGCTCCGTGCCACGAGCGAGACAAATATATTATTCAAACTTCTTACTAAAATTGGAATGCTTTGAATTCTTATTGGGCCATCGTGAGTTTAAAGATGGCCACTCGAGGACCGTTTTCTTGGTACGATAACCTAATTTTATTCCATTACGTCGGTAGGTACTTATTGTGCTTAAATTTCAATAAGGCAGCTCCATTAAGATCGAATGTCAGGAGGTAATATGAGTAAAAAGACAGCGACCTCGCGGCGTGCGAACACGCTGCCACCCCCTTCCCCTTCCTCGCCGCCCTCACAGCCGCCGCGTCGCCGCGCTGCCCACCATGAATGCTAGTATCTACTGTTTTGCTCGGAAATGTCGAAGGTTTGCCGGACGTCAACTGACACGGAACTACCTTCGTCTCATGCGTGTTTCCAGGTATTATCATTATAATTAATATGGTCGATCAGCTAACTGGAGCGCAAACAACGTATCTTAAATTAAATTAAGAAAAAATTGAAAATGTGTCCAGTTATTTATTAAGATCTTTATTATTTTAAAATTGTGTATTACCCTAAAGATTTCGACATACTTTCTTTCCTATTATGGACTAAATGAAATAGGAAAAATATTAAACACTTTAATTAAATATAAATAATTAAAATAACTTCCATAGTTAACTAAAATTAAACAATAAGTCTCATGTAGGATAACATATATTTAATATTAGGTTACACTACCGGCAAACCACAAAGAATAAATAAAAATAACAAAGTAGAAACGTAAAAACTGGTGATAATTCGCTGTTTTTGGTAGATAAGCCATACTGGGTATAACCAAAAGTTCTAAGAACACTCACGCTGTAACGCGGCTCAATGTCAACAATGACAACGACATTATATTTTTTGCTAATTTGACTTTGAACTACGTCCTCATGTCATTGTTATGCGGATTTACTATAAAATCCTGTTCAAGTTTTTGCACAAACTTATACCTATTAATCAGTAGTGACCTTATTAGTTCGAAGAACTTTTTCGTGTAACGTCAAAAAGAGAGTGATTGATTTTCCAGTTAAATGATCATAGGTTAGCATGACATGCGCACTTTCAAGAATTCTCTTTCATTAGTAAGCAGCCAGAGAAATTGTAGTTTGCTATTGAATTAGTTTGTAGAGTAAGATTATAAACGTCTAAACGACTCATTGAAAGTGTACTTGACTAATTTTTAAGGTTAACGGTTTAAAGCATATAAAATTTTATATCATTTTAAAGGAAAGTTTTTTATTGTATATATGAAACCCAATGCTTATTAGACATAACTCGGTGCCTATGTATGTCTTTTATTATTCACTGACATCGACAGAAGCATTTGTTAATCGTCAATTTATTTTAGTTATCAAGTAAAAAATATATATAAACACCCTAACATACGCGTGGCATTGAAAGAAATGTTATTTATACGGTATTTTTTGACCTTGAATCGTTTTTAACTTTGATTAGTTTTGTTTATAGAGATTTAAAATAATTTAAAAAAATCTATATCGTTACGTTGATCATTATTTTTAAAAATATATCATAAGTGAAAAGCCGTCAGAAAGCGTATTTTTACAATGTTCGCTTGAACAGATTAAGATCTCGCCTTGTCTTGCCATCTATCATTTGTTGGTCGTTGATCACTTATCAGAGCCTACTTATCAACCGTTCTAAGTATAGCATTCTGTAGATACCAAAACTAAATACAAACAACATATGGAGGCTTCACTGTCATGCTTGACTGGAAAGTAAATTATTAATTTGTTCAACATATATTTTCTGAGTAAAAAATAACGTATTTTACTAACTATAAAAGAAAATTATTAAGTAAAAAATCAAGATTGGGAGGAAATAAGCAATCACAGATTTTAACAAAATATTACTTAACAACTAAAATAAAATTAGTAAAATGTTGTAAAATTATACTAAGCCATAAAAGGGCTTATCATCAATCAACATACATATAAAAAAGCAATTGATATAAATACTTAACGTATATGGCACTGCAAACAATTTTTCTTATAATGTGAATGTAAAATTTTTATTGTAAGTCGTGGGTTTTATTTAGTACTGGATTCCAAATAAAACAAAAAATAATAAGCGTCTCCATATGAATATTACAATTTAATGATGTTCATAAAAAGAAAGCTAAAGAGTTTGTATAAAATAGATATTTTAGATTCTCTTATAATACACACTGGAAGTAACATACTTAGTAGTATCGCTAGCAGCGATGAAGAAACAAAGAATTTCGCGGTGAGTACCACCCTTGAGGCTTTTATGCCATGCCGTGTAATAATATTATAATAAAAATATTTCTTATAAATTATATTCGAGCAAACTGACGTAGCACTGTGTAAATATATTTGTCGTATATTCTACATATGTAATAACTGAGGGAGACGAAGCATGTTTCGTAAAACCAATTATGGGCTGAGATTGGTTTCAAACCGTGTCTAATTTATCGTAATGCATCAATATGCTAAGACTGAGGCTACGCAGTTCAATAAATGTTGTCGTGTATGCTAATCTTTATTAAAGAAATTAGTATATATTGGTAGCATTATAATTTAATAAACACATTGAACACAATAAAGAAAATCATTTGTTTTTCATATCTCCTAAAATACATAATTATTGTATACTTTCAAATCGTTAATCTAAGAAACAAAGCATATACTACCTGCAATAATTATCTAACACCATAAATCATTAGATATATTACACTGGGGTTGCAAATGTTAATATCGAAGCGTTAGTAATGAACGTGTCGTACATAGGCAGAGCGCTACGACCTCGCACGCATCGTATCAACTCGATTTCCAGGGAAAGCATCATTATTATATACGTACATAAAATTATTATAATCTACAGTGTTGCTAAAACGCTTAAAGATACATTATAAATTCATTATTTCAAGAATAGTTTCTAGTCTTAGTAAATTAAAGTAGTGTGCGTTTAAAGGAATAAATAAATATAATATTCGTGATACGACGGAAATGTATATGAAACTCAATCAAATTAAAGTAATGCTATGTAAGAAATCATAATTTCATTACATACATATAATTAATCAAATATAATAATTTTTACCGTTTACCTAAAGTTACTGTTACTATAATATGAGCTGTAATAAATGCTTTGTGTACATAATACGTTTAATTAAATTATTTTTTTTAAATAAAAAGCATGAAAATGAAAAGCTCCTTTGAGACTTGTTTTATTTTGTTTTTTTCAATATTATTGCAGGTAGTATTTTCAATGTAGGCATTAGTTTATATTTCGATTATTTCTTTTTTGATATTTTAAAAATTGTAAAATATTACAATACTATTTTCAAATTTACTAACTATAAGTACTATTGATATATTAATATCTACATTAAATGTTAAGCAAAAAAGTTGTTTTAATAGCACATTGTGTCAGATTCGGTAAAATTAAATGTCAATATCTGGAGCGCTCAAAGGAAAGTTTGTAAAATAAATTGTTTTCACTTTAAGCTTGTCGCAATTACCTTCAAAAAAGTTTTAAGCCTTCAATTAAAACAAAATTCCGGTTTCTCAATACCGGCACTGTTGTATTAATTGCAATTTGACTATATTATCGAGGTTGATTTTAGAGTTGCAGACAAAATAACAATTGACATTTTATTATAATAATAAAAATGTTTTCTTAAAAAGAATTAATGCAATAAAATATTATTCGTTTCGTAGATATTATTATGATTGTATATAAAAAGATATTTTATAATTTGAATATGAAATTGCTATTATGAATCAGTTAGTTCATGTGAAAAATTACGTTACATTGTAAATTATAATAAGATATACATCCTTTACGCTATTTAAATATTCATATTAAAAAATCACATAACACTACTCATGAACACCATACGAACGTACAGTTCCATGCAAAGTTAACATGCCAATTTACGTATTTAGTACTTACAATTATCAATAAATTAAAATAAATTAATAACATCGTATTTCTCGCATATATAGAGACAATCTAGTTTTAAGATTTGAAGACTTTCCGTGTTGAGTGGGTAAAGTCAACGCCATACTTCGTCGTGTTACCAGAACGAGAAATCAAGATAATTCATCCCCCCCAAATGAGATTCTAACCCACAACGCTTACAGTCATATGTTATGCCGCTGCGCCATGAATGTCTGACGACGTATAAATAAAAATACATATCCCTATTTCCTGTAAGTTGCTGAAGGCTAAATTACATAAATAATATTATTATATTAAGTAAATAAATGTGTAGCTAAATTATTTTTAGACTTCAATAATGCTTGCATATTTTAAATAAATTAAAATCTTGTAAGAAACTCTTTCACTTTGGCCTCTTTGCTTATTGTAATGAGAGTTTTAATCTTCTCAATTATGTAAATTTATTTAATATTTACTACATTTTTAGATTCAAAATTTTAGAGAGAAATTAAACCGACAAATAGGTATATTGAGAGCATACAAATAGTTATATAAACTATTATTAAATAAACTATATGGATTTTTACATGCGTGGTAAAATTATTTATTTTACACATGCACACATGTATGGCACATTTTACACGACTTAACAAATATAATTAAAAATTAATATATAAAAGAATGTTATTGCATATATATATAGCAAGATAAAGGTCTATATCCGCATACAACAGAGCCGGTAGAGAACACCTATTTACAAAATACTCGTTTTTTTAAGTTTGCTCCCAAATTCAAGATGTTAAATGTGTAATGGCGGAACTCAACACCGCAAACCAGAATGAAGAAATGAAAATAATTTGTTTCTCTTAACGGGGATCGAACACATAACTATCGCGCTTATTAGGTCCATTTACTCTGCGCCACAAAATTTCATTATTGATTTAAAGGAAAGAAAATTAATTTCAAATTGATATAGCAAATAACAATAAAATTGTATCTAATTACGAATAAATTCTCAGTAGGTCACGTATAAATGCTTTTTTTTTTGCATCAACATAAAGCACGTACTTTTTAATTTTGGCTTAAGTTGGAAAAATAGTTCCCATTTTTGAGTTTGATTTGAAGACAAAAAAAGCCACGTCGTATAGTATAATGACGGCCATAAGGCAAAATCTTTAAATGATATAAAAATACATCACAATCGTGATTTAATTGAAAATGACCTTAACTTATTTCTGGAAAATACTTTTTTAAATTTCCGCATTTACTATTATTTTTTATTTAATAATTTTAGTATTAATGAATATTTTTCATCTTCGTTGTTTGTGGTCAATTAATAATGGAATAACATTTATTACGTAAACATATTTTTTTGCACTTTAACTTATAAAATTTTGTGTTCTCCCTGAACCTAGATTGAAGTAACAAAATATATCATCCTCCACATAAAATTGAAATAACTATAATGGCGATTAAAAGCTAGATCGAATCTGGATAATGTTAACTTTAAAAATTACTCAAAAGACAAAAGCTTATATCCACACTCTGGACCGTGCTGGCGACTCGTTATAAAAAACCCAAGTCGTCATTTGGCTATGCACTCTTAGTGACTCATATTCATGTGAGAATACGTACATTTTATTGCTGACAAGCGGAAAAGTAAGTCCATTTCTTATTTGACGTGTTCTGTATATTATCTGACGTGCTTGTCTAATGATAATTTTACGAAGGTTAAAATTAATCTTATCTATATTTGACACATTAAGACGCGAGGAAGAAGTTTAAAAAATATTATTTACACTTTCTTTTTAGTAAAGCTCCTAATGAATATAAAGTTAATATATTGACAAAGAAAATGCATTTACACAAAGACCTATGACTACAATACTAAATGAATATATTTTATGGTATATAGTACTGATCTGTGTTAATAGTTGGTTGAGACATTAAAAGCCGCACGTCGGTAATCGCCAACGGTCGAGTCAAGCTATTCGCGATCTCAAGGATTCTAGTGAAAGGATGCATCTGGATCATCCCAGCATCCTAAAATACGAAAACTATTTTGTAATCGAATATGATGTAGTTATTATTTATATGTAAAGTAATTTTTCATACATATATTTAAATTTTATCTATCACAGCTAAAAAGTGAAATTATTGACTAACTTAATAACACTTTAATAAAATCACTTAGATTAGAGATTATTTATATACATTTATGTAATACAACTTGTATTTGTTGATGGGGTATGCAGTAAGTTTGTTTAAAGCCAGTTAAACATCGACACCATCACGGAATATGCAAATAGTAAACTGCCGTGTTACAAAATATCACCGACCGATAGACGAGATAATATATATAAATAAGGACACTCTTAATGGTGAAACACATAGTGCTATGAGATCACGACTTGAAATTTGTTGAGAGAAGCTGTTTACCACACATAGGGGAAGGTTGCTATCATTGGACCACTTAACTTTGTGACACCATATCTCATGAAATATCACCTACAAATTAAGACAATTAATGGTATCCGATGCTTTTTTACGTAAATTAATGATATATAAATTATTGGCAATAAAAATTGAGAGGTTTTAAAACTATTCTAATATAAATTTTCAATGACGAGTTGCTTTCTTTGGACCACCGTCGCCATGAATGGACCACTAAGTTGCTATCATTGGATTTTGAAACATTTGTATTAATGGTCCAATGAAGGTGACGCAAATGAAGCACTAAATAAGAATTACTTTTTTAATTCAATTTTTTTTATTAAATCGATTATAAAATTGTACTGCTCATAGATAGCTCCTAGTTGGCGGAAACTTATATCTGGATGGCGCTTCATGAATGCATAATACTAATTATCTAGCAGCTTCTTTGGTTTTATTAAAACGATGTTTAATTTTATTGGAAGTTAATTGGAAAACAAGCTGCCTGACATCTTTGAGAGTAAAACTAAAAAAAGAATTCTCCATTCAATATGTGATTGCTAAATTCAGTTTCTAAAGCATAGGGAGATCTCCTTTTGATCCCACTATTTGAATTTCTTCCACAGTTTTTTGATTTTTCCCATCTAATCGTCTTTTAATGTGGCTTTTGGAACGACATACATTCGACTTGTTTCATTTAATCTAATAGTTTTTTTTTAAAGATTCTGTAGTGAGTTTCATACTAGTAACCAATACTATTTCTTCTTCTTTTCCTTTGCCGACATTCTGGAATATATAAATATAATACAATTATAAGTAAAAGGTCTATCTACATGCAATACTAAAATATTCAATTTGCAATATAAAAAATCACTATTTATTAACGTTGATATTAGTTTCTTTGATTGGACCGGTCCAATGATGGCGTCACCATTCCGGTCCATTGATGGCAACAAGGCATATGAACAGAACGAAAGCAATTATTAAAAAACGAGCAAAATTACGTAAAAAGCTTAGTACTGTATGTAAGCGCAGATAAATTTGCTATTCAAATCTAACACAATCATTAAACATTAATTAAAAGAATTTGACTTACATGAGTTTGTTGATGGCTTGGTTATTAGATCACGGTCACCACTAACACAAGTACACATCTCACTATTTACCACGCTTCGCGAGCGCACAGAGGTTTTGTGGGTAGTCAAGGGGACCGGTACGGTTGCCTAGCAATGTATCAAACTTGCTGTGACATGTATAGTTTTTGAAAAAAGTGAGTGGTCCAATCAAAGAGCCGGTCCAATGATCGCAACCTTCACCTAAGTCCTTTAACATGTGTATCATTTTTTGTATCTAAACTCAATTTTCAATTTTTTTTATATCAATAATTAAAAATAAGATTTACCTTGTAAACAAAGTAGTGTGTGATAATGATTTTTTTATATTACTTCATTATCCTTATTATTGCTGCTATTATTATAAAGTTCTAATAAAATTACCTGTCAGCAGCATGACTCAATCTGCTTCCGAATTTATAAACATCATTAACAGTCATCACATTATCAACTAACTAGCAATTAGAAAAACTTTTATCTCTGACAATAAATGGATGTTCATGTCATGACAACGAATTGTCAATTTATTTGTGTTGAGTCATGAATTATGTTTAAGTGTAAATATTTTTTCGCTTTGAGCTGTCTTTGAAGAACCGCTTTGTGTGTTTGATTGTAATTGACTGGTTAAGTAAATTTCAATAGAGCCTTCTTCAATGTGTCAGATTGAATTTTGCCTTTAAATCATGGTGATTGCAATTTTTATTTTAAAAATAAATTAAGTTTTTTTAATATCTTTGACTTCTTTGTATAAATGTGTATATAAATTATCCTTTCAATATTACAATTTAATATTTGCAATTTTAAGATATAAATGTCATATTTAATACCTTAGGTACTTTCATATGAATGAGTGCATGCACGTTTGTATTTATATGTATGTATGTATCTTACTTTGAACTACTTTATTTGATACTTGTGATATTAAGGTTATTTTAACGATTTAGGAAATCATAGCCGTGGCTACATAACACATTATGAAAATAAATAGTGTAACAAAATTTATATACAATAAGTTTAATACAGTATTATAAAAATTTAAATAAAAAGAACGTATTATCATGTTTATCCATTGAACGACGTCAATCTTGCATTAGTAAAAATACATTACTGCTGTACATAAAGGAATAGGTATTCCGAATAACAGTGATATTAAGAGTGAAGGTACGAGTAGGTACGTACGAAACAAGAGCAAACCGGATCCAAATCGGGGGAGCGTTTTCTGTAACTGGAGCAGACGGTCGGCTCGAATATCGCCCCTTTTGACGGTAATAAGATTTTCTTTCCAAAACCGCAATATCTCAGTTTCTCTTTTTTGTGAGTGCACCTGTGAAGTAAAAATAATTCTTTCACAATTTTGACATAGCACTGATATCGAAAAATAACACCAAATTTTGTGATATATATATTGTGTCCAATTTATAGCCACCAATATATGGAGACTGTGCCAAAATATTAAAGAAAATTATCAATTCATTCATAATAAAGTATTCATTTATGTAGATAAATACATAAGATAGAATGTAGTCATTGAATGCTAGCAGACAAGCCGCTAGCCGCGTGGGAAACTAAGGCACCGATACTGTTAAATGTACTCAACCATATTTTACGTCAGGATTCGACGCACTCTAGTAATCGAACGCTCGTATAAGTAATCTACGCCATTAGATGTTGATCGCCTTTGGGAATAAATTTAAAGCGTTTTTTGCATAAATTTTGTAGAACCCAATAAATAAGAAGAGGTGCTACTAATAATTATATCCAGTACTTAAACACCTGAGGAGTCCATTTGCTTATACTTTTAATAGTAATTTATATTATATATTATATAGTCTCCAATTTTGCATTTTTAAGCTTACATTGAAGAAAATATTTTTTTTTCTACGTAATATACCTATGCATTAAACTTTGTTTTGTACCGCATTTATATTATATTGAAAGGTCAACTATACAGTCAAGTACGTGCAAAATTTTCACTGCTATTAAAGTTTAAAACGATTCATACAAAATAGGAAGAAACACGTGTACGTGACGAGATCAGAGTTGAAAACACGAATGGTCATCTTTAAAATGTTAAAGGTGAAGCACAGCTGCGGATGTTTTAAACTCACATGAGCCTTTATATGTAACAAAATCCACGTCACTTAACAATCATTAACCAATAGGCTATCTGTAAATTTAATTTTATTTAGCTCTAAGCTTACGAGTTCTGTGCACCCATCTGCAAGTGCTCTTGCTCGTGTTTTCAAGAACGTATAAGTTAAGAGTAAGTTTCAAGAACTTATGTAAAAATGGCAAATAAAATCATCGCTTTAACGCTGGGAGCTTTCGGGTATAGAAATCAACGTCGGTTGCGTCGATTGTGGCTGCGTGAGTTTTGCAGCCATGCAGACAACATTATCACTACCATCGAGATCATACCATTAATTGTTACTTATTTTTACAATAAATAAATACAATACATTTTGTAGACGTCACTCGATCATAGTAGAAGATAATTGGTGTATTGTAGTTCCGATTGAGGCCACTCGGTTTCATGTTAATTAAGATAACGAGATACACTCTGTGTAACTAAATTACCAATAGTTAGCTGACTATTTTGTTTATAGTGTGATTGCAAGATAAGTTATTACGAGCTACGCAGTTATAGGTACATTTGTATACGTGTACAACTTAGATGGAGTCATGTTACTCGTTAACGGATTGGATTACATTTAAAAGCAAGACCCCGTAGACAGAACACAGAAGGAAATAATAATGAGTGATTAATAGTTGCTACAAAAACTGTAAAGTAAAATTATATTTCATAATTGTTCATAGTCACTTTTCATATATAACAAATCTATATATATTTAATTTATTCAACATTTAGGAATTATCCAATCGGACTTTTCAATATATAAGTCCTATAATATAAATGGTACAAACTTTAACTTTTATGTAACTAACAAGGATATCAAAAGATTTAAACAAAACTCGTTATCGTTATATCGATATTTTCAATTGTGACAATAAAACGATTGTGTCGTGATCCAATTGCTTGTCGGAGGCGCAGCGTGGCAACTGCGCAGCGACAGTGCTGGCGCAACGCTCGTTAACCTACATGCGCTACGGCATAAGCTTACATCCCTTACAAAAAAATTAAGTTCGGACGTAACTGATTTAGAAAATGTAACTGTAAAATGTATTAAAATAGAGAGAAACTGTCATGAGTTTTATTTATTTTTGGCTAATTTTCTGAAATGCCTCCTTATTTAATAATGTTGTTTAAAAGCAATAAAGATTGAAATCTGGATATGATTTTTTATATTTAGAAATGCGAAGTAAAATATCTTATACACCTCTAATATGATCTTAGGCTTCTAATATTTAATTACATAATATAATTTTTAATGCTTTAGTAATAAAGTTCTGATTGAATTCAAGATTTTACGAGCACGGATCTAATTTTATATGCAAGAATAAATAGATTAATTTACGATCCTCGTTATATAAATTCTCTCAATGGTCACACTATGTAGCAAGATTAGCAAACAACAAAAATATATTAAACTATTAGAGCTAAATTGAAGTTGCGACAACAAGTTATAATTAACCGTGGATAGTAATTTCATCTTGTAAAGAGCAAGAGGTCAAATGATAAATAATAACATGTTCTTACATACATTCAACAACACTATACACTAATATGTCAGATTGATTAAATTTTATGGAAAACATTTCTTTTAATACAAATTCAATAAAGTGTAATGTGTATTCTGTTAATAATGACTTATTATATAAGGCAATTTTGAAAAAGGTCTTAAACTTAATTTTTGCACTGCACTATATCGATCATTAAATTATTCAATATGTATATTTTTAAATAAAATTACTAGATTTAGTTCAGATATAGATTCCACAGCATAATTGTATCAACTAACAGGCGTAATATTATACGACATGTTTCGGTTCGCGGGCTTGCTCCAATTTATCGTGTCATTTGACAGGCCTTTCTCATTTTAAGTATCATTATAAGTAATATAACTTAAAGTACAAAGCCAGAAATATAAATAATATATTTTAAAAAGATTTAATCGGTCATAATTCGTAATAAATATCTGAATCGTTGCTTTTATTGGAGTTTTGTTGTCGCATAAGCTGCTTATTTTTTAACATTAGAACGTCGTACAGTTAAAAGTTAATTAAAATAGGTACTTTAAAATTATATTAATTTAAGTATACCTAATGTTCCACATATTAGATATTTTTCATTTTTGTTATTAACAATAATTATTCGCCAAGAGTTGAAGCCCAGGCGTTACGTGTTGCCTGGTGCGCCGCGTGACTCGTTTGCCCTGGTTTCGTACAGGATCTTAGCATACAAACCAATAGATAGATTAATTAAACATACAGTTGCGTCTTTGTTGTAACTTAAAAATTATCAATGCAACTTAAAGCCATTGTTCGTAAAAAATAGCTATAGTTCTTTAACTTTATAAGAAAAATAATATGTAATGCTTTTTTTGTTTCATTTCAGATATTGGCTAAGCCTCCGTTGGACTTTCATTAACATAAAAAATGGAATGCGGTCTAATGTGTGCTGTGATTGTGATACAGTGACTCCTTTATAAGTTGTATACTGCTTGGAGTGAATAATGGGAAAAAGGAACGTTCGGATCAAGTTTGCACATTCCATTGGTCCGCCTATTAAATTATGTGTACTGGACACTTCTGAGTAGCACCATTGCCCACACCCTCACGCATTATAAGTTACCGAAGCTCTTGCGGCTGCCAATAAAGTACAAGTCATATCGGGTTAAATTTAACTCACTAATTTAAACGTAGATTTATTTAATATTAGTACAAAAATTAAAAAAAAAATATAAATAGATAATTTAATGTATAATTTGTTTAAGCTCTTAAGGGGCCTTCTATATCGGTGAAACAATTTAGTAGTCATGACGGCCACTGCCCCGGAGTTATCAAAATCAGATTTTTTTGATTTTGTTACGTCCAATGAAATAACGGATGCTCAATATAAACAACAAATGCGATCTGTGAATGTATTCATGGAATCACCTGACTCACGTTCTAATCCGCTCTTGTCAGAAGAACCCAAGGAACAGAATAATAACAGCTTACTCAGTGTTACCTGTGTACAGTCGACAACCACTACTAGTATGACAACAGCAACTAGTTCTAATCCATTACAAAGCTTTGATTCCATATGGAATGTTGACAGAGACAGAGATCGTTTAGAAACAGCTATGTTAGAAGACCTCAATAAATATTACTGGAATCAAGATAACGAAGTTAATGGAACGCATCCTTGTAGCGATACTGCAATTTCAAATAAATTAATTAGTAACAATACTGATGGACAAATATATACATTAACAGTTTTAAATCAAGACATTAACGAGGCAAGTACGAATCGTCCTTATAATTGGGGTAAAGAAGAAGATGTTTCCATGTCTAGTCCGACAGATATGGAACAAAATTCTTCTTTAGATTTAGAAACAATATTAAATATGAATGGGTTCCCCAACGATTTCAACCAAGACGCTCTTAATACAAACATACTCACAAAAGATACATTTAATTATGAAGAAGGGGATTCAGCAAATCCAGCAACGGAATTAAGTACTAGTAGTTTAGTAAAAATTGAGCCATTTAATTATGATGACAATGAATTTCAAAATAATGACAAGCAAGATGACTCATCGCATAGCACAATAATTGGAACACCAACAATGTTAGAAGTCGAATATAATAACAATAATAATGATTGGAAATTGACTGACCAAAATACAGAATCAAATGAGTCCCTATTACGTAGCGCTTTACAAGGAAAAGCTTTTATTAGATATAGTACAATACAACAAAAAACTACAACAAAACTTCCTTCGGAACAGGATTTGAAGACTGTCATTATTAATAACAATAACAAAGCAGATGTACCGTCTATGTATCAGGATGGTAAAGATACTGATACAGAATTATTAATGGCAATAGGACCTGCAAACGGCAACGTCAATATCTCCATATTATTAGAAGAGCCTACTGCTACAGTTGTAGCTAATGCAGAAAATCCAACTTCAACACAAAGTGTCGATGACATTATCCTATCACAGCTTGATACAAGTTACCCAGATGACTATGAAAAGTTGAAGCGAATTGCAACAGAGTTAGGGGAATCAGTACAACCTTTTTGCACTGTGGAACCTATAGATCCAACTCGCAGCGTTTATAATATTCATCATGTAAATGGCGAATTAGTTACAATGATACCTGCAGGTGAGGTACAATTGCCACACAATATACACGTTGTAACAGCATCACCTACTGTTTCAAGTTCTAAATCTGGTAAAAGATATAATAAAAGACCGCCAAATAAAAATTCACCTCCTTCAACTCAAGTTCAGTCGGGAACGGCTGTTCAAGCAGCAACGTCTACATCAAATGGAGTCAGGAAAGAAAGATCTCTTCATTACTGTTCTATTTGCTCGAAAGGGTTTAAGGATAAGTACTCTGTAAATGTACACGTGAGGACGCATACAGGAGAGAAACCTTTCACATGTTCCCTATGTGGAAAAAGCTTTCGACAGAAGGCTCATCTCGCAAAACATTATCAAACTCACATTGCACAGAAAAGTGCAGCAGCCAACGGCGCCACAAAGCCTACTAAACAGCGGTAACCGCTTAGAGCACATGGTGTTTTCACTCATATTAACGATCAATTTAACTATATGACTGATAGCGAGTGTATTATTAAAGGCTGAAATATCAGACGAATTTGGTAAGGTGCTAAATAAACTAATACTTTAAACAATTAAGGCAAGAATGTGACTAAAAGATTCTCGACCGTTATAAAGCTTGTTAATTTGTTTGTAATTCCGCCCGTTACCGACTACTTTTAGCTTTAGCTAGTTCTAGCTATATGTATACAGGTACAATTAAGTGTTTTTAATTACTATATATAAACTATAAATTCAATTTAATTAAGTCATAATATATGTTTATTTTATAAATACTTAAGCAATATATCTGTCAGAGACTAGCTTCATTTGATAATTTATTTACACGTCAATTTTACAATTAATAATACGTTATCCACTTCTAAGATACAATAAAAAGTAATGAGATAAAATTCCAACAACGATGAGCAAATTTAGGATTACCAATAGACTATCCGCACTGTAATTTCTCCGACAGAGCGACCAAGCAAACTTTCTAAAAAATAATAAAAAACAGAGTAAAAGAAACACCATTCAATACCAACTATCTTTCACCGCTCAACTATCGTACATACTGCCTTGCTTTTGCCAGTTCAACATTTTCCTTGTGTCGGAAGGTATAATACTCATTACAAGAATCTTTTTTTAATTTTAATGTTTTATAAATATAAGTAACATACTGTTACTTTATTCTTTGTATAGTTTTTTACAGATTATAGCATTGGACTTTGTACATAAATGAAATTGTTATACATAAATGAAATTTATAAATAAACATACACAATTATTAAAAGTTTTATCTTGTAAAAGCTCAGAGAATAAGGTAGCGTTTACATAAAACTAAAAACTCATCCATATCAGGTAAAGTCTTATTACACCTAAATTGCTTTAAGTTTCAAATACCAATATTTCAATAGCTGTCTCTTAAATTGTGCTCCCTTTCCCATCTAACAAATTGGCCTTTCTTTACTCCTTTCGTGCAGTGCCGCACCCTTCTATTTATGAAAGTATCTATTATAAGCATTTTTAGCTTATCTTTTATTTGTAACTGCTGCAACTTTTTATATTACACATAATATTGAATTATAAACAGACAAACGTTAATTTAAAGATTACAAAGCTTTTATAAAACACGCGGAAAAAATATTGCAAATTGGATCTGAATGACCTCTTTAGCAGGAAACGTGGGTCTTTTATAATAGGTATCGAGTCGTGACACTACTGTAATTGTATTGGTGCGGCGGCAAGCTTAGTCTCAGTTAGATTGCCTACATATCATATCTATTGAAATAAATATAATACTATGCCTAAATATATTTTAGAAAATAAAATAAAACTTTTGAATGTTCAAATAATAAAAATATCTCTGAAATTAGATCACTTGTCGTTACAGCGTAATGTCTACTATTTCCACAATGTATTTATGTATTATTTTTATGTATATACTAAAAAAATGCATCAATTTTTATTTAAAGTGACTTTAGTTTTAATACTGCCGAGGGTTTATCATAATAATCAAACTTATGTGGCGACGCGGAAGCAATCTGCACGTCCGGGTGGTCAAACATTGTGGCTTATATTTTTTACTTTTTATTTGTATCAAGTCACAATTTCAGTATTACACTGTGAATGCAAAGTGTGGTGGTTTTTAATCTGTCATAATACGCTAATACTCATTATGATGTTTTTGGCATCATTCGCATTTTATATAGTACTCAGTAATTTCCAATAATTTAAGATTTTGTTTGAATCTTTGTGTATATCTCTTGCCAATAAAAATAAATACAATTTATAAGTTAAGTAGCACATCACTGCCGATGATTGTTTCTATGTAACTAAAAGACTATTTTATCACAAACTGAATATTCTTAGGTACGCGACTCCAGAAAAGATCTGTAATTTTTTATTGCTAACAATTTGTTTTTTAAAAGATTCATAGACTGTAATATGACTATTTTATAAGTAACATTTCCACAAATTAAAATAGTGAGATAAATCAAGTATGTATATTTTAATGTTACTTAAAAATTATATATTTTTTTGTAAATTGTGCTAGAAAATGTTGTATGAGATGAGCTTAAATGTAATTAAAAAATATATATTTTTATATACAGAACTCAATAATAATGTTATAATGAAGAATATTGTGAATTAAAATCAAACATATTAACAAAATTAGTAGTGCTTTTTGGTAGCATGTGCAAGCAGTGAAGCTAATGGATGAATTGCAAATGAAGATAACTCGTGCAGCATTTTTTCGTTTATTTTTTAGATTTGCAATATTTCTCAGGGTATCCTATGAAATTAATGAATTATTTATATACAATATGCTCTAATTTCTTTTACACAATATTCTACAAATTTAGTTATAAGAAGTTTAGAAAATTCCTTTAACAATACTCATTATTTGTAAATACATTTGTGTAACCACTTTGAAAAGGGAAACTAATTTGTGACGTAAAAATTATTCTCTTGTATCTCATTAGATGATATTTGAAATGTTAGCGAATTTATAGATATTATTTTATAAGCATTAAGAAATATTTGAGAGATTTACCAATTAGTTATAAGAAACTATGGCTACCTTATAATAATATGCTATCGCATAAATGGTTGTTAATATATTCATGTAATATATTAATTTATGTTGGTTTTATAGAACTTATTCGAAAAGATTTTCTAATTTGATCAATTATTATTGCATTTGTTCCTGAGTTGATTATTAGATTTTATTGATAATTTCTTGTTTGTAAGATTTCTATTAATTATATTATTGATCTATGTAAGAATAATTTAATTTTAATATACCAATTTGGCTTCGAGGACGTCATAAAAGTATATTCGAGTGATTGTTAGGAAGTGACTAACAACTTGTAAATATATTGTTATTTATTTGGAATTTTAATTGTTGCTCAATACGTGGATTGCTAAATTGTATTATTGTCCACTTCATCGTTAAACTGAGTTCGTCCTGTACAATACTTTATTATTTATTTATAGAATTATGGTTAAGACGGAAAGAGAATACAAAAGGTAATTTTATTTCAATTAACCCGAGCTGTGATTTTTACTAATGTATATCTATTGATACAATGCCCTTCGTAAGGTAACGCAGTCGTAGAGAAATGTCACGATGTGCCTTTAGAGCAGTGTCACCATGTCGGTGGATGTATGCAAATTGCGACGTCTCGAGCACAAGCGTTTCTATTGCCATAATTGACACACGTGATACAGCTCACAAGTTATTGGTGACCAAAACAACAAGATTAGTAGTACATATATCTGTAAATCTTTTGCAATATTATATTTTTGATGCAGCATTTACGAAATTTTAATTTTGATTTTTATAAGCATTTTAAGGTTAATTCGGAAGAAATTAGAAGTAATATTGTAGAAGATTATTATATTTTACGATTTTAGTTGCCTTCCTATTTCTCAGTAATATCTGGTCATCCATATCAGTATCAATATAAGGTCTATACGTAATGTAAAGAAATTCGTAGCTACCATAATTTTTACACGTTTACAATTTTGTAATAAATTTCATATATTTTTTACTTTCCTACTTAAGTTTGCTAATAAAATGTTTTTATAATATGTCTTTTATTATTTACCTTTACATTTTATTATACAGTTTATTGAGTTTCAGTAATCATCAAAAAATATAACATTTCAGTTGGTTATTTGATTTAAGAATAATGAATGAATAAATGAATGAATTTTGGTGTCCATTATATTAGCTAAGTATTAAATATATTTTTTATCTACAACACAAAGATTTTTATTTCTAGTATTTTGATTTAGTTCCTTAGATTTTTATACATGTAAAATATAGTTCCAACAACTATTACATAGAGAATTACATGTTGTTAAACAGAAAGAATCAAGAGTCTAAATTGAACACTTTCAGCCTTCTTTGTAACATTACCTTATGTTGTGGGATTTGTATCAGTAAGTAATTACTGAGTACATGATGGCATCTATTTGTATACCTATGTTAAGCTTTAAAAAATGCTCTCTTAAATAATAATATGAATATAATTCACCATTCTTACTGCAATAGCTGGAATAATTCGCTTAATCCTATTGTGATAAAAGTAAGACAAGTGAACAAAAGGTAAGTATAGAAACAGATAACAGGTCCGCGGCATCGAGAGGGCATTGTTTCAAATGTTCCGGCCTCGGCGTCCACGCGTCGTAATTAGCTCCATTGTGGGCAGAACGATCCTATCGACGACGCTTCCGATGGATTTACCTATGTAACTTCAAGACACTGCTTTCCACTTACTGTTTCACACACGATCACATCACCTTGATTTGATTTCATACTTCACTTATATATAAATGCAGAAGATTACAGACATCAAGTGATTGTAATGCAACAAAATTTAAATTAACTTTCATTTTAATTATGAATAGAATAAAATTTATCAACCGGTTTTTCACTTTATGTTTTATTATAATAAAATGACTTTTCTTATCCTAAAAATAATTTAACCATTTTGTTAAAATTTCCTAATAATTATGAACCTGAGAGAACACCGAATTTTAGCCATATTACAATTTATACAGCAAATTATGCCTCAAACTTAGTAAGAAAATCTGACTCATAGAATCATTATTGTACTATAATATATAAATAAAAATATTATAAATAAAAATAATCACATTAAAGTGTCAATATATATAGCCTACCTAGGTATATTTTTTTACACAATCTTAAGACATTTTATTGTTCATGTTCTTTAGACTATATAGGTATATCTACATATACAGGACAGGACACTCTGGTCCATCTGTCTGTTTGTCTCGACAGACGATCAGTATGATAACGATCCTTTGGAAGAGAAAAGAAAACTTCAAATTTCTGTATCAACGCATCTTTTGACACATGCTTTATTTATGTGACCTATCACTGTTAAAACTTACTTAAGTACTTCCCATAAATAGATTTAAATTCTTCTTCTATTAATTTTAGCTGCAGTAAAAATAAGAGACGACGAAATGTAAAAACAGTTAATGTGTATTGATAATACAGAACAAACTTTTACAATTTACTTACTTGTCCTTGACTTACAAGCATTTAATTGATCCGAAGCCATTGTGATTTCGGGCTAATTAAAAGCACTGGCTTGAATCCGACTGGCAGAGAGAAGAAACTGCTTAGCATTCCATGGATTCACTGTGCGGGTGCCGGGCCCATTGTAGGAAGTGGAGCTGTGATCCGCGCTTGAGACTGGCGACCCAAATGTAAGTTTAAAGGGGGCGCCCTTTAAAATGCATTAACGCTCGCCTTCACTGTCCGAGCTCCTCCCACTACCAAACCAAATTCGAAATGATTCCGCTAATGCCGCCTTTGAAGCACGTTATAGAAATGAATTAGTAATAGTTCTAGATAGACCGAGACCTTTTAGCAAGCTATAGAGAGATTTCGCTGTTATACCTCTCGCTCCTACTTCAACTGCATATAAATCTACCCTAAACCTATTCCTGGTCAGTTCGTTAGTAAGCTCGAAATACTAGTTAAGCTTGAAGTTGTCTTTTAGGAATTCTTGTTTCCCACGGAACTATAAGTTCTACCAGTACTACGCGTTTTAAGCTTCGAAAATAAAGAAAAATATCCGGTCTGGATGACAAAACACCAATGTTGAACCTCTTTAATCCTAACCCTGCTCTACTTGATTGTGCTCCTATCAAATATTGTTAATGGAATTGAAGTCTTGACTCGAGCTCTGGACACTTCTGTCTTTTGGAATTGAGGTAACAATCACGTAATTTTCCCAGAATATGTATTTTGGAAACTCTTAGATGTTTATTGAGCTCCGACGGTTTCTTTAATCTCAACCCAAAACTATTTTTGTCCCTAAATAAGGTTGAGGTGTACCGAATGCAACAGCCCAAGCAAACTTCAATATTTTTATGATGCTTTCATCTAATTTAGCCAAGAGTAAGTTAAATGTTAGAGGTATTTATAATGTATATAAGACTAATAGATACTAAAATGTAGTTATATTAGTTTACAAATTACAGAATATACCTTAATTCCACTTATCTTTAGTCATATTCAACTCTTTAATGTTAACACATAGGTCTAATCGGCTGTCTGAGGTGTCGTCAAACGAACATCCTATAATTGAACGGGCTTCCTAACGTCTTGTATAAGTTGGAGATGTTAAATTAACGACGTGTAAGACTATCTAATTACGTGTTATTAGCATGTCTTAATCAATTTATAAAATTGATTACTTCATGATAATTAGCTTTCATAAATACACAATAAATTAGTAAGTAAATATAAATATGTAATTATAAATAACCTTATTATTTTAAAACACAATCTCTAAATAATACATAACAATTCAACTTAATTAGACAAGTTAATGACATTGACATTCAGCAGTTTTGAGCGTGCCAATCGAGCACAATTCATTTCGTCTTGGACTTTGCTAGCGTTTGTTTTGGTTGACACACGTTTTAGTGAGAGTTTATGTTAAAGTGGTAAATTTTTTTAAGTTAAATAGTGGAAACAATATATAATTGTGTAAAAAGATCCGTAGTAATAAGGGTATTTGTTATAGTAAGTGTTTGTGTTGTTCTTTAGCTTAAGTTAGAAGTAGGAATCTAGTTTTATAGGTTAGTTTTAAGAAAAATGGAACCTGATCCTCCACCTGACCCTCCAGATCCTGGGGGACAAACAATTTCGCGTAAAAGACAAGGTGAGGAGACAACTGGTCAAGAAAATGCGAAAAAAACTATCGTTAATCCGTTAACAGCCACTCCTTCCATCCAAAATGTCTGGGTTCACCCATCTATGACTGAAGCCCCTAAATCTTATATTAGTTCAGACAAAGGACCTTTTATAGTGTATGTGTCTAGGGAAACTCCTGATCCCTCTGCAGGAACCTCCATAAGGGCCATCAAGTTTGGTCAATCTCTTCACACTAACAAAATTAATGATATTGTTAATGATGGAGTAAAAAATGTGGGTCGCAATAAAATCAGTGTCCAATTTACATCTGCTGAAGCAGCTAACAAATTTCTAGTTAATCCTGTCCTTAGTCTATGTAAATATGTTTGTATCATCCCAACATTTAATATCACAAGGATGGGAATTGTAAAAGGAGTTCCCGTTGAATGGTCGTTGGAAGAGTTTGTTGGCTCTCTGGAATTTCCCTCTGCATGTGGGGAGGTGATAAAAGCAAGACGTATGAACAGGAAGAATGTGAGTTAGGGTGTGATTACATGGGTCCCGACCCAGTCAGTGGTAATTACATTCCGAGGTCAGCAATTGCCTGAAAGAGTTTATTCATATAAGTCTGTCCTACAAGTCGAACTGTATAAATATCCAACAATCCAGTGCCTCAAGTGTTGTCGTTTTGGTCATGTAAAAGCACAGTGTCGATCGATGCCAAGATGCTACAAGTGTTCCCAGTCTCATACTGGCGATACATGTGACATCCCAAAGGAAACTTCAACTTGCATCCATTGCTCGTCAAAACATTTTGCCATTGATAAGGGGTGTCCTGAGTTCATGAGGCAACAAAACATAAAATCAATTATGTCGCAAGAGTGTATCTCTTATATGGAAGCATCTTCCCGTTTCCCAACAGTCCAGCGTTCCTATGCAGATATTGCTAAGGAAATGTTTACCCCTCCTGTCTTCACAAACCTCCAGACCCCTCAAACTAGAATCCCTGCAAGTCCTACCAAGTCTTACCGTAAGACAGTATTCCAAGTTCCCCGACTCCGCGCACCTGCGGCGAAGGGGTATGATAGACAAGCTCACCAAGCCATTATAAATAACTCTTCCTCTTCCCTTCCCAATGGTTGTGCCCTTAATCAGGGTTCAGACAGTTCAACTGAGTCACGAAAAGACTTGTTGGTTGCTCTGACTGAGACCTTGGTCAGCATAATCTCCACTGCTGATGAACTTCCTATACCGTCCAACGTTGCCCAGAATTTACTCAAAATCTTCCAAATCCTTAACAATGGCGTCACTAAGCTTCCTGCAGTGGAATAGTAGTAGTGTTCGTGCTAAAAAGCATGAATTACTGCGTATTATTTCCCTGTATGATCCCGTCATTATTGCCCTCTCGGAAACATGGTTGGTGCCAGACTCCCCGTTTAGGGTGTCGGGTTTTGCCTGTTTGAGGGAGGACAGAAGTGACGGGTATGGAGGTAGTGCTATCCTCATCCAGCACTCCTCCCCTTATTCTCTTATCCCTCTTCCACCTCACAGTCAACAGATTAATGCTGTTGCTGTGAGGGCCTTTGATATCTCCTTCCTCTCTGTATATATCCCTCATCCCTCCACTTCCCTCTTCCTTGAGCTTAGGTCTATTATCTCTTCGCTTCCTAGCCCTGTACTGGTCCTGGGAGACTTTAACACTCATCACACACTGTAGGGGTGTTATTACTGTGATGGATTTTCTCCTTCGTTGCTGGACTTGATTGATGATGCTAATCTTTGCATTCTCAATGATGGTTCTCCGACTCGTAGGGTTAATCCTAATCAGGATCCGAGGACTGCAGTTGACCTGTCCTTATCTTCCCCATCGCTTGCTTCTCAACTATCATGGTCTGTTCTCCCTTCCACCCATGGTAGTGATCATTTCCCCATCCTTCTTTCTATGTTTAATAGAAATCCTTCAGCAGTTCCTTCTTCACTTCATAAATATAATTTAAAAAAAGCTGACTGGAATGAGTACGCAGACTCTGTGGATTGCATGTTGGGTAATCTTCCTGAGTCTGGTAATTATGAGAACATCATTCTTTGCTATGATCGGTTTATCTCTGTCATTACATCTGCAGCTGACTTACATATTCCCAAAACACGCTCCATTCAAAATCGGATGCATTTCAATCCTTGGTGGGATCAGGAATGCTCTGATTTTGTCAATCGGCGAACATCTGCCGAGGCGTCATACACGGCCTGTATGACGATGGAGAATTACAATGAGTACAAACGCAGTGATGCAAGGTTTAGAAAATGTATTTGGAAAAAAAAGAAACTTGGTTGGGTTCTTTTTTGTGAATCCCTTAATCCCCGCTCCCCTTCTTCAATTGTCTGGACAAACATTAGGAGATTTCGCAGGTCTCTTAACAATGTCATTAGCCCTAACTCCAATAATCCTTCCCTTTGGCTTAATGATTTTGCTAACAAATTGGCTCCTCCATCTGCCCCGTCCCGTGACCTGTTTATAAACACGCCTGTTGAATCTTCAGAGGAAATGGATTCCCCATTTTCCTTTGAGGAACTCGAAAATGTGCTGGCGGATTTAAAGGACACCAGTCCTGGTGAAGATGGTGTGCCCTATTCATTTATTGCCAAATTGAGTGAAAATTCTAAGCGTTATTTTTTAAATTTGGCTAATGATATATTTAAGTCAGGCAATATCCCCAATTCTTGGAAATCTCAAATAATCATTCCTATCCTCAAACCTGGCAAAAGTCCCTCTGACTCTAATTCCTATAGACCCATTGCCTTAGCATCCACATTATCAAAAATTGTTGAACGGCTTTTGAAGAACCGTCTGGAATGGATAGTGGAAAGTAGAAACATCTTAGCGCCCTCTCAGTTTGGCTTTAGAAAGGGCTTAAGTACTATTGATAGTCTCAGCGTTTTTACTACAGATATTCGACGAGCTTTTGCCAAAGGTGAGTATTTAGTTGGTGTTTTTCTGGATGTTGCATCAGCATATGACAATGTTCTTCTTCCGGTACTCAGGCAGAAACTGCATCAGCTGAGTATTCCGCCGAGGATGACTCATTACATATGTAATTTGCTCACCGGTAGAACGGTATCTGTGAAACATCCGCTTCTTACTGTACCTCCCAGACTTGTCTGGAAGGGTCTGCCTCAAGGTTCAGCTCTTAGTCCTCTGTTATATAATATATATACACATGACCTCGAATTGTCTGTTAATAACTTTTGTAACATTCTTCAGTACGCTGACGACATCGTCCTCTATTATAGTTCAAAGTCAATGGAGGACATTTCTTATCGTCTGAACGCTGCTTTGCACTATCTAAACCAGTGGCTCTTTGGACATGGCCTGGCGCTATCTGTGGAAAAGTGCCAAGTGGTAGTGTTTACCAAAAAGAGAAATATTCCAAATTTCCAAATATTTAGTGAGAATATTCCCATACGGATTACAGAAAATGTAAAATTCCTAGGCATGATACTCGACAAAAGACTGAACGGAATTGCCCATGCTGAATATATCAGCAAAAAATGTGAAAAAGGCATCAATGCTTTAAGAGCTGTGTCTGGTGTGTGGTGGGGTGCGCACCCTTATTCTCAAAAACTGCTGTACAATGCTATAATCCGTAGTCATATTGACTACGGGTTATTCGTTTTAGACCCCTTTAACAAAGTAGCTACAGAAAAAGTCAATCGTATACAACATAAGTGTCTACGGATTATTATAGGTGCAATGAAGTCTACTCCCACCAATGCACTACAAGTGGAGTGTGTGGACCCTCCTTTTCCTATCCGTCGACAATTCCTCTCTGATAAATTTGTTAGTAAAATGTTACAGCTGCCCTCCCATCCTTTAAGGTCTAAGTTATCTAAATTATGTGAACTTATTCCTCGTGGCAAGCCTTTACCTTACTTGCTGGATAGCTTCCTTAGGCTAACCTCCCTCCCTCACCCCTTGTCTTCCTTTCCATCAAACCTATTATTCCGTACACCTTATAACGCTCTTGTCCATTCTCCGCATGTCATCACAAATATTGGCCTTACCAAGGGAGATCCTTGCATCAACACCAAATTTCAAGAGCTGGTTAATGAAAAATGGTTAAATCATGTCCTCATCTTCACAGATGCCTCAAAGCTTTCGAATGAGAGCTGTGTTGGTGCAGCTTGCTGGATCCCAAAATTCAAAATTATTTTACAATTTAAATGTCCCCCCGAATCGTCAGTGTTTACAGGTGAGGCTGTTGCTTTGTTTGAAGCAGTCCTGTTTGCACAATCCCATGACTTTAAACAGACGGTTATTTTTACGGACTCGTTAAGCTGCTTAATGACGTTGAAGGAAAACCCGTATCATAGTAGATTAAGATCTTCAATTGTTTTAAGGATTCGTGAAGAATTGTACTCATGTCACCTAAAGGGCTTGGACGTTACTCTCGTGTGGATTCCAGGTCACTCTGGAATTAGTGGGAATGAATCTGCAGACTCTTGTGCCAAATTAGCCATCCAGTGTGGTACCCTTGACCACTTTTATAACTCTGCCCAGGATCTGCTCGCGCTGGCAGATATCCATCTTTATAAGACCTGGAATAATTTCTGGGTTAACTCAAAAGCAGTTAAAGGTAAGTACTATGCCCTAATTCAACCTAATATTCCAAAGCGACCGTGGTTTTTTACTCAAAAACATATTGATCGGAGGATTCTATCAACAATATGCCGTTTACGTCTTGGACATGCGTGTACGCCTGTGCATTTGGCTAAGATCAGGGTCAGGGACCATTCGCTGTGTGAATGTGGCCTTGACGATGGCTCTCCTTCTCATATCCTTTTCTCTTGTCCTAAGTTAACTCGTCCCTTGTATGATATTCTTCCCAACAAAGTTCCTCGCCCTCTTAATGTTCAGTGTGTGTTAATGTTTGTGTTTAGTCCTTTATGTAAATTTCTATGTAAATACATTAAGTATAATAATATTAGATTATAAACTAACACTCATGTAAAATATGTTTATTTAGTACTAACCCAATGTATTATGTGTATATACTGTAATTCTTACAGATTAAATTTGTTTTAGGTGAAGGATTTTTTATTGGATCTCTTTTTTACATGCATTCTATTATTGTGTGAAGCTTATTTTCTTTTTTCACCGTACATTCTCCTTCGTGTATTCTCCAAACAACGTGACATTGGCGAAGTGAATTGTGCTCAACTGGCACGCTCGGAACGCCATTACTGTAGAACAGAACAGAACAGAACATTTCGTCTTATTCACGTCGGTCGGTGATCGGTTTGAAATAATTATTTCTTTTTACACTTACATACGTGAAGTAAATTGTGCTCAACCGGCACGCTCGAAAGAAAGAACTACTAACGAAAATCTTTTCGTAGTGTGAACTTCTACCACGTACAAATTAACTCTAAAACCATTTTTCTATTTACGGACAGATCGTTCGTAAGATTTATAGAAATATTTGTTTTGATCCAACTGTTAATACGTGTTTAAATATAAATGATTGTATCATAGTGAAATCCTAGTTCTTGTAATCATAAAAAAAAATGAATGATCTAGAACTTGACAGTAACTAACATTCGACAGACACAATAACAAAAATGGTATATTAATGAAACAAATATTACTTAGGATTTTACATTAATTTTCAATTCTACTTTTTGTATACGAGAAAGTTTTTATACAACAGTGAAGAAGGTAAGGTCGTATGACAAATTTAGAAGAACTATCTTCACTAACGTTATGCTACGCCAAGATAGGGGCCAATACGAGGAGAATGAAATAGGAGTAAGTGTATGAAATACGAAATTATGAATTATAAATACGAAAAATACGAAATATTTACAGTAATTAATCTAAGGAAGCTGAGCGAAAGGGATTAACCAACGCAAAAGGTAGGTTAAAAAATTCCACTTTTATTTCAAAATTAATATTGAAATCAGATAAATTTTTCAATTTATTGATGTTGCATAAAACAAAGAAATCCGAAGATAAAGTTCTTAAAGTATTAATATTTTTCATATATTGATCATTCGTTTATCGAGTATCATACCCATAAAATGTTATATCAATAGGAAATGTATATTCCTTGTATTATTTGGGTTTAGGTTGGCCCATTATTGTATACACTGCAGTTTGGAATTTATCTTTAGCTAATCAAAATTACTATTTACTTACTGGTGTATATAGTACAAAGTAGTATTTAAGCGAAAAGGCGTATCCTGCGTCAAAATTAAGGTGTAATAGAGGGCCGTAGGATATGACAAATTTTATTAATAGACAAATCGAAGTAATATATGTATATATATTATAACAGAAATTTGGGAGCTGTATGTGGTACCTTTTGAATCTTTATGTCCTTTGTATCCATGACAATAAATATATAGATACTCGAGCCCGTTAGTCGTGGTATGACTGACATTCTTTAAAATAAAAGAATTAAAGTTTTCTAATGAATGAAACAAGGTAAAGATATCAATATTTAATTAAATAGGCGCTTAAGTTGATTATATATTTGTTTTTTTTTTTAATAATTGTGTTTTAATAGTTTCTTTAAAATCGCTGTTACAATAAGAAATATTTAATAGGTACAAAAATAATAAAGCATTTCAAATTAATTAAAAATGATTACAATTCATATTAGTCCATTTTAATGTACGTATAACTTTATCTTGAAATAATAAATTAATATTTTAAATATTATAATAGTAAAAAAATACTTATTACCTACAATCTATCACATTTCGAAACATATTCTATAGATTTTCCATTGTCATATGAAATATAAAAACAAAATTAAAAGACAACAAAATTATAATGGTGGTTACCATGTACTATTACACGCACACATTTTTACTTTTTAGGATCTCTGTATACTCCCATGAAGAGCACGGAATTCGTGGGACGCTCATATATGATGTAGACAAAAGGGAAGTTCGCAATGAAGACACTGGGCTCAGCAGGGCGAGAGGAACGGAATCCAAATATGGCAGTTGCAGCTGCGGCTACAGTACCTTATAAAAAATAATAATTGCGTTAAATATATAAATATAAGAAACTTTATAAATATGCTTTGTTAGTAGATTACATAAAAGTTAACAATATTAATAGTGTTTTATACCTCAAAAATACCTACGTATTCAAAACCTACAATATTACAACGTTACTACTGTATGTCACATAGACCTAAAGCACCGTTTCTTAAGCGAGGGAGGTCTGGATCCGGGAGATATGAGTTTATTTTTATAGAGTCGGAGTCTGTTGAAAAATATTGAATACAAATATATATATAAGCACAAGACTAGTGTAGTACATACTATAAAATAAAATATTAAGGTGTAAAACGAAAAATAAAATTGTCGCTTTCTCTATTTCAATAAAATGATTTAATATGATTGCTTATATATGATTTATTAGAACATCAATTAATTAATCCATAAAAGAAAAACTTTATTTAATAGAGAAGTAAGGGAAGATCTCGGTTGACTTTCGAAAACACATCAAAGATACTGGATGAAGGTCACGTAAAAAGTATAAGGACTCCCTGGAGAGCATGTATGAAGAGGTTAAAGACATTGGAAGAGGCGAAAGAGGTATGCAGGGACCGCAGGGGTAACTTATTATTGTTATTATTATGGCAATAAACAGAAGCATCATTTTGTTTACAACAGAAGATTGTACTGTAGTTAGTATGAGCAACCATATAATTAAAATTGATATTCACACTTTACAACTGATATTTTTTAAGTCTTTATAGTAAATCTGTGTAAAACCTCGGCATCACATAAGTTAAGTGAAGTAAGCAGACAGATGTTTGCATTGATGGGCTCTCTTAAACGGCAAATACTCTCCTTTTATCGATTGTTGAATATTATCCGTTATTTTAATCTTAGAGTGAAGCAATTGAATAAATTTAAGAAGCTACAAAGTTCCCACCGTATTTCATGTACGGTTTTACCGTTATGAATTTTTGGGCATTATTATAATTCTTTATTAATATATAATTTTTTTTTGGTAAAAATATTGATTTGCTGTTGTGGTTGTTTAAGTACTTCAATATTTGAGAATATGCCACTTAAATATTTCCAATATACTATTAAAAACATTTGTCTTGTAAAGATTCTAAAAATGCAAGAACCTTCCCATAATAGTAAAATTTATATTCCCTCACGATGCGCAGTGTTACTAAGTAGGGTGCATGAAATGCATGCATGCTATTTGCAGATTTTAAAAACAAATGACGTACGCTCCAATTATTCTAAGGATTTTCCCTTGTAAAGAGGTGTCCAGATACCGGATCATTTTAAAAAAACACATTGTGGCTTGTAATCCAATGCAACAAATCCATATTTGAAATATATATACCGTTGTTGTTTTCTATTTATAAAAACTTTATGCTGAGTGATAAGATAACTGTGAAATGTACTTGCTGCTGCTAGTATTATACTACTCCCCGAAAAACGTAAATAATACCGGCTCGCCACGACATGCGACGGCTATTTGACAAATTCGTACAATTACCAACACTATCTTGAGCCAGTAAAATAGTACGTTATGTATGTACCTATTTATTATTATTTTTATAGTGAACCCGTCATTAGAATTTAATTTTGTCTTTTTATTTCTTCACAACTCTGTTTATTTAATTTTTTGTCTATTTTTTAGGTTGACATAAAATTTGTGGGATAGTGATTTATAAGTGTTATTTTACTTTGTAGAAAACCATGGAATTGGTACAAAACCTTCGGTGCGCGAGTACTACTCGCTCTTGATCGATATTTTATTAAACTTTAAGTAACTTTACAATTAAATTTACAATAACTTAAAATTCTTTAAATATTCTCAAATTTTTGTCGCTTTTGAGACTTGTAAAAAGTGTTTTGAGAATTAGATAACGTACCTTCCTCATCAACTTGTATTTTGGCTTTGTGTACAGCGTCATCAAAGATGATTCCGTGATCATTTGAAAGCGTGCTGAAGTCAGAAGAGGTGTTAAACAAATCACCTACACCAAGCGTTTCCAGAATCTGTAAATCAAATTTACAAACCAAACGTTTTGATATTTTTAAAATAATTCAGCTTTTCATTATGGGCTGGATATCTTCTAGAAGGAATTATTATTCTTAAGTTATTTTTATTTTACATGATCTCATAAGAATTAGCGCAATGTTAAATGTTTTTTAACACTTTCTTCACAGCCATAAAAAATAGTGAAAATTTATCCTATTAAAATTCTATAAGCAAGAATTCCTTAAAATTTTATGAAATACGTTATAAAAGGGATGGTTTTAAAATGAAAGTTTTAAAATTTGTTTTGAACTAATAAAGAAACGTTGAAATTCTTCTACGCTTATTACAACTTAATGAAATTATAAAATACTGAAAACATATTTCTTAATAATATATACGTAACTCTGAAAACTCATTTACGTGAACATGCACCCTACATATGCACTCGTTCGTATATGTAATAATAATTTAGTATGATAACAGAATAAAAATTTTATATTATTACTTACATTTCGGAGTGGAAGGCTTCTCTCCACGGTAAATTTAGGTATTTCTACTATCACCTCGCGACCCATGTAACTCTCCTCCACCACAGCAGCAAGACGTTCAGGAGTCAGCTTAGCAATGATGTTGGACAAGCCTGACGATGAATATAATGTTATATATATATATATATATATATATATATATATATATATATATATATATATATATATATATATATATATATATATATATATATATATATATATATGTGTGTGTGTGTGTGTGTGTTTTAATATAAATAAAGAAATCAAGAATCAAATTTTATTACTAAACTGACCTTCTTTTATTGAGTATGGCGGCAGTAAAATGTACATGCTTATGTCATGACCCTTGTATGGTAATTCCAAAATTTGAGCACCTAATTCGTCACTCACCACTGGAAACAAAACAAATAAGTTTGTAAGCATTTTTTTTATACTTTTTTTTATATATGTAAGTTTAATTATTGTGTTATATATTAAATTAGGTATATACCTTTATTTTTGGATATTTAGATATACTAATATATGAAGAAAATTGTATAATTACTGTAATGGAATGTCCCCTTCTGCCGCATAAACGGCACAAATGTTTGACGAGATTCAGACACATAAAAAGGTTGTTTCTTTGTTCTTTCCGCTGGAAATTTCGAAGCCCATACTCCTTTGAAATAAGCAGCATTTGCCAAGACTAGTTTAGTGGATTGACTAATTCCGTCAACTGGGATTAAGTCCTTAATATTGTTTTTAGTAACACGAGACACCCAATCGTTAATTAAAACACGAGATTCACCAGGATTGTCGTGAAAATTCTGAAAATTATATAAATTATATCTATTAGTGTATGTTAATAACAAAGAAATAATATATCACTGACATTATACAGAAATTGTTTGTATATTAAATATGTATATTAATAACATACCATAGATTCCAATTCTTCAGAAAGAAGGTCAAGCATACATTGACGCAAGTGCAACTCGTTGTCCACGAACATCTTGTTCGCGTTCGTGAACTCATAGCTATCGCTGTTGTTGTTGAAATCGCGTTCTCTCTTGTCCACCTTGTACGCTGCCAACAGGTTTACTTTATCCTGTAAGAAACCGAAACATATTATTTTATACAGTATCCTTGTTGTCCAATGTTATTGTACATTTATAAATAAATTTAATAGTAAATATTATAAGTTTCTTGGGAATATTATAAAGTGTAAATTTAATGTAATAAATTCTTAGAATGGTCTTTGTATTGGGTTATTTGTGGATATGAATTCAGTTTGTAAAAACAGTAGACCTTCTATTTTTTTTTGTAGCTTCACGCTTTTTATCCCGTACATGGCAGGGTAGACAGAGGGAGCTGCAGGAACCGTAAGAACCTAGTGTTAAGACACTCCGTTGCTTAGTCCCTGCTTTTCTCCGTCCCCGCTTTCCGCCTTTTTCGTGGCATTGCGTATTGACTGGCGGAACTAGTTTGCCAGAACGATGAAAATGGAAATAGAAAAATCCATCTTCCCCGACTGGGGATCGGACCCAGAAACCGTCGCATTACAGGGAGACGTTGAGCCTCTGCGCTACGACGATCTTTCTATTATAATAATGTTTAATATTGAGCCTCTGTAATATATAAATATTCATCTTAGCAGAATATCATAATTGGATGGTATAAAGATATTGTATTTTAGCTTACTAATTCATCAGAAATTCGTAATGATTCTTTTAATGATTTTTCAGTTTGGCCACCCGCTGCAAAATAAGCAAGTAGTAATGCATGGTACACCGAGAACGGTGAAAAGAATATGTTGTCATCAGGGACGGCTTTATTTATTGTATTGAAAATATTTAATGTGAACTCCAATTGATTTTTGTACAAGCTACTTCGAGCTCCAGGATTCAGCTTTTTCTCGGCATCATTTTTGTAAAAACACTGGCTGTCGACGGTTGTCGATAAAGCAAGTACCAGTATGACTCCTAACTTAAACATCTTGATCCTGTAAGATAAAAAAAAGAAAATTATAATACGTTCTTGTGTTTGCATTATGGTGTATATTTTATAATCAAGGAATCGAGAGTATAATCTATAATTTACTTAGCACGAAATAAAGCTAATCACTAAAAAACTATCGATATTGGATTGAAACAGTTTCTTAATCAAATTATAAATTAAATGAGCTGTAGATACATAGCATCCTTGTTAAAAGCATTTTTTTTATATTTTGTTTGTAATTTTATAGCAGGAAAAAGATGCAATTACTTATAATGTACATAACAGTCACTATCGTAACAACTAGTGTACAAGTGTACATAATTCTAAAATATTCGTCATGAATTCTAGTTAAAGTCTCCATGGTCACATTAACCCTGAGCACATCACGGGAAATCCCAGCATTCAATTGGTACGGTCATTACTGATATTTACGACTTTTCATTTTTCTGATAAGATATGTAAATGTTAATTTATGGTACTTATTATTTATGTATGTTATTTTTTGACGAAAGATTGACACTTTAGTAACATTTTAATCTTTTGCAAATACAACAACATATATTAATATTTTACATATTATTATATGTGTTGTTGTATTGTATTTTATGTACAGATTATAAAATATTTAAGCCCTATATTTGCAATAAATATTTTTATTTGTAGTAAATATCATCCATTTTCGTTTAGCTAACAAACAATTGTTGGCTGTTGTTGTTATATAGAGTAGAGGAATATCTACAAGGGAATCCCAGCTTTAATAAGGCCGACTGGTGACGACACGATGCTTGGATTTCCCTACTTGCGACGCGTTGTGAGCGCCTCAGATCGCACGGAGAAAGTCAACACGTCATGCCAATGTTACACAACAACCGGACCGTAAAGCGTGTCAATGCGTATTATGGTTAAATCAAATAAATGATAGATTCTTACTAAGATATATATATATATATATATATATATATATATATATATATATATATATATATATATATATATATATATATATATATATATATATATATATATATATATATATATATATATATATATATATATATATATTTTTTTTCTAATAATGTTATACCCTCCATATGTTAGGAATATGTTAGTTTTGATCGACAGGATAGTTAAGAAAACCATTTATTCCAATATAAAATTTGAAATATACTATCTTTTATAATGTCTGATTATAATTTAATTACTTTTTTTACCAAATCGATATATGCTGCTGTATGCTTATTACTTCCGGAAAGTACGTCACCTACTTAACATACATAAATTATGAAGGTTGTAAATCATTCATTAAAGCAATACATTTGAAGATGAAAAGGTTTTTTTTACGACAGCCCCGTTATATTTTATAACGGGTAAACCATACATTGCATGCATCATTTTATTTTTTATTTCATTAATATGTGTATAATAAATCAGATCACTAATTCATTTTGCACACTTTATATCCCTACAAAGAAATAAATCCTGCTATATGGCCTATTAGGTAGAATGTCAGTAGATAGTATGCACCTGATTGTACAATTTGTTCTCAGGTAGGTTCATTAATATCTCTTAGGTTTCTTTGGACCATTGAGATTCTATATCAGACCATTTTTTTGCTGTCAATAGAAAGTGCTCACGTTGATGAACTTTTCCTAAGATGTGATTGACATTTCTTATAAGCTACGCGGGCTGCTAGGATATAACATCAAATATGTGACTTATTATTTTAAAGTAAACTATAAAAATTACTAATTACTTATCTAGGGTCTCTCATAAAGAATTGATCTCTCTCACAGTTTTACTATAAATATGTGTAAGATTCTTTAAAATATTTTCTGGACGTAAAGTTAACAGTTACATAAAAAGCTTATTTATTTTTAAATATAAAGTTATTTTATGAATTTCATAACATGATCATTTTATTGTGTGTCCGCTAACATTTTTATTTCTTAAGATAGCTTTGAAGCATCAAGTTTTAATCAAGATACTCATAGCCCATTTACACAATAATTTACACCATAGAAAGTTAAATAGAAACAAATGCTTAGACTTCATTTTAGCAGCACAATAAATGAAAATGATCACGTAATCAAAGAAGTTAGAACTTATACAAATATAGTGAGAAAACCGAACAAGTGTAATTTAAATGAAATATACCACAAAAGAAACATCATTGGATTCTACTCGTCATCGCTGCATAGGCAGACTATAAATAGGTACGATGTGTAACAATAATATTAAAATTGTATTTATTTCCTCAGCATAAGATAAAGCTAGACGTTAAGTTCTTATACATTCTATCACAATATTATTCATAACGGGCAGAAAAAGTTATTTTTCCAATGTTTACCGATACCATATACCAGATTACTAAAAGGCAGAATAATCAAAAAAGATTAAGAGGGATTGGCTATCATTGAAGACGATTTGAATCCTATGTGGAAACAATCATCTTTGGGAATTCTGACAGCAGTCTTAGGCCACACAAAGCCAAGACAGAAAGCATACAGGGGAACCAACTTGTGTAATGATGTAGAGTGAGTTGACAAAAGAAAAACTAAGGGCTTTCAAAATTTAGAGAAAAAAGAAAAAAGAAAGAACAAGGAAGGTCAAAAATAATAATTTTAATAAGGAGAAAAAAAAGAAAGTAAAAAGAAAGGAGGTAAAAAATGGCATATAAACTTGTAAAAACTCAATTATCTATTATCAATTTATCCAGGTTGTTATGGGACACTTTTGTTAAAAGACAAATTTATCTCAATGGTGTTGTACATATTTTATTGTTAAAAACAATTGATTTTCTAGTGGTTGAGGAAAATCTTAAACCTATACACATACTGACATCACGAAAAATCAATATGAGCTCCATATTTGCCATACAAATGTTTACTGAAGGATTAAGAGATAAAAACGTTCTTCACTTTTTGTGTAACAATTCCTGCTTTATCCATAGCATGTTAGCCAGACTGAACGGTCACTGTGCATCGGAACATGAATTATAAGACGAAGATCAAAAACCAAGCGAGATGGAAAGAAAAACAAGGAAAGGAATCTATGACTATTGATATTGTATGTGTATATATATATATATATATATATATATATATATATATATATATATATATATATATATATATAAATATCGATACATACATACATACATATCTTCACGCTCTATCCCTAGCGGGGTAGTCAGAGAGAACGGAGCGCCAAACGCTGCGGTCCCTGCATACCTCTTTCGCCTCGTCCACTGTCATTAACCTCTTCATGCATGCTCTCCGAGGAGTCCTCATGCTTTTTACGTGACCTTCCTCCAGTATTTTCGATACTGTGTTTTCGAAAGTCAACCGAGGTCTCCCCTTACCTCTCTTACCACACACTTTTCCATCGTATATCTTTTTTACCATTCTTTCGTCACTCATTCTTTCGACGTGCCCAAACCACCTGAGCACGTTCTTCTTCATTCTTACTGTGACATCCTCGCTGGTACCTACCATCCTGTGTACCTCTTCGTTGCGGATTCGGTCAGCTAAGCTGACTCCGCATATCCTTCGAAGAGATCGCATCTCCATAGCATTCATCTTTCTTTCATTCTTCTTCTGTAATACTCACGTTTCACTGCCATATAACAGCGTCGGAACCAAAACTGCATTGTGTACGGCCAAACGTGCAGCGACGCTGACATTCTGCCGTCTCAACAACGCAGCTAAGGCACCGTTCATTCTGTTACCGGCAGCAACACGTCTTTCCACATCCATTTCGTATCTACCATCTCTACTTAACATACTTCCCAAGTATACTACTTCATTCACTTGTTCTAATAAATTTCCATTCACGAAAATCTTGCAATCTGTCCTTTCCTCGTCTCTTTCAAATACCAGAACCTTTGTCTTACTTGCATTCAGGCTTAGACCATTAGTTTCACACCCGTCTTTCAGAATGGTGACCAATGCCTGCAACTCGCTTTCTGATGATGCAATAAGCACTGCATCATCTGCGTATAACAAGCAATTTACCTTCAAGTCACCCACTTTTACACCCATATCACTTTCTTTCAGTCCTTGGAGACAGCTATCCAAATACAAATTGAACAACCAAGCCGACATGGCACAGCCCTGTTTGACACCCGATTGGATGCCAAACCGAGGCGACATGTCGGCTCCTACTCGCACACAGGCTGAGTGATCTCTATAAAGAGACTTTACAGCCTGCAGCAAGGGTCCGCTCACATTGTACCGGGGTAGTATCTCCCACAATTTCTTTCTCACAACCCTGTCAAACGCCTTCTCCAAATCCACAAAAGCACAGAAAACCTTTTGGTTTACAGCCAAAAACTTCTCTGTGATCATGCGGATGGAAAAGATCTGATCCATGCATCCTCTTCCAGGTCTAAAACCTCCTTGGGCCTCCCACAGTAGCCTTTCGGATCTTTCTTGCATTCTTCTCGCTAAAATTTTTGCATATACTTTACCACCTAAGCTAATCAAACTGATAGCCCAATAGCTTGCACAGTCTATCTGTGAACCTTTGCCTTTATACAAAGGCACGATGACTGCACTTTGTCAATCATCTGGGACCTCCCCCGATTTCTAGCACAAATTGCACAGAAACCAGAACAAGTCCAAGATGCGAGGTCCACCATATTTGATCATCTCGGCAGTAACTCCATCCGCTCCCGCTGACTTACCACATTTCAAGCTTCTTATTGCACTCTCAACTTCTTTTATACTGATTTCGCCATCTGCTACATCAAGACTCGGCTTGTCGCTGTTACTTGAGGCAGAAGCGTCATCACATTCATACATCTCCTTATAGAATTCCGCCCATCGCTGCAAAACGTGTGATCTGTTTGTGAATATCTCACTGTCCTTCGAAAGCACCCCTTTCATTCTAAAGGTTGACGAACAACTCCGTGAATCACTAACTTCTCGCCAGAAAAGCTTCGTGTTATCCCGGAAGTTGCTCGTCAACCTTTCATCTCTTTTACTCTCGTTTATTTCACGCTTCATCTTTATCAGTGCTTTCGTTTGGTGCTTTTGCAGCTTGTACTCTTTCTTTTTAATCTCTCTCATACTTTTATTCTTACCCGAGGCTTTATAATCCTGCCATGCCTTCTTCTTTCTTTCTACAGCATCTTTCACTTCATCATCCCACCATTCGTCACGCTTTTTACTAAAGCCTCTTTTCATTGTACCACATACCTCTGTCGCAGCTTCCACCATGCAGTTCCTAAGGTTCTGCCAACATACTTCAACGCTTTCATTTCCTGTTTCACAACTGTCTAGCTTTTTGGAAACCCTTTCTGTATATTCCTCTCTGATCGGTGGATCTTGAAGCTTCCAGCTTCTTATGCGATAATTCGATTCCAAGTATGAACACTTTGTGCGGTTACGCCATCCTACGAACAAACCCCTAAATCTAGCAATTACTAGATAGTGGTCCGTTCCCAAGTCGGCACCCCTAAACACACGTGTGTCCATCACTTGTTTTCGAATCCGCTGATCCACTAGGAATAAGTCAATCATACTTTTCTCTCCCATGCGCTCCCATGTATACATGTGAATTTGTTTGTGGTCAAACATCGTGTTTGCCACAAACAAATTCCTTTCCTTGCAAAGTTCCAAAATGAGCTTTCCAGCCTCATTCACTCTTCTGTCACCATATTGACCTAACACACCTTCGTAACCACTTCTCGCGGTTCCGACCCATCCATTCATGTCTCCACATAATATTAATTTTTCATTTCCTCTAACACTGCCTAGAACATCCCTGACACTCTCCCAAAACCCCTCAAGTTCGCTCAATGAAGCTGAGGATACCGGCGCATATGCCACCAACAAGAATATTCTTGTAATCCCCAGCTTGAAGCGAACCCAAAGCAGTCTAGGGTTGATCGCCTCGTACTCTACCACTGCACTAACCAATCGAGAGGACAATAACACACCTACTGCTTGACACCCGCGTTCGCTCTCTGGAACGCCGGCCCAGAGAGCGACGCGGCTGCCCGGCAAATCGGTTGCATCATTGCCCTTTCGCTTGGTCTCAGTCATACAAATGACATCCAAATCTCGCTCATCCATCACATCTAATAGTTCATTTATGTTCTGGTCCATCCCATATATATATATATATATATATATATATATATGTATATATATGTATATATATGTATATATATGTATATATATATATATATATATATATATATATATATATATATATATATATATATATATATATATATATATATATATATATATATATATATATATATATATATATATATATATATATATATATATATATGTATATATATGTATATATATGTATATATATGTATATATATGTATATATATATATATATATATATATATATATATATATATATATATATATATATATATATATATATATATATATATATATATATATATATATATATATATATATATATATACATATATATATACTTGACACCCGCGTTCGGGTATATATATATATATATATATATATATATATATATATATATATATATATATATATATATATATATATATATATATATATATATACACGTAATTTTTTATATTTTTTTTATAATTTGTGCTATAAGTAGCTAAATAACTGGAATATTTTGACGTTGTGCTTGTCAGCATATAGCTGTAATATTGAATAGTAAAAAATATTCGTTTATTGAATTACGAGTAACATTCAGGGCCGTTTGAAATGTTTGTAATACTTGCATAAGACACTGTACACTGTTGATATTATGTTGACGGAATTATAAGTAGGTAGCACCATGCTATCTTTTGAATAGGACATATATTGTACCTTATGAAAGTTAAATATATTTTACTGTAAACAATTACAAAGCAATCATAGTAACTACTACCGAAGGTAAATTTTGTATTTTAAATAGCTTATTATAATATATTTTAAAGATAGTGGAACGACTAAATATTTAACATTTTCCTTCTAGGTATTTAACTTTGCACATGCGGTAAATTAGCAGCTTTTAATTTACCTGCATAAAATTATTTATATCTTTAAGTAGTCATATCTTAACATATTAAAAAAAGCTTAAAGTATGTTTCTTCTTCATTATCGTAACAAACATTTGATGCAAAGAGGACGCAATATATATTCTAAATTCGATAATTTTAAAGTATGAAATATACTCACAAGTTTGGAGGATAAAAATACCATTGTATTTACAAATTTGTAAAAAATGTAGTAGGAGAGCTGAGACACAATATAAGAATAAGGAATATTAATGGGGATCATAAATAATGATAGAGGAATGACTTCAAAATTTTCCTTTACTTCAATCATTTTTTAAAAAATTGAATAAGAGTGTCACAAAGTTTAAAAATATGTCAAATTGTGTTATTAATATACCATGAAGAGTATGCTATGATATAATTTACTTAAGTCCTAAGAGTTAAGCGATTGTGAATGAATATTATCACTCGTTGGAGGATTTCTATGATCTATATGGAGACAAAAATATAGGAACATAAACTACTCACTATCTGATACATGTATAATTTATTACATTATAATTAAGTAATTTAGTCCTTTTTAATTCATCATGTATTGTCATTTTTTTACTACCTTGTCGATTAAGAAAACTTAAAGTAATAAAATGAAGCGTGTTAAATATTGCATGAACACACTAATACTTTTTTACGTCACTACAACTGCATCAAATCAAAGTACTTACATCTTATAATTTACCCAACGGTTCATGTTTCGGTTTTTAATGAAATGTTGTGGTCAAGTCATGATTTACCTTAAAGAAATATGAACTTAAAGAATATAATGTTTCTTGACATGACCAAGTATATTAAGCTTAGGCTTTATAGCGTATGGGTATTTGACCTAGGCTACAAATATCCAATACTCTTCCTAATTGACCTAATCGCTTTTAACGTATTAATAAATAGGTATGTATTAAAAAGAATTTTGACAGATCTTACGTTAAATATACTTTCGAGTATATACATATTTATATTTCGAATATATACAATTATAGATATTTAAAACTAATTTCTCATTTTATTATTACTAAATGAAGTAAATCATAATTTTATATACGTAAGTATCTAGTACTTCTAATATTGTTTAGTTTTTATTGTTTTTTTATTCCTGTTGTTTGCATTCGTTTTGCAATATTTATACAATATACTAATTGCTCCACATTTACTATATCGTCAGCAGTAGCAACGTTACTTTAGTTACGTTAACATATTGGCATCTAATTCAAGAATAAAATATTACTATCAATGTTTTAGTTACAATAACTTTTTCGTGATATAATAAAGATTTAGAAAGCATATATGTATATGTATATGTATATGTGCGTATACACCTACACGAACAGACTCTGTATTTTAAGATATAAGAAATCATTGCTCAAACTTATACTTGTAAATGAAAAAAGTAAACAAAAGGAAGTAAATAATAGATTCTCATTTATTTTTTATAAATATATTAAACAACAAGAGTTGTACTTATATTAAACAGCATACATAATAAAAAGCTAACTTACCGTTCTTTAAGCGTCCCCGTTTATATACAAATTTATATACACCTGATGTAACAGAAAATTGATCTTTTCTTATCTTTAGAGAAGGACTTATAATAATCCACTGGATTGTAACTAAATAAATAATTATTAAAAGATTCTTACAAAATAAAATCGCTATTAATTTACGTAGCGTTATCTTGCTCCGAGACTCTAAAACAGACTGAATGAGGGGCAGCCGCTATCCTCTTTTATGTTAGTGGTAAACTGGTATTGCCCGAGCTCGGACCTAACGCTACTGTCGAGTGAAGATACGATTACAATCTTTAATAAGGCTACTTTTATTCATATGTAGGTTTCCAGTTTTGAGATACCATTTACCATTTAAGTAATATGTATATTTTGTTATCAAATGTGGAATCCATTATTGAGATTTTGATATTAATAGTATAAATTTTCTTACTGGACCATTAGCTGCAGTAATTAATAAATTCATTTTATGATTAGAATTATAATCTTTAATTTTTTTATATATTATTTTAACTTGAAATGTCTTTAAATTATTTCTGTATAATTAAATTTTATATATAAATTTATTATATGGCTTTCAACTTTAAAAATCAAGAATAAAGGTACAAAGTTCTAATACGTTCTGGTAAAAGGCACAAAGTTTTTATTTTGCTGATCGTAACGCTGTAATATAATTTCAAATTTGTAAAAAAAAGTCCGATGGGCAACGACGTGAAAGTTAGTCTTTACAGAGACTTTAGACTGAACAATGCCTCGAGTTCAATTTAAATGTAGGTTAAGTGAATACATGCATGGTTTCCAAGAAATATTGAAATAGTACATATGGAGTAATATCATACGATTTATATACACTTAACTTTTTAAGTATCTACATGATTATTCTATCGCTATTCTATACAAGACGATAACGTAATAATCACACAGGTGTGAATAGCAATGAGTGCTATTTTCTTTTCGTCATACATAAATGATTTATACACCTTATTAGGCTAATAATACATACCTGTTAACTAAATTTCGAGCTTGGTCTTAAACTTTCCAACATTATAAAAAAACAAGATATAAAAATTTACGTTTTGTTTAGATATTCTTTTTATAAAAATACACTTAAATATTCGAAATTAAATGAATACAAAAAATTAAAAACAATTATGTAAATAATAAATATCACTTATAGATATTTAGTGCTATTGTCCGACCTTAGTACAATGTTAGTGGAACGCATTGGCTTAGAAAAGTTAGAAAGTCAGCGATATTTGCATGATTGATCTATTGTTGCTTTATGACCGTCTTTAGATTAAAAGTGACCTTATTGCAATTACTAGATACCTGCTGCGACTGTCCGATATAAGCATTTTATATGCCAAAATTCCACTTAGTGTGAGATTAATGAAATTGTTTAGTAGGTTACAAAAATATCGGTCAAGTGTGAGTGCAAATCGTGCACCGAGGGTGTGGAACTAATTTTATAGTTGTAGGTCAACGTGAAATGAACCAGAACAATAAAATTCTGATGGCTGTTTCTGTGATATATTACACACAAATTTCAAATTTTATATTACTTGACTTATCATTCTTATTATCATTTAAGTTGAAGTTGAAGTACTTATAGATTCTACCCGCGGTCACTAACAGAGGTCAATAGCAACTAGTGGTCAAAACAGGCTTGATGATAGACCGTCAGAAAAACAAATATGGGTTAATATAAGGGTTTCATTCTTCCTTTATATGTGTATAGAAGCCATAACACCGAGAAACAAGAATGATGTTTCATATTTTTTAATATAATTATTTGCCATATCTATACGACGATAAATAAAAACGAAATTAACTAATTTTCGAATAAATAATTAAAATCATTATAAATAAAATTTGCTAAAAAACTTTCGTATATATAGCTCCTGTAAACTATTAGTGATTGTATTTTACTAAGAGAGAAAAATATTGTATCAAGTAAATAAATTGACCGCAAACAAATTATATAAGACACAATAAGGCAGTAATGAACTTAGGCTAGTAATTAACAAGTAAAAATATGTTTAACGTTATAACAAGTAAGTTATAGTAAATGCGGCAAGCAAACCTTAAGAATACAAAAGTATGACGATGAACAAAGGCTTGGTGAATAATTTAGGAGAAATCAAAACCATACACTACGCATTTCCATTAAGAGGCAGAGTAATTTTCACTTTATATTCCAAATGATGTTCATCAATATTACGCAACAGATGTTTCCTTCCATATCTTTTATTATTATAATATTTTTAACATATTTTCGATAAAAAATATCATCTAACTCTGTAAAACTTGTTTTAGACTTAATTTTCTTATTTCATAGAGCTTCCTCACAAGATATTCCTTATTATGCGCATTTAAAATTTTTATGACAACCCATATAAAGCGTAATTTACAGATATAGTTGTATATGTAAAATACACTTTATTATATTATACATATATCATAGTCACTTTCATATTTTACTTACCTTTTCGTTTTGTTATGTCATTCGCAGTAGTTTGTGTACGTGTCTTAAGTTGTGACAGCTCATCAGTAAGCTGATGATCTGCAGAACTTTTTAAAACAATTTACACATAAAATTCACTATTGTTTTTAAGAGAAACTTTACATTTATTATAGTGTTCAGGTTCTCTACATTATTGCATATACATATACTATTTACAAATTTTTGAAGATTGCTGTATCTCATGATTAGTAAATCACCATTGGTTGGTGTTTATCTTCTGAATAACGACACCAAAAGAAAATTTTTAACCCCCTAACTATATATTCCAGATTTCATCTAAATTTGTAAGAACATATTTATTGAAACGTTATGTTCTTTAATGTCAATATATTTAAAGTATAAATAATACGTTTCACGTTTCAAATACAACTTGTTCACAAAATCATGTCCATGGGTCTTTTTATCTGTTTTATGGTACGAGTTGACTGGAAGAGATCACAATACCACACGTCTCTGCACCACAAATGTGTCATTTTTTCATTATTATTAGGTATTTTTCGAATGTTAGTATCAAAATAATAAAAAAATAACTAATAAAAAAATACAATGATATAAGCTCATTTAAAACGTAGATTGTTTTACGTCACTTAACGTCTTTACCTTAATTTTACGTCACAATAATAATGTTATTTAAGTATAGGGTTTTCCAATAGGGACGCTTAAACTTTGACTGCTGATTGCGGCCATTTTGTTTGAGTGACAGCTGTCAAATGCAGTGTGTTATATTCATTCCGTCCTCCCAAACCACCATGGCAGGCTACAGTGTCGAGCAGCACGTGCAAATCATAAAATTGTTTTATGAAAATGGGTCTTCAGTTCGAGCAACGTTACGCGCACTTCGCCCGTTTTACGGTCGCGATGATCATCCTGCCGAGTCGACTATCCGGCGATTGGTGGACAAATTCGAGTCAACCGGGTCAGTTAACAATCAGCCGGTTCCCGTGCGTCAACGTAACGCGAGATCTGCCGAGAATATCGCCGCTGTGCGCGACAGTGTCCTCGAAAACCCGCGGTAGTCAATTCCGCGTCGCGCACAGGAACTCGGCCTTTCGCAGACGACAACTTGGCAAATTTTACGTTGTGACTTGATCCTGCACCCGTACAAGATCCAGCTGACCCAAGCGCTCAAGGTTAATGACCATAGACAGCGCCGTGTGTTCGCTGACTGGGCATTAGAGCAGTTGGAAATTGACGCCGATTTTGGCAAAAAAATCATCTTCAGCGACGAGGCGCATTTTGGATGAATGGCTATGTCAACAAGCAAAATTGCCGTATTTGGGACGAGACCAATCCACACGAGGTTCACCAAGTGGTAATGCACCCGCAGAAAGTGCCTGTTTGGTGCGGATTTTGGGCCGGAGGCGTGATTGGTCCGTATTTTTTTTGAAAACGATAATGATGTGGCCGTCACCGTCAATGGTGAGCGATACCGGTCGATGATAACCAACTTCTTTTGGCCTGAAATCGAGAATATGGATCTGGACAACATGTGGTTTTAACAGGACGGCGCTACGTGCCACACAGCACACGCTACGATGGAAGTTCTGCACGATCAAGCGACCTTAATGGAAAACCCCTTATATATCTAATGTAGAGTAAATATTATTATATTATATTGGTGAAGTTGATATCCTAATGTTACAGTTAAGCATCTCAAACGCAGTTAATACGCTACACATTGATAACTCGGTCTTAACGAAAACAAATTACAACCTGCGCGCGACAACTGGTAAAATACTTACCTGAGACAATTTTAAGTATTGGGTAATCACAAATTCATTTAGAATAGATGATTTTTTGCCTTATGGGATATATAAAGTCCATTTTCATCAACTCCCAGGTGTACCTAGACAAGAAAGAATTTCAAATAAGGCCCAGAAGAATCTTACAACGCAACTCGTGTCTTTATTGGTCCTAATATTCAACGCTCTTGTTGTGTGTGTGTGTTCCCTTTCGGATAGTAGGAAGGCATTACTATGTCTTCCTTTCATTCGAAATAAAGGGAATAGGTGTCCGTTAACCTAGATAACCTACGGTAGGTTAGTAACAGGTCTTCTACAGTATTAGCCATACACATCTTATGGTATTAGCTGCTTATAACAATGTGAAAAAATTATCCATATAATATTAATATATAAGGCCATAATATTTAATTATTATATATTATCTGTGGAAGCGTTTTAATTGCAATCACCTAGAGAGGCTAGTTTGGAAACCTATAATTTTACTTTTTGTACTGTTTTAAAAATCTCGCAGAGGTGGATTGGTGAAAAATATAGCGATGTTGTTCAAGTTCAACTCATGAAACAAATTCTACACGTAGGCAATTGGATTTGATTGAAAAAAAATGGTTGCCTGTAAAGTGGGTTTTACGGGCGAAAATTTTACGTGACAACGTCTTTTTCTCGGTAGAATATTTATTGATATGATTAATAATTATAATATAAATTGCACAAATTTTAACTATAGAAAATATATTTTGTTTACTAAAACATTGTACATGTGTCAAGTGATAGGCGCGGCGGACCGATCATAGTTCGGTGACAGTTGACACATCGTTACGTTACCTTTTTCATATGTGACTCCGAGCCGCAACCTAATTTAAGACGTTGTCACGTCAAAACATTTGCACGCTTGTTTTCTCTTAAATGTTAACTAGGTGTTTTAACTAGATATTTCTCACTTTACTATTCTTAAAAAGTTTTAAACTAATAAAATGAAGCGTATGTGCGCGTAGATCTATGTCGTATTATAATTATGAAGGTTCGATTCCCGCTCGGGAAAGATGGATTTTTCTATTTCCAATTTCTTCTTTTCTATTTCCATTTTCTTCGGAAACTAGACAGAGCGCAGCGTTGAGTTCCGCCACTCAACACGCAATGCTTGATGGACAAAGCAGGGAATAAGCAACGGAGTGTCTTAACACTAGGTTCATATGGTTCCTGCAGATCCCTCTGCCTATCCTGCAATATGCAGGATATAAAGCGTGTTATGTAAATCATGTTTTAATAGCCATATGTGTTCATTTATTCAAAGTAACTATAACTGTCACAGGTACTATTTAATAAACAAAAATAAAATATTGGCTAATTCGTTTTTAAGGTGTTACTAATCTTGAATAAAATCTCTAACACAATTAACTAATCGTTGCTTGCATGGTTTGCGAATGCAAAATTAGTTAATAATCAAGTATTTCCAGATATAATAAAAGCGTATACGATAAAACTGACCAGGAGGTAAAAATATACATGAAATTCAAATAACTATTTTTTTTTCAGTTTCTGTTTTTGTACAAATTTCACTTACAAATATATGTAGCCACATACTTACTATTTCCTTCTTTTATTATTGTATAGACATCGACCCTTTTACCCTATACACATTTACCTCATATACATATGTATGTATAGAAAGACCACCAAAGAGATCCAGAGTAAATATACTACGTTTTCCAGGTTCTTTAATGTATTAACAGTCTTTGAGCCGAATAGAAATACATAATTTAAATAATATTTTAAAAGAAACAATTTAAACGAATTAATTGAGTATTTAGATTTGATGTTTTTTTTGAAACTCAAAGTTTTGGAATAATTTTCAATTATGGAGACGACAGAGGATCTTAGAAACAAGAACGATTTTAGTTGCAATAGGGACGCAAAGACCAAAATTCGGATGAACTTCTGAAAAGGTCATGTTGTTTCCATCCCTATGGTTTCCACAAACACTCTTCATTTGGTCCACATACAAGCGAATGAAGCAGACTTTTAAGAAAATATAGAAAAGGAGATATCTTACGCACTTTGACAATCAATGCATTTCAGATATTAACGTTTGAGTCAGTAGTGACAATTCAGATTGAGACCGTCAAAAGCACTCTACACAACACCGATTTGCACGCTGCAGTCCCAGTAACGATGGTTGAACACATACAAAAGGATGCATTTACTATTACGACGCCGAGAAAGGATCTATCTTCTGATTCATTCGTCGGGCAAATGAAGCTAATAGTGGAACATAATATCAAAACCGCTATTACCTTTAGAGATCACGCAAGACGCAATAAAGGACCAGTCCAGTTGTTGTGCTATCAACTGGACGAATACCATAAGGAGACACCATCAACACCAGGTCATAAACACCATTACATAGAGACCTTTTTAGAGGTTAAATCGTGATAGCAGAAAGCTGAATTTTTACAAATGATATATTTCCGTTGCTACTACAACAAATACCAAAAAATAAAAGAAAATTAAAATATTAAGGGGTCCCCATATAATAAATTCATATTTTTTGCTCAATGTTAAAACCGGTAACAGGTAGACGCTTCAAATTTTCATAGAATATTTACTTGTGTATTACTATTATATAAATTAAATATTAAAGGGGGCTCCCATAAATGTATTTTTTAAGCAATTTTTACTCGATCTTGATAAACAGGTAGAAATATAAGTTTTACTTGACCGATATTTTATTTTTAATTTCCGACAATAGGAATATACCACAAACATAATATTAATGTGAAATTTTTAATGATAGAAGATGAAAAAATTTCTGATTGAACTGCAATTATATTTAAGATTTTCGTGATAAATAGTTTTCTTGTAGAGAAAGACTATAAGGTATCGCAATAATCTTTTCAATGTACCCACTGTAACTGAGATTAGATTTGTGTTGGGCAATAAAAATGTCAGAATTCGTGAATATAGTGTAAGTTGGTTTCCCACCAGATTTAAAACGTCACTTAAAGTATGTCGTACTGTCATGAGTAATAGTTGATTATAAATAAAAAAATAGTCTGACTATAAACAATTTATTATGCAGCGAGAATATTATGTATATAAAAAAACAATACTACAATTAAAGTTTAGAATATTTTTTGCAAAAATACTTATAAATAGATGTTTAAAAAAAATAAAAATAATATTATTATGTGTAAATACTGTCACCACAACGTTTTACATACTTATGTAGCACCGTGTAAATTTTATTTTTATACATTCGTATTTATTATGCTTAGTAATAAGGCACATTTTATATTTAAAATGCTACCATTGTACTTATTGTTATTTATAAAGGAATGCTTCTTATATTTCTTTATCTTCAGTGTCTATGTCCTTGTGTGTGGCGTTAACAATAATTCAACAAAAAGAATTATCTTCGTATGTAAATGGAGTGACAAGATATTTTCGTTTTTTTAATCTTATTTGGGAAGCTTTCCAACTTCGTAGAGGTATGCAGCGAACAGTTTTATCTGAAATAAAAATTATAGATATACATAAAATTATATAAAATATATTGATGATATGCTCATCGATAAACAATCTATAAATCTATATACATACTTAGAGCAAATTCTCATACATTAGAATGAGCTATGCTTTAAAACAATGATAATTATTTTATGACGTCGGCGAAAATATCGAGGCAAATTACAGTCACATTATTGTTATTTTTTAAACGACTATCATTCACATTTCACATATGTACGTTAGTTGTAAAAAAAAGACAATCATTAAATAACACAAAACCAACATCGCGTGATGATGCCAAGTATGTTTTTTTAGGACCATCTTATTAATGTATATAGTAGTATAGTGTATATGGGCGCATATCAATATACATTTTATTGTTAGAAAGTGTTTAATATTGAAATTAATGTTTAATTATTCAAATCAGTAAAACAGTATTTGTAATGTAAATTTCTTTATGTTCTTTCTTTATTTTCAAATATTGAATAGAAATGTCAGCTGTTATATAAATAAAATGTCCTAATTATGTAAAGTTCATCTCTGCTTCATTAACTATTGTACGAGAATAAACCAATTGATATAACTATGTTACTTTATTGTGAAAATGGATTTCTAACAACGAAACTCTGGTAGCCCGACATATACATGGACCTGCAAGAATTTCACTACTAATCTATTCATTTCAAAACTTTATAATATTAAGCAAATTTAATTTCAAATAATCCTTATGCAAAGAGACTTAGCAATCATTTTTGAATCGGATCGGAACGCATTTCCTCTGAGAAGTGCTGGTAAGAAGCTCCACAGTTGTTGTTTTTAAATACGAATATTACAATTTTATTCTAACTGTACAGGTAGCTATCAGCTATAATGGTATATATAGATATTAATCTTACATATTTTTATTATTTACATAATCCTGAACAGTGTATAAAAGGCTTGATAAATATTTCAAACTAGTCAATAAAAAATAATTATAGATATTATAAACATAAGGCTTAAATTAATAGCCCTGCGGCCTTAGCCAAGACGCAATTTGACAATTGCTTATGCTAACAATATGTATGGAGTTAACGACAAGTCACGTGACTTAAGCCAACGAAAAGAAAAATGGTAGCCAAAAACAAAACGTCAACAAGTCATTGAGTCGAAATAGATATCTGAGCGTCTCTACAGTGTAAATCGCTAATTGACAGCCATATTGCTCATTTTGACAAACGCAGTGTTAATTGTCAACGCTCACCTATCGAAGTACGAAATCCTGCAGAAAACGCTAAAAAATTATGGAAAAAGAATTTTTTACCTTAATAATTACAAATTTATAAGTAAATTAGGAAGTTTTTAAGTGAATCGATTATTAATTAATAATTACGTAATAAATTTTACGATTATATTACGCAATTTTATTATTTTCGTTTTATTTTTCAACATTTATAATTTTGAATATATCGGTTAATAATTTTAATTATTTTACTTTACTATTATCTACGTTTTTTAACATATACTTAAATTTACATTTTCTATTTCTATTAATATTTGTTTGAGAAATGTATTTTTTTAATCTGTTTTAATCAAATTAGTAAACATTAAATTCTTACACATGCAACATTGAAATATGTGTGGTAACAGTCTTCACTTGACGTTTCAAAAAACGCAAATCACATACAATATCATCGGTATCTTCTATTGACACTGTAGATGAAGCTTTGATGTTGACATGTGTTGTTGGCTACCAAGTTAGCGATATCTATAATTTTTACCGCTGAAGCACTTTACGGAATAGATACGGAGCGTTTGGTTTTTGGCTAAGGCCTCTGGTTTTACATTTTCTATAGATTGCAGTAACTAATTTAGAATAACTTGCGGAATTTTAATATAGGCGCTTAAACGCAGGCACTCATAAGCGATATATATGAATTTAATTCAAAATTTATATTTTTTCTATAAATTTTGTCTGTCAATTTTTATTAAATCATTGAATGTGTTGTCAGATAAACAAAATATTATTAATTATTATACATATTTCAAAACATTTTGCAGAGAACCTATAACTCTTAGTTTATAAATCAATCTAACTTTATTTAGAATAACAAATATAGAACTTATTTACTTACTTATTTATAAGTATGGTCTTCTCGCAATGCCATAAAAACACGACTTTAAGTGAGAAGAAGAAACTACTTAGCATTCCATGGATTCAACGTAAGGATGCCAGCATTTTATCCGAATTCTATATATTGTTTATTAGAAGAAACATTTATCTTAGTGCCTTGGCTCGCCAGAGAAGAGTGAACATAATGTATCTAATAGAATCAGGCTTCACTTCGCGGAAGTCCATCCTAACTAAGAAAGGAATTTATATGTAGCTACTTCCGCTATGTAGTAGTAGTTATGAAATTAATGAGAGAGTACTTGAGAGTATACTTTCAGAGTATAGTAACGGTGGTAGTTATGTTTCGCATTGCTTACTGCACGCGCTTTTATCAGCTTGCGGGTGGGCGTTGCACTTAATTGCATAACTACAACTGCATAGCAGAAGTAACTACGTATAAATTCCTTTGTTAGTGAACATAATGTACCGACAGTCGAGCGACTCACCCCCTCGATGTAGTTGCGCACGTTGAGCTTCTCGTTCTGCGAGTGCGCCATGTCGTCGCCGGCGCCCATGGGCAGCAGCAGCACGTTGCGGCCGCTGGCCTCCTGCAGCGTGATGGTCACCGGGATGGAGCCGCCCTCGCGGGACATGTCGGGCTCCGTCTGGGCACAAGGTGACACAGTGAGCCGTGTTAATGAAGCTTGAAGAAAACTTAGAAAACGTTAGACAATTTGCGCTTATTGGGATTCGAGCCTGAGCCTTTTGGAAACTGATAGTGTTTTATCTAAATTCATATACATTTGTTTATGTAGTTATCATTTTGTAAAGATATAAAAAGAATAAAAGATATATAATAAAGCAGAGGTCAAAGCCACTGTATTTTTACTCGTGACGCTGGTGGGAAGCTTAAAATTTAAGAAAACATATAAAAATTTGTGTATGATGAGAATCGAGTCTGAGCTTGGAAACTGATACTATATAGATTTATATAATTTATAGTATAAAGCATAAAGCTAAAAAAATATTTATATAACAAACATTAGGATAAAATATTTTGGAAATAATTTAATCATGTTTAAGATTGTTTTTATTCATAAATCAGTACGAACAGTTAATTAATATAGACCAATGTAAACACAAATTAAGATATAGTTATACATAAAATAATATAATTAAGATATTTTTACTGGGAAATAAGAAATATGACAGATATAAAACAGATATAAAATTATGACATTGTACTAATACAAAATACAAAATTATTCTGTCCATACATGAAATACAAAAGATTTCTGTGTTAACTTTGTTGAATCTCCTTGTGTGTTCTAACATTAATTTTAAATAAGGTTACATTACACAATTATTAAAATAACTCCCATCAATATAATGGTATCACAATGACTTAACTATGCATATCATACCATCAGACTGAAACTCAATCGAAAATCAGAAAAATAGCTGAGCTAAGCATTTCTTACCAAAATCAGAACAACAAAAAATAAAGTTAGGTGCCTTTAATTGTTAAAGTGGTAATAAATAATAGCAAATAATATTAAAATCATATAAAAGTGATATATGTACCTGGTATATGAGTTTAGTGGCGCGCGCCGCGGCCTGGTAGTGCGGGTGGTCGGGATTCTCGGTCCACGCGCGTCCGCTCTGAGCCGTTATACGCATTTTGTTGGGAGAACCGCGCTCAGCCCACTGTACACAATGATTTTTTATTTATTTATCTATATATTTATTTATTTCGGATAACAACAGCATAGACTACAACTTAGAACTTAGACTAATAATAGACTTAGAAAGAAGCCAATAACAGTTATCTTCTGTAATAGAGATTTTTTCATATTAAGTCATAAAAAGTTGTAGTAGTACTTATTATACAGGGTGTATCTGACACCACGGCCGTTATCACAACTACTTATAGAGGAAAATATTTCAAGGCTATATTCAAAAAACTAGTTTTTTGATTATAGCATAGGATCAGTTTAGGCATAGGATCATTTTTCCTATTTCACGATATTTATACGTGCTGTGTAACGCGTGAGGTAGTCATCGTAAAATACGAATGACGTATAGACTTCGTACTACAAAAATACTGTCGTATTTTTGTAGTACGAAGTCTATACTTTCTCATTAGGTTATTTTTTTGAATGAAAGGTAACAGATTGACAACGTTTGATAAAACGTTGTCAATCTGTCACCTTTAATGCGTAAGGGATATATCTCATTCCTGCTCTCACAGGATAGTGTACGCTTGCGTCATACTTTCTTAGAAATGGGGTTTTATTTTAGAACAATAATTTATTTATTTGTATTGTTTGAAAAAAATATTTTTTTTATTTTTGACAATTTTACTTGTTTTATAAATTTTACCAAGTGCAGTGAAGGCTAGTTAATATTATGCTTTAAATGAAGGTCGCGGTAACATCCACACCTGTATATAGCATTATAAAGCTTTAAGTTAAGAATTATTTTAATTTAAATACTGCATGGTAAATAATTAATACCTTTTTATTTATATAATCAAACACAAGTTTTTCCACTTCTTCTGGCTCCTGGTTAGGTACTATACGAATAGAGAATTTTCCTATAACTTTTGCCGGAATTACTGTTTTCGCGCCGGTTTGATAGTGAGCACCTGCAAATAGAAAAAATAAATTAATTACAAATTCGGTATATGGCAGGATAGGCGGGAAATTCATTAATGTTAGAACATTCTGTACATTCAGATTGGAAATAGCAATTCCTATTTATTATCTTTTGAAATTAAGGAAGTTGCACTGTATTTTTTTTTCTTTCCTCATGTAGTATGACACAGGCAGAAAGACCCTTAGCTCAGACTTCAGACGTTCTAGTTTATGATTTCCGTTTAAATTCCTTATATAGAACAATCTATAAGCTGATAATGTCATATTTATTCAACGAATGTCTATGTAAGAGTATAATATATGTATAACTTTATATGTTTGTATGTATGTATGTTCAGTATATTTAATAAAAATAACTATATATATATATATATATATATATATATACATATATATATATATATATATATATATATATATATATATATATATATATATATATATATATATATATATATATATATATATATATATATATATATATATATATATATATATATATATATATATATATATATATATATATATATATATATATATATATATATATATATATATATATATATATACATTTCTGTTTTTTTTTTCATACATTTAATCACACTAAATATAATGATTGCCTGTAAGAGATCGCTTACAGCGATAAGGCCGCCATTGTACATTATTCATTAAAAAAATATTGTTAGACAAGTCATCTGTTTTTTGTGCAATAAAGTTTATTATTATTATTAAACTCGAAACTCTGCTCGTAAGTTGCAGAACTCAATACCGCTATGTCTATTAAAACTAATATCGTTTCCAAATTGATATTAAATCGTAATCGTTATAAATCATAAGCATCGCGTGAGCAGACTATTTCATAATAGTGAAAAGATATGAAATAGGTTAATTCATACATACATATTATCTGAGAAGATATTATATCTTGGTTAATGGTTGCATCACTACTATCTATTCTTATCAATTCGCTTATCTACTTAACATGGATAAACTAAATTAGTATTATTCGAAAATTGCAGATACATTTTAATTGAATGTTCAAAGGAATTTTTTAAATTTAATAAATATTCATAAAAACCAATCCACTGCTATTACAGAATGACGTTTGTGAAGTTATCACAATAGGTTTAGGGCAATCTGCTCGAGTTTGTTGTGGGCTCTTCTCACCAGGCCGCGCTTAGTACCCTCGTAACTTTAGATTTAAGTGGTAGAGTGTGTAGGTTTCAGAGGGGCTCAATTCGATATTTATTATCAAATTGGGCTCCTCTGACACTGCTCTATCTGGCGTACACATTTGATCAATAAGATGAATTGATTCTAAGTGAAATAATTATAAATAAATAAATACAAAAATATATTATAGAAGAATATCTTGAAATAGTAAATATTGACAGAACAAAGAATTATAAATAACCAGTACTTGATGGTCGAATATAAACAAATAATTTGACCTTTACTTATGTAAGTCAGTGAGACGTGCAATAGCCTATTGTTATGCTTTCGTAATATTGTAGTTTTAACAATAAGTGTTAAAGACGTTTATTCATTGATAATGGAAATTATTCGAATTAATATATTAAAAATAGTAAACTATATACAGTATAATTATATATTTTTTACACCTTTACCAAGGTCCCATTTTTACTCTTCGAGACAGCGAGTGGGAATCGAACCCGCAACCTAACGTTTACAGAAAGACGTTACGCCACTGTGCCCATTATAGAAAGAAAATTTTGTCATTCAATGTAATAATTCGGCAATCTGCTGTTCAAAACCTGAAAAGGTAAAAAGTAGGAAAGACATGGTATCTTTTTTACCTTCAATACCATGGAGTGACAGACTGGGATACCTCCAGCGGTGCATCAACAACTGTTCTTTCACAGCATTGTGAGGAAGCTTGAAAGCTTCAATTGAACGTCTGAAAATAGTATTGATGTAACAAATCAAAAATATTAGCTTTAGAATTCTATGCATATTTTAATATTTCAATCAGATAACAATTTATCAATATTTTATCAAGTTCATTGGTTAATACCACAGATTTATCTTGCATAGTTTCAAATTTATATAATTATCAACTATCTCCTTGGTTGGTATTTGTAATAAATGTGTGATAACATTTCTATTTTATAATAAAAATACTTTACTTATATACTTACCAATAGTTAAAATATTATATATCCTTTAAAAGAAAACTTTTAAACTAAATCATATATGAAAATGTAAGAAAAAATTGTACCTGTAAGCCTCAGGATCAAAGTCGATGGAGTTGTAAAGTTTCTTTTCATTTTCAAGAAGAGGAGCAACAGATTTGTAAATATCTGTTATTAAAATCTTGCCATCCTTGTCAACCAATTCATTCATTAGATAAATCAAATCAGTCATCGCTGAAATAAAGACCTTGAGTATTAATTTAAAGTCATATTTTTCTGTTTATTATCGATCTCACCATGTCCATATTGGATCAAAATTTAAAAGCAATAAAAATAATGTTTTTAAATTTAAATATTAACAAAAGTTTTTTTTATATATGGAACAATAGTTTGATAATGGAAAATTATTAAACATTAAATATATTTGAACAACTCATGCATGCTTATCTTATTTTTTTTAATATATATTTAGAACAATAGTCTGAATACATAAAAAGATAATAAATAGTATTATTAAACGTTCAATATGTGTAAAGAATTCATGCATACTTATCTCACCACAATACCATACAGCCTATATTGTTCATTTGACTGATAAATATAATATTTGATTGTAGACATGCATTACTATATAAGTAATATTTGTACTATATTTCTAATATATCATAATTTTGTGAACAAAGAACTAATAAATAATATAAAAATATAAGCAAAGAACTAATAATCAATTGTTATCACATAAAAATGAGTAGAAGTGTCATGAAAATGAGAAGAAGTAAAATGTATGAACATGTAGTTCATATATTTTACTTAAAAACTTTGACTCATTTTTATATGGTCCTTTTTTCATGACTGCAGGCATTACTTTTCTTTTTGCCTCTGTAGGCTTGTAGATTATATAACATGCACTGGTAGATGACTTAGCCCTAGCAAGAGCACTTAAATTAATTCACGAATAGATTTAGAACTTTATATTACATCTAAGTTTTGCAGGTTAGATTTGTTTTTTTTTTTGGATAAACTATTATAACTTGTAAAATACATTTTTACTACTGCTGCATTTATGTTTACCATACAGGATACTGGTTTTTATGCATATCATGTAAGATAATAAAATACAGGTTTGTAACAATATTTTTAATTGACTTTAAAAGCTAGTATACTATTTAATATAGTACATACTGTAATGATTGTAAACAAAAATAAATTTTATTAAATACTTATAGATTATTGAATGCATTAATGTGAGACACTACTTGTATATAAATAAACAGAACTGTTAATAAGGCAATAAACTCATTATCTACAGACATAAAAGCTCTTTGTTCCATTTTATCACTGTCTATTCTGTTTATATAGTGAGTCATTCATTTCAATATTCCAAATTCATGTCATATTTTTAATACATTTATATATATATGAAGAAAACAAACCTATACTAGTTATGTTATCATATAAAAAATATTAATATTTAAAAAAAAATACCTTCATGTACAGTTCCTCCATAAACTCCACTGTGTAAATCCATTTTAGCACACTCCACTTCCAAAAAATAGTAGCTAATACCTCTTAATCCATATGTAATACATGGTTTTGTTGTTCCTAACCAATAATTGTCAGATATGCATACATAGTCAACAGAGTCAAAGAAACCTTCTGGTTTAAGTTTTTCCATAAGTAATTCATCTAAGCCTTCTGATCCAGATTCTTCCATACATTCAAAAATAAATTTCAAATTTACTGGCAACTAATAACAAAAAATATATAAAACATAAATTTCCAAAAACATTTATATACATAATTACTTATTATAATACTAATTTTAAATTAATTATAAACAACAACACATTCATGCCCAATAAAATAAACAAAGGAAATAACAAATTAGTATGATCTTTCACAATCATTCCTTACCTCTTCTCCAATACCCTTATAAGCATTAATAGCATGAAGCCAGCCTAAAACTGGACCTTTATCATCAGTAGATCCTCGACCATACAGTTTGCCATCTCTTTCTTCTAACTCAAAAGGTTCAGATTGCCAACCATCTGATTTTAAAGCTGGTTGAACATCTAAATGCCCATAGATGCAAATAGTATTTTTCTTGGAATCCTAAAAAACCCAAGTAATGAATTGGCCATTTTGATGAGTGAGTATATAAAGACGAATAATTCTAAAATATTACATTTCCTAATGATCCGACTAAAACAGGCGGCAATTTTACTTCAACTCCTTCTAAAACTTGAAACCCAATATCCCTCAATTCCGTCGACGCACCAACTTCTTTTAATTTACTTTGCATCCATTCCACCATACGAACACAGTCACCGCGATATTTTAAATCGCTCGACACTGACGGAATTGCTACAGCCTCCTTTAAAAGTCCTTTATAGGATTCTTTGTTTTGATCGACGAATTTGAAAATTTGAGGCAACATTTTATCGGCTGCCATTTTTTTTTGCACTTCTTTTTCTATTGCCGAATAATGACGATAAAGGGGGATTAAATTATTTACCGCAGATGTCAATACTATCACCGGCAATCTAGGACCGTGGCAAACACGTAATGATTTTATAAGCAAAGACATTTCAAAATTAAACTGACATTTGACAGTATATTAATCCTTACAAGAAACATTGCCATCGTCCGTTTACCAGTGTTTCAATTTAAATAGCACATTTTGATATCCTTTTACTCTTCAAACAGGAAATTAATTTAAAAACTTTATAATATTTCGAGAGACAAGTAATTTTTGTAAAATATATAATCTATCTAAAATCATGTTTTATCATATTAAATATTTTAGAGATACCACGCGATCTCCGGGCAACCAAAAATGTCCTGTCATGTCCTCTACTCGGAGAGAAATGATCCACATGATGACCCTCTGTTTGATGTGATCAAAAATCAAATTTTAGCAGGCCAAAAATGACCACAATTTTGGGTAAAACTTAAACGTTTTTTCAATATGCCGCCATTTTGTCAATTTTCGATTTTTTGTTTGTCCGCAGGTTGTGCATGCATACAGTTTCATAATTCCATTATTCAGAAAATATTTTTAGAGAGATTTTTTCTGGTTTTATAAACTGCAAACATTACAGCAGTAGAAGCTCTTTCTTTTTGCACCGCCATAGGTTGCGTGTTATTTCAAAAATATTTAATATTTTGTTTTTCTAAAATTTTACTGTATGTGTGAAAACATGTATACTCTTAAAAATTGATTTTGAATTGATTCACTAGTTTCATTTTAATTTCCAAAGAAGGCCGTTCTAGGCCGTCATACTAGGTGTGCCCTTTAAAATGTTGATTTTTTTAACTTCTCTCCATACGCTTTGACACATAGATCAATTTAAATGCTGAAATGATGGAATATTGAGTAATAAAAACCTGTCACAAGACTGTTAAAGTAAAAATACGTATACGATAAAAATATTAATAATTTATGTAACTTTTTTATGATATACTTTACTATATTTTACTTGGCCAATAATTATATTTGTAGATGTCAAAATAATTAAAAAAAAATAGTTAGGTTGATTGTGTTGGGTTTTTAAAATGTCTAATTTATTTAAATTTTAATTAATCATTTTTTATTGTTGTAAGTTGAAACTAATTAGTAATCATGATTATGAAAATTGAAATAAAAGTATAATTACTGACATAATAAATGATTAAATAATAAAATACAGTCTAATACATAAAAATATGAACAAATAAATTTGAATCATGCTATTTTAATCATTGATTGTAATTAAATATACATATATGTAGTTGTGTGCAGTGTAAAGTAATTCTAAATAAAATGGATGTAATTCAGCATATTATAGAAAATGAAAAACAAAAAAAGAATATGAAAAACAGATGTTCAAAAAATATTAGCCTATGCAATGAACTCTTTCTTGCAATTAAAGAATTATCTCCTGTTACAGAATTAAAGATATTAATTAGAATAAATATGAAGTATTATACAAGAAATAACAAATATTTATTACATACAGAAAATAAACAGAAGTTTTTACAATGTTTTTGTCCTAGTGTTGCTTACAAATTCAATATGATTTCTCTTCAATATGCTTATGCTCAAGTTAAAATCTCTGTATTAAATGTTGAATTGAATAATATCAAAATAAATATTCTTGCAATTACAAATAATGTTGAACATCTACTTGGTTTTCTTTTGTATTCCACCAGAGACAATATTGGGATAAACAATAGAGATTTAATAAGTAAAAGTTTAAATTTTATGAAGAAAGATAATGTATATGTAAAATATAAAGATGATAATGTCTTAAATAATATCTATGAAGATAATAATGTTTTAAGCCACAATTTCATACTGACAGCTGTAATGATGAAAAGTTATACTGTTATTTTTAACAAGCACTATAAAATGAAGATTCACAAGCACATGTTGTTTTCTGGATGGTTATTCCAAGATGTTTTTATAGGATATTTGATCTACGTTATTTTGAAAGTGGAATATTTTAATATATTTTATATGCTCAAAATTAATAGATTTGCCATTATTAGAATCCATAAAAATAGTTTATTGAAATTGAATTTTGAATTTTCCACATTTGACATTAACAATATATTAACTTCACTAATACCTATATTAAATTTACATTTGCCTTTAATAATAATAAGGGCTAAATGGTTCAAAGATATAAACTCAAAAGATAATGAAAACCACTATTTTAATAAATTCAGACATTATGAATATGGAAAACAAGATAAATCAACTTATGTATTTTATAGAAATCAAAAGTCATATTTTAAGGAATCTGGGATCAATACAGAACAAAATGATTATGAAAAGGGAAGTAATTCACAGTTAGACATAAATCATGAGAATTACTTAAAATTCATAAACAGCACACTGTGGCTACCATATTTATGTGGAGATTGTTATGATGACAAAATTGGTAATATATCATACATTTTAAAATGCAGTTGCCTCAATGAATCATTATTAGATCTGGATAACATAGAGAGGTATATTAGACAAATAGCCAACATTTTAACATCTATGAAATTTTATATGACAACCATAAAAGATTTGTCTAAATATTTGGCAAATATATTTTTGAAATTATAATTTTGTGTTAGTGTCATTTTATTTACAAACAGTTTAAACAAAGAAGATTTTACTTATTTCAACAACACAACTACATGGAATATTTGTTAATATTATATTGTATAAATAATTTGAAGATTAAATTAGTTGATATATAATAAAAATACATATATTTATTAAAATTTATTATTATTATTAATTAAGAGCGGAATTCATATCATATTTAACAATGTTAAGAGATCAGTAACATAAAAAAATAAAAAAAGCATTTGTGATTAAAAGTTAAAGATTATAATATTAACAAGATAAGGCTAAGTATATTGCTCAATTTTGACATTAACTCCACAATTAAAGCTGCTTTTGCTTTGGCTTCTATATTTTGTAGCCAAAAAAAGCTTACTAATTATTTCTAATGGAATCACTCATCAACTGTTGCTTCTATGTTTATTCTTTAGCAGTTTACTGTTCTTATGATTCTGAAATAAAAAAAAATAAATAGAAAAATCTAAAGTACACAATAATTTGCAAAATATGAATACTTGAACATTTTACTGACAATCTCGATTTTACTATAATCGGTTTGCCCTTGTCGATACTACTTAACAAATAACCACGAGGAATCATGCCCCATGGAGACATTAAACTTATAAGCATAGGATGTACGAGGTGTATTCGAAAAGTATCGCGAATTTTAATTTTCGCGGGTTACGTGTATTCTTTTCAATTTTCATGTGGCGTTATGTTGGTTATTGGTAATTATGTCTCACTTATGCCGACAAGCTCGGCCATTTTGAATCTTAACTGAATTGTTGACAACTGTTCTTGCTTGTACATGTTTTGGATCGTCTTCGATTTTACCCATTCAAAAAAATGGATCAAAGAATGTGTATCAATTTTTGCGTGAAAAACGAAATTAAGTGCGCGGACGCATTCCGAATGTTGACTGTGGCATACGGAGAAGCTACCTTGGACCGAAGCAACGTTTATCGGTGGTACAAAATGTTCTCAGAAGGCCGAGAAGATGTGAACGAAGAAGAGCGTGCCGGACACCCGAGCACTTTAACAACACACGAAAAAATGGTATCGGCCAATCGTCAAATCACCATTAGAGATGTTGCTAAGGACCTAGACATATCGATTGGCTCGTGCCATTCAATTTTTATGAATAATTTGGGCATGAGGTCGCCGTGAAATTCGTACCAAAATTGCTTAATTGCGACCAAAAACAGCATCGCATAAACATTGCTGATGAGAAGTCGATCCAAATTTGCTCCAGAGGGTCGTAAATGGTGACGAATCGTGGGTTTATGGTTATGACGTGGAAACCAAAGCCCAATCATCTCAATGGAAGCTGCGCACGAACCAAAACCGAAAAAAGCGCACTAAGTTCGATCGAGTGTAAAAGTTTTGCTGACAGTTTTCTTCGATTGCAGGGGCGTGTTACATCATGAGTTCTTGCCACAGGGTAGAATGGTCAATAAAGAATATTACCTGCAAGTTGCCCATGAAAGCACGTTACGCTACGCGTGACGAGATAAAGACAGCATCGAAGGAGGAGCTGAACAAGATAAAAAAAATGAAATAAAATTTAAAAACTTTAAAGTGCTTCGAAGATTAGAAAATCCGTTAGCACAAGTGTAAAATACCTATGGGGATTACTTTGTCGGGGACAAAATAGATACTCATGAATAAATAAATATTTTTTGAAAAAAAAACAAAATTCGCGATACTTATTGAACATCTCGTATCTCGTATAGTTAGATTTTAGAAGCATTTGTAATAAATATATGACATCAACCATCATAATAACAACTTAGCTTGTAAAAAGAAATCTTTTTTTTTCTATAGTGGCGCACCTCTATAGACTCAAAAAAACCTAAGTGATATATTTGGCTTTCTACTAATTCACACTATACAATACCTTATCTGTCAGTTAGTAACGGGCAATACATACCCCGTAGCATCGCTATGTATAGACACAGGTGCGTCAGCAAAGATGACGGCGGCGTGTCGCCGCAGCCAATAGGTGAGAAGCGCGGTGGCGAGCGTGGCCACGCCTCCTGTCGCCGCCGCCAGCGCCGCGCCCGCGCCGCTCGCGCTCACGAACACGCGCGCCCACATCGCCTGCCACACCGACTCTGTCCACGTCGAGTACTCGCCAGATGTCATGTCGTAGTCTGGAATTATTTTTATACGTATTACGTTTTAATACTATGGTATAAGGAACACCTCTATTAGAGGACTATGACAGAAAAGCATACACATATAATCATTATAGTTTTTACTAATGGAATGAAAAGCACCTGGCTTAACGAATGCTGGGCTGACGGCTTGACTGAAGTTCATGGTCGTCTGTATACAAACACCGCTGTGATTCCAACCTTTCAGCCAGTAGTAAGAATATCCCTGAAATAGAAAAAGAAATAAAAACGAGAAAAAAATGTAAAAAAGCACATAAAATGTTTTATTCACAAACAAATGTATACATTATAAAGTATTGTTGAAGAAGAACATAATTTAACATACAACTGTATCCTTAATGTGTATGCGTAGCGAATGAGCGTCGGTGTCGGTTAGTGACCTACCTAGCGTGTGAAGTACCTGTGTACCTGTCGCGGACTCACCGGATCCATACAGTTATTGCAAGCGGCCCTATCGAGCGTGGAGCGAGTGCCGGTGAGCAGGGCGAGCAAGAGGGCGGCGCGCCACGTGGCGGCGCCGGCCCGGGTCGCCGACCCTACGTATATCGGCAGCATTCGCTTTGCCCCGGTCTTGCTTGCCCGCTCGCGTGCCATCTGACAAGCGACACCGACATGACAATGCGCTCTCATCATCGTTCACAACGGTACATCAGTCTAACTCACCTTCGGGTCGCCGGTATGCGTTAAAAAAAAACAACTTACTGTTTCATCAAAACATTACAAACTGTATCGACGTTATAGCGATGTTAGCGAGGCGAGGTGCCGGGTGCTCGCCAACTCGACTGACGGGCGGCCTCCGCGAGCGGGCCGTCAGTCGAGCTGGAGGCGAGAGGCGAGGCGGGAGGCGCGGGGGGAAGGAGGCAGGGGGCAGGCGGTCTCACCTCCTCCTCGTACTTGTCGCAGGAGGCGCGGTCGACGAGCATGGGCGCGCCGGTGAGCAGCGACAGCAGGTGACCGAGGTAGACGGCGGGCGTGCTGGCCCACGCGGCCACGCCCACGTACAGCGGCGCGGGGCGCTCGGCCGGCGCGTCGTCGGCGCCGCTCGCGTAGTCCGCCGCCGCCAGCAGCCGACACGCCTGGCTGCGCAGGAAGCAGTACAGCATCTCGTCCACCTGCAGTCCGACGAAACATTATTGGAATTTTATGTAATTGACACATGTTTTTCTATTAGCATCTATGGATGAAGACTTCAGCGAAGCTTTGATTCCTTGTTACAAAAATAGGAGTTATCGGCATAAATTATGTATTTTAAATATACCTAATATAAGTATTAGTGATGCGAATGCGAATATTTGCTATCAACTTTCGCAAACGCGAATATTCATTAATTCTTTTAAATTTGACGCCAATTGTTTACAGCAAGATAGCAATTTGGACGTAAGTAGCAGCTGATACAGGTTTTTAGAAGAGAAAGGGAATTTATTTTTGTTTGTTTAGATTCCATTAAAAATTTGTTTCATGAAATATAATAAAGACTGATAATGTCATTACGAGGTTCAATTACTGTTTCTCGATCTCGATTTTAATAACGTATTATTATCGACAAATTTTAATTTTTATGATATTCATTATTCGCCTGAGATTCACAAAAATTTTTGCGAATGCGAATGTGTAAAAATATGCGAATATTCGCGAATGTGAATATTCGTTACATCACTAATAAGTCTATTATGAAGTTATAATTGAAAAAAATTATACTTAATATATTATGCACATTTATAAATGTAAATGCGTGAAATATATATTTGTGCTCGAGCAACAATGTTTTTATTTAGATATATTTACCTATATAAAGACATAAAATTTAAGTGTATAGATGTAATTTCAAACATTTTGCCTATTTAAGGAAGTATATAGTTATTTATATTATACATTACTAACTCATAAAAAAAGTTTAAGTTAAGTTTAGTCATTCCGTTTGTTTGGACTAATCTTCAAGACTGATGTTTATGAGGAAGTTGTAGAACAACGTAATCGCTACTTTTTAACCGGATAACGTTACTATAAAGTTTGTGTATGACTGAGTATCATTTTTATTTAATGTTACTTAATGGATTAAAGCCTAGTTATTTTTAAGAATAATACGAACCAAATGTGCAGAAGCTGAAATGTTTCCTGTGTAAGCTTTCCCGGCGACCTGTTGGTACAGCGTTTGTGCTAAAGCAGTAGCCAAACGAGCTATTTTAACTTGCGCCTCTGTATCCTTCATTATACCTTGTTCAAGTAATTCTGATGTGGAAAGAACTAAAAATAATTGATTAATATTGTGTTAATATATATTATAAACTTATTAAAATTTTTTGGCTATAGGTATGTGTATTTTATACTTACATTTGCCATCAGTGCCAATACTTATATTGTGGTATAAGAAGCCAACAGACTCGTAATCATCCAAAGCCGACTGATAGAATTTATTGGTAAATGTGCTCTTAAAGTCAGCTAACAATACTTCGGGAAGGGCTCCACTTTCTGTTTCATTCCTTAAGATGCGTCGGAAGGAGTGCAATGAAGATGATGGTAAATTTGCACTAAACTCAGGCGCAAGTGTTAAGTTGTTTCTATTAGAATTCTCTAACATTACTTGTAGAAATTCATTAATCTAGAAATATTAAATAATATACTAAATGACAAGTTATATCCATCCTAATCCTATTAAACATCACTGGTATTGTATACACATAGGTAATCTCCCTAAGCTGGAAGACCTTATACAAAAGGTCCAGGATAAAAGTCAGTTTAAATGAATAAAATAGTAATTGTTTTTACTTCTTGTAAATAAAGAAGAATGACAAGAGACTTAAAATTAAAATATCTTTAATATTTTATATTCTGGAGAATTATATCAAGCTACTCCATTCTCCATTGTATTGAGAGACAAAAAAATAAAAATTCGAAATGGCATACAAATCTACAATTTATTAATAAATTTACTCACCTTTGCAGGAATTTTTGAGAATTCCTCGTATGGTGCATGAGCGTACAATGGCCACGAAACATTATCCTTAAAAAGCTGAATGCTACCACCGATTTGTCCTAGTTCTATATGTAAAGTAATATCTTTAGGCGAAAGTGGGTTGGTGGGGGGCCACATTCCTCTAGCTAAGTCATATGCAACACGTTGTGATCCAATATAGTCGAACGCTTCACCATTGAAAAATGTCCAAAGCACATTATTATCTAAAAATTATAAAAAAATATACAACAACAATAATAACAGAAGGAGGGTCATATAATGTAAAAAAATAAAATGACAATGAGTCAATTATATATTCCAACAAACCAAATAAAAAAAACCTTAAACATTTAGCAGCATTTTAAATTTATAATAAAAAACACATTAAAAATAATGCCTTTGATAAAAAAATAATATAATTTTACCATACAAGTCGCTATCTGTTATTGGTATCATTTGAGAAAGGGTAGTCGCGGCAACCATTTGCGTTACCATTCCAACCACTGAACTAGCCGCTCCCGGTGCCACACCTGCATATAAATAATACTAGAATTATTTATTTTTAGGCTCACTCTTTATATCACAAATTGCAATATAGGCAGGGTGTTAAGACACTCTATCCCCGGAGACAGAACGAGAAAAATAAAAATTATTCATTCTTCCCGAGTGGGAATCGAACCCACAATCGTTTTCATGCAGACGCTACGCCAAGACGGACGGTCTTCTCTTCTTCAACGTACATAATAAATAATAAGAATCAATAAAAGTTTATTGGATTTCAATTTGCAATTTTTCTCTCAGTTTAACTTTTCTGCCTATCCTACTTATAACAGGGTAGCTTAACCAAAGAGATATTAGTTACAGACAATCCACTCCAGATGTGAAGGAACTCAATGTCTAGTCTCTATATAATGACATAATATATCTTTACATTAGTTTCCATAAATAAATAATTATTATTAAAGAAAGGGTATAAAAACAATTTCTGCACTCAAGTGGTTATTAAAAGTACAAACATTGTGTTTACAATGAAACATATTTGTAGCTGTATTTGTACATTTAAATTATTTTACATACCATCAAATAGAGATGCAGAGTCAATTCGTGCTGTGACCAATGTAACAGGTTTCTTCTTATTTTTGGGTTCCTAAAACACAATTTTATCACTCCTTGTAGAAATATAAATGACTTTTGAGCTTCACACTTTATACTGCTTATAGCAGGGTGAGCAGAGGGAACCGCAGGAACCTTGGAAACCTAGTGTTAAGACGCTCGGTTCCCAGCTTTCAGCTGTTTCGAAACATTGCGTGTTGAGGAGCGGAAATCAACACCGCGGTTGCCTAGTTCCCAAAGCGAAGAAAATGGAAATGAAAAAATTCATCTTCCTCGAGTGGGAAGCAAACCCACAAACCGCCGTGTTTACAGGCAAACGCTACACCTCTGTGATCTCTCACCACACAACAATCGTATATGATTATATCTATATGGTATGACTTTCTTTCTTGAGTATCTTAAAAACCAATGATAAAAGTTGTAACACATAAAAATACCGTAGCCTGGAGATACAAATTTAACATAACAAATTGTTTCTTTATAAATAATACAAGTTTACACACCTTAGCTCGAGGAAAGAGAGTGTAGTAGACATTGTAGTCACCAAGCGGGTCACATACTTTAGTGGATGTCAGAAGTGCAGACGATGCAGATCTAAAAAAATATTATTGATCATGTTAGATTATATTTTTAATGAATATATATTTTTAACATATAAACACCCCAATTATCAGTGTTGGATGTAAACTTATAATACTCTTTTCTGATTATTGCTATTTAAATAGGTTCATACCAAAAAGAATAACTAAAATTTTAGTAAAGTGACACTTCAAACCAGAATTTAAAGTATAGAATGTTGAGTAGCAATACATAAAAATAATACTTCTATGATGTAATGGTATCTCCATTTTACAGTATATTCTTCCTTTGTGTGTTCTTCATTCATAGATTGAATGGAGAACACACAATGGACATTGGCAAAGTGAATTGTTCTCAGCTAGCACACCTGAAATGCTATAAATAAAGAAAGGAAGAGAAGTTAAAATTATAATAAAATAATTATAATATATCTAAAATGTTTGTGTATAAAAAGATTTCACAAATATTAACACAAGCAATCTGAGATAGGTAAATTGATTTTTTTTATATACACTTTATTCAGTGAATGTGGGCCATTTAGTTTTATTTTCATAGAATTTAGGTAGAGTTAGAACAAAAAATGCACACAATAAACAGCTATACACAGTATATGACTGTTGACTATAATAATTATATTTCACAGTAATATAAATTAGTCTACTAACCTCCTTAAGCATACTACACTATTGACTGCTGCATACATGAATGAATTTAATTGTAGTGAGCACAAAGGCTGCCCTTTTTGATTATTTAGATCTGAGTTATATCTGAAATAGAGTTATCATTAATACAATAAAAAAATTATTATCACTGTGAATCATATCACTTTTTGTTTTCTGTTTTTAATTTTAACTTAAATAAAAATGAAATAGTTACTTTTGAAAACATTCTTTAATTTTATCTATTTCTGTAATCCGAGGTTGTGGCAAGAAAAATATAGGAAAAGGAATGTTTTTTCTTAACAGATTGGTGCCTTTTTCATTCCAAACAATTTTATCGACAGAAGGACACTGGCTTCCAGGCCCTGCAGAGTATTCATTAGGACATCTCGATTCTTGGCTAAATGCATCAGGCCTAAAATAAAAGAAAATGTTAAAGATAACTTATATAATACAAAGAAAAACAATAATCTTATAAATAAAAATTGTACCTTATAGCTGGATTATCATATAGTAAAATACCAGCCACATTATGTGATTTCTCCAAAAATAAATCAATAACATCATAGAATACTACTGTATTCACAACAGCCATATAAGGTCCGGCACTGGCATTGTAAATCATCCACTCAGCATCAGTTTTATTTTGAATCATGTGAACCACTCCTACTGCGCCACTCAAAGAAGCTATAATAATACCATTATTAAAATGCATTAAGATCTGTACAGCACTTCTAAGAAACTATTATTTATATATTTTTAAATATTATAGATACATGAACATCCCGCTTGATGTGTTCCATTTAGCCTTCTAAAGCAAGCTGCGCCACCTTCAATCGACGAGTATATTTGTTCGTGAATTCTTTCACACAAAGTAACTGAAATAAACATTTATGGAGAGTTAGTTAAGAGGAAGCCACTTATTACGAAAAATATAGTAATAGATTATTTAATTGGTTGATACAAATATAAAATAATTTTAATTTTGAATACAAACTATCTCACCACTTATTAGCGAAAGAAGTAGGAAATAAATATAACAAATTTCCATCTTGTTAGTTTTACTTAGTATATTTTATATATCATAAATATGCATTGCAATAGTCTTATTTATTATTAATATAACAACTTAAACTAAGAAGAAGCACTATATACAAAATATCGAATTGATTAATTACTGATGTTGTCAATTGTCATATTTTTATTAGTCAGTCACTATGACAATTTTTGATTGGATACAAACAGAATATATTTGGCACGCTCGAAACGCCATAAACAAAGAGAAGAAGAATAAGACAAACAGAATATATTTAACACGAATATATGTAACACGAGTGTTGACAATAGCATTAGATTGCAGCAGAATATATATATATATATATATATATATATATATATATATATATATATATATATATATATATATATATATATATATATATATATATATATATATATATATATATATATATATATATATATATATATATATATATATATAACAACATCAACGTCAAGCAACGTCTGCCTGTAACGCGGCTAACGCGACGGTTTCTGGGTTCGATCCCCAGTCGAGGAAGATTGATTTTTCTATTTCCATTTTCTTCGCTCTGGCAACTAAGGCAAAGCGCGGCGTTGAGTTCCGCCACTCAACACGCAATGCCTCGAAAACGGCGGAAAGTGGGGACGGAGTAAGCAGGGACTAAGTAACGGAGTGTCTTAACACTAGGTTCATATGGTTCCTGCAGTTCCCTCTGCCTACCCTGCCATGTGCGGGATAAAGCGTGAAGCTAAAAATTTATATATATATATATATATATATATATATATATATATATATATATATATATATATATATATATATATATTTGTTTATTTATGGAATTAACCTTATTACATTAATATATTGAACCAAATCCCTACTTAAGAATTAAATTTTTTATTCATTTAATATTTAAGATATTCATTTAAGACTTGTATTATACTTATGTTTTTAAAAGTGTTGGCACTTTACGTGAATTATCTGCATAGTATAAATATTATATTGTTTAGATAACTAAATAATTATTGTACTTAATAATTGGAATTATTATGTGCATACAAATCTACTTTAAGAAATAAAATTAAAAAATATAGTTAATAATAAGTTTAATCTTACTTATCTAAAATTGCTTAAAAGTTACACAATTTGACATCTATTTATCCATTGTAATAATTTTCCCTGTTTTATGACCGTACCAAACATATGTTGCAAACGAAAAGGACTTTGATTACATATGTTATCGTCGTTATATACTGCTACTGCAAATCTACTGCATATATACTGCTAATATGTATTTGATACAAGTGTTTGTATCCTAGGATAAAATATGGTAAAAAGGAGTCTTTAATGGAGAATTCATAGTTTAAAATGTCATTTACAAAAAAATGAGGAGGTTAGTAGCCTCCAGGTTGTTAACAGGAGATCCAAAAAATACCTGTGTTTTGTCTTCAACCCTATTAATCAGAGTTCGGACACTAATTGAGTGAGACAGTGAGTGAGACAATTGCTTGGACAAGGCAATATGTCATAATCACGCATAGTCGAGATGCACAGTTTTAAGAAATCCAAGCAGTTTTGCTTCTATTGAAATTGTAAGGACTTGAGATGACTGAAAAGTTAGTTATCTCAAGTTTAGGGAGAAATTGATCTTAATCGCAGTTTTTTGTTAACAAATATAGATTTAAAATTTTCATTTTTTTATATAATAATTCTCGTTCTTTTGCATAATAATTTTAATTTCTTATGATAATGGTGTCTTTCAAACATCAAATAATTATCAAATGATTATTACCACGATTATGGAGAATTCATAGTCCAACAATTCATCCGGCCAATGTTTTATATTTACAGACATATTCACAACGATACAGACATATTCACAGTCTTCATTCTCATTTTTTTATTTAGATATATGATATTTTTTCATGTTTTATTTATTTTATAATCCAAAAAAAAATGTCATCCAATTTTTGCGAAAAATAATAAATGTTCAACAATTAGGCAACACTGTTTACAAACTTTCATAATGTCGCTTTCGTTTACTCGTTGGATCGGCCATTTGTAACAGCCGCAGCTGTGATTCACTTTATTTATGTCGTGTATTCTGCCCCTAGTAATAATAAGTTTTTACGTAAAAAAATATATAATATATCCGTTATGGTAGAAAAAGCTGAAATTAAGGTACGTATTTCGAAATGCTGAATAAAAAAACACATTTAAAATTCCATTGTTTCAACCTTGTCGGTTGGTCGATACTTTTTATGCGTGTTTTGCATAAACGTGTCCTTTTATGAAACATTATTTATATATTTTACTAATATTTTAGTTTAAAGAAAAATAAATTTTTTACTTAGTTTCTCAAGAAATTTTACAATATATTTATTTTGGTAATTTAAAAGAAAATAACATCCTTTGCCTTATCGTGGTAATTTTTAAGTATGTTATTGTTGTTTCTTTTTGATATCTAGCAAAACAAATGACATTACCTACTTGACTAGATTTGATTTATTGTTATTATAGTAACGTGGTGTTTTCTTTTTTTCTAGATATAAATACGTTATTTAAGGAAAACTAGTAACAATAAAGACTTGCATAATAGTATTGTATGTGTGTAATTTTGAGATGATATCAAACTTGATACTATTTTTATGTAATAAATGTCTTTATGCTGACACATAGGCATATATATTACCGATAAAAACCTAAATTCAATGTGCTTACCTTCAAATCTGGTGCATAATTTCCTTATATCTGTTTTGAGCAAGGTCTTTATTTGTACTAATAAATGTAATCAACATGCAGTTCACATTAACAACTGTTTTTTATTGCAGTGTAAAATTTTAATTTTACTTAATCATGAGGGTATATGTAGAACAACTTATGGCAGTTATAGACAGTATTTTAAATTTATATGTGAAATTAAATAACAGTGAGAAAAAGCTACCAAACATATATTGGTATAATTTAAAAATAATTTCTAATGATCAATTAGCAATTACAATTTCAAATATTAAACACTTTCTTAATATTCTTAAATAGTTACTTAATCATTTACTAGTTAATTTTATGATAGCAATAACTAATGAAATAGTGTATTATAAATGCTAAAAGGGGCTAGTAGCATTAGTTGCTTATTATTTTTATTGTTGGTCACTTTAAAATTAATATACTGCATGTTAATATTCACATGCTTTTTCTTAATAAAAATAAATTATCTTGAAATAACACCTTGAAATCTTTTGAGTTTTGTCTGATGAAACAAAGTAGGCAATAAGTAATTGTATTTAGTTATGACTTAAATATTATATTAACTAATTACTATAAAGAAATAAATAAGCTGTTTGTTAAATTAACAGAAATGTTTCTTTCTATTAATTAGTGTAGAAATGAAATAAATATTGTTGCTATTCTCTATCTTATGTTAGGAAAAATATATGTACTTCTTAAATATATCATTTTATTAAATGTATAAAGGAATAAATAAATTTAATTGACAATTGGGTTATTGGGTTTTGCTGTTGCCAAAATACCCTCATACCATAACTTTTATTAACAATGCAATGCAATGTGCATGCAATATAGCAATGTTGTTAATATTCTGCCATTGGTAATAAATGTAATCAGACATTTTAGAACCAAGTACACAAACTCATTTATCCCAAATTATACTTACTAGACCATAACCAATAATAAAGTAAAATAAAAGTACTGCTGTAAATGTGTATATAAATGTCATGCTTTCTTGAAATGATAATTCAAACCAAAGGTTAAGAATTGAGTTTAGTGAGCAATAGTTATTATAATATTTATAAAATATTCTATAATTATTAAAAATATAAAAAAATATATTTAAAAATATTCTATAACTTTGTAGTTTCGTAATTTTCTTACACATATCTTTCTTCTAGCAGGCAGAGTCATTGCTGAACTTAGACGACTTACTACAATGTCCTGTATGTTACGAGATTCCGTCAGGACAAATATTTCAATGCAACGAAGGTCATCATGTCTGCGGCAGATGCAAAATGCGCCTAGATGTGTGCCCTGTTTGCCGGGCTCTCTTCTTTGGAACACGCAACTATGCAATGGAAGAATTGATAGCCAATTTTAGAAAACTGCGTGCCTTTGTATGTATATTATTATAATTATGTTATTACCTCAATTACTACAGTAAATGTGGCTTGTGAAAGTGACTTAATATTTAATTATTATATACTTATAAATTTTACAATATATTTATTTTGGTAATTTAAAAGAAAATAACATCCTTTGCCTTATCGTGGTAATATGCAATGGAAGAATTGATAGCCAATTTTAGAAAACTGCGTGCCTTTGTATGTATATTATTATAATTATGTTATTACCTCAATTACTACAGTAAATGTGGCTTGTGAAAGTGACTTAATATTTAATTATTATATACTTATATTTACTTACAGATAATATTTTACCTTTCATCCATGACAATAGTAAATCTTAAAAAATTACTAACTTTGTGAAAGTAAAAAATATTTAAATTTTTTATTTGCAATGTTATTTCTTAATCGCAATATATTATAAAATTTTAGAAAACAAGTGTAAAAGCACAGACTGGCTCAGGTTCTTCAGAAACCAGTGCTCCAGCTAGAGAAACAGCATCTGGGGAATGTGAAAATGAAAATCATGAAGATGATGAAGAAAACAACCCAAATATTTTAAATGTATGTAACATTTTATTTTATTTTCAAAATATAGATGCTCATAAAATGTTAATATAAATATATACCAAAAAGTATAAAGAATGTTTGGTCACTTTTTATTATAACTCTTTTACAGCAAACAGCTCAAGGACCACCACAAGCATGTAAAGGACTTTTTCGGTGCCTGTGTTGTAAAAATGGCAATGGAGAAAGATTACCAGCAGCTAGATTACTCAACCATCTTCGTTATTTTCATTCTCCAGATCTACTTGAGGTAATTTTTTTTTTAATTTATTTATTTAATTTTCATATTAGAAATGTTTAGGCCTGTGTAACAATGCAGTATAAAAATATTTAAATATACTTTTTATTAAAAAATATTATTACATTTTCTTTTTAGGGTCGATCAGAAAATGGAGAGTATTTACAAGCTTGGCAATTCTCCACTACACCTGGCAAGATAGTGACGGCGGTGAGAATTGCTGACATGGGCATATTTTTCTTAACTATAGAATTAAATAGTAAGTTTAATATGTATATATAACATTGAAATATTTTAAATATATTTAAACTAATGATTTTATTTATATAAATATAAATACATAATTAATTTAATAATCTAAAAATAAAATCTTTCAGCACTGCTGAATGGATTACATATTTATTGTATAAATATTACGCGTAAAATCTGTAAAAATTACACTTCCTTAGCAGTATCTCCAAAAGTCATAACTACAAACTTAACAAGTATTTCAGACTTACAAACAACTGACTTGGAATAGATAGAGTTAATTTATATGCAGTTGAATTAGTGACAATATGTATGACAGCAAAATCTCTATAGTTAGTTAAAAGATCTATGCCCGTATGTACAGATTATTAAGTCATATCTAGAACGTACTTCGAAGACAAAATAGTAAAATAATGTAGAATTTGGTTAGGTAGTGAGATGAGCTCAGACAGAGTAGATGAGTATAATGCATTTTAAAAAGGCACACTTGAATCGCAATTCTCAGGTGCTTTTCTGAGCTCCCCTCCCTACAACACGATGGACCCAGCACCGTAACGGTAAATCCATGGAATGTTAAATAGTTTCTTCGTTTCTCAACTCCAAAGTCGTATTAACTATAGAGAATGATTGATGAGATTTTTGATTGCTAGTGACCTGCAGATTCGCATATTTTTACGCAAAAATTTCTGCGAATGTTTTACGAATAATAAATATCTAATTCGTTATTAAGATAATTCGTTATTAAAATAAATAAAAAAAATAAAAATGTAGTAACTTAACGTTGGTTATGCACAACGTTGGTTATGTGTAACAATTTTTTTAAAAAGGTGCATCAAAATAATTACGAATTATTGCGTTGAACAACAAAAATATTCTGGGCCACTGTGGTGCCCTAGGACATCATCTGATTGTAACTTATTAAGGTACAATTTTCTTGCAGATGATGCAGTATGTGCATGGCTGACTATGGCTGCATCACCTTGGGTAGCTCACGCTTTTCATTATACTGTTACCATATGTGGTAATGACCGTGAAGCTATTTTTTCTGATTGTGTAAATATATTTTATTATTTATCTATATGTTTTTTGTATATTTTTTACTATTTGTCATTAATCTGTAACCATGTTCCTTTTTAGGTATGGTCTGTGAGATCTTGTGAAGGCTCTTTGAAAAAACGTGGACACTGTTTAGTGGTTAAAGAATTGGATGCTCGGGCGCTAATGGCGCCCGCAATAATCAGTGGGAAACTGTCGGTAAGACGCACCCCACTCGATCAGCTCAGCAACCAGGCGCAACCACGAGCAGTCCTCAGAATTGCAAACAGAGGCAACAATAATATGCCTAGAGTTTTAGAACCTTCTTTCCTTGAAGACTTGCAGAATGACGTCGAGAGACTTTCACGAGCGTTTGAATCTCTAGGCCGAGAAACTAGTGCTCTAGTGGTGCGTACTGAAGCACTAGGACAACCTAGGAACGAACACGAACCTGACCAAGCTAACAACCACGAGACTGCTGAAGATGAGCAGCAACCTGCGGAAGAGCCACGTGGCGTCGAGCTGCAGCTATCGCGCAATGCCCGACGACGCATGCGGGCGCGCCTGCGCGCGGCACTCAGTGAACCCGCCGTGGCGCCTCCTCCCGCCTCCACGCATAACCAACAAAGAGGGTGGAATTTCTGCGAGCACAGGCACGCCTTTCCGGCACTTCGAACTCCTTCTTCGCTGAACGAGGAGGAACTGCCGCCACCAACCGCGGCTCCATCTGTGCCTCCCCCCTCCTCCTCGACGGGCTCCTCTCAAACGCATCCTCACGCTGCTAATGGCTCCCGCAACAAGAAAAAACGCCGTCATCGCAGATAAACGATTGTTGCTTTTTTTAATTATACAAATTGGTACATATTTTAATGTCATTATGTAATGTTATTTGTTACTTTAGTGACTGAGACAATCGCTCTGGGGCTTCCTATTGTGCATGAACTGTTTCCTTGTAAATATTCTATGTCTTATGACCATGCAATCTTTGCTAGTGCTGTGATAAATAATTAATATGTGCTAAGTTCATGCAAGTTACATTTAAGATACTACTTAAATTAAATGTTTTATTGTTTGACATATCCCCAGAGTGAATACTTGTGATTTAGTAAATGCATATATAATGAATTGTTATGAATTTATTTAGATATATTTCATGAATAATGATTAAATACAAGCAATTGTATTCTTTTAATAGAATTATGACTCGTAAGGCTTGTGTCCTTATTAGTATATAAATTGACTTCTGATGTAACTGTGGGTCTGCTTGTTAATGATCATTATAATCACTAATTCTAATGTAGAATTATTATGTTAAATAAGGTGTTAATCATTTTAATAACAAATAGTGTTAATTAAATTATAAGGAATTACAAAATTTTACTTTTATTTTTCATTAAGCTACTTTTATTTACTTTTTACACAGGTATAATGTTAACGAATAAAGAACGTACTTTGAATGCTAAGCAATTTCTTGTCTCTAAAACAACATTTAAAAAAAGTCTAAAACATTAAGTTTTTGTATTTTAATTAAAGTATTTTATGATAGAAAAATACAGTCTGAGACTGTATTTGTAATATAAATATAGTAAAAAATATGTCAAATATTTTTTTACTGATTTGGGAAGACTATGCTTTGAAAAGTAGTCTTCTAAATCATAAATTATTGCGTTTGAAGCAAAAACAATTTTGTATGGAAAAATAATAATTTATCAACACACATGCAGACCTTGTTTCCAAAAATTACACTATTAAAAATAGTGATGAAAAAGAATTTGAGAGACTGATTTTAAGCGACTCCTTATCTAGTAAACTACTACCGCAAGCGCACCGGTGAGTAACACTACTCAACTACGCAAGCCGCGAAAGGCGGAAAGTGTGAGACGGAGATTCCCAAGTGTAAGACTAATAAAAAAATATATACTACTATACTAAAAGAAGCTGCAAATACAAGCTCAATGCTAAAATGATACACATCAACATTTTTTATACATGATACATGTCTTTGACTGATCTGATCTGATCATGTTTTATTGTTATTTTGTGTAAATTCTTTAATCTGTGTCAAAAGTTATCCAGCTAGATAGAGCAGCTTGCACAAACAGAGGTAAAACCATTTACTTCTTATTGGTTGAAACTATAAATTAGAATAGCTCGTTGGTGACACGTTAGAATGCTATTGGTCAACCTTGCTGCTTGACGTCATAGTGTCATTGAGTTCTGATAGGTGGCGACAGGATACTATTTAGTATATAGCTTTTCAATGCTAGATGGCGTTACAGGAAGGTTGTTCTTAAGAACATTCTAGAAATATTTACATGTTGTTATAGTCGCCTGATGTGCACGCATGTAAGTAGATTTTACCTCTTTCTGTAATCCAATAATCAATTTTTTTTAATTTAAATAAAATATTCATATTAATCGTGCTTTCTATAGTTATTAGGTGTAAATATATATAAATAAAAATACTATTACCTTAACAAGGAAGAGAATGTTTTAACAATTTGTTGTGTACTAATATCTTTATATAAGCTTGTAGCTTAAGTTGAATAAAACATGGCACTAACGAACTGTTTTATACATGATTTGTTAATTTGTAGGTTTATCTATAAGAATATTTTGATTCATGTAGTCGTATTTGTTTATTTTCATTATCCTATAATATTAGGCTTACGATGTACTAAAAAAGTTATGTCACTTTTTGTTTTAAATGACAAATTTAAATTAATTATATTTTAGTGATGTATATCAATAATACATTGCTAATGTAATTGATTTATTCAGTTAATTCAATTTTGGTATGGTACGATAGTCCAAATTGTTGTTATAATATCTGTATCTGCCATTATAAATTTAAGGAGTGAGTTGGAAGTAGTTGACTTATCTTTTAATTAAATCTTTAATTGTAATATCTTAAATAAAACATCCTTCCTGGATTAATCGCGTATATTAACATTTTTGGAAACTCGACGTTTGGAATACTTTTCAGTAGTCTGTGGTCACGGGTAAACTGAGGTAACATTATTTTGTCAGTTGATATAATTATTGTAGTCGCGCAGAGGCGCAGCATCTAAAGCAGCCTGTAAAGGTGACGATTTGCTGATTCAATTCCCATTCGGGATAGATGTATTTTTTTTACTACCATTTTTATTCATCTTCATCCATTCTTCGCTTTGGCAGCTAAGAAACGTGGTGTTGAGTTCCACCACTCAAATGCCACACAATTCCTCAAAAAGAGGGAAGTGGAGAATAGTGTCTTAACACTAGGTTCCTATGGTTCTTGAGATTTTCTCTGCCTACCAGCTATTAGTATTGTTCTTGATTCCTGTAGAATGAGCTGACTATATCCCTTTTATCTGGTGTGGTGGATTTGGGAATTTAAAGCTTTTACAATTCCCAGGTAGTAGAAAGTTTTCAAACATAGATTACGACCATTTTGATGAATCAAAACCTAAACTTCTAGACGCCCATCAAAGATTTTCACGTATGGTAGCAATATTGTCGAACGAAACGCTGAACGGAAAAAATCAAAATGCCTTCACTTGGTGAGTAGAAGGAAAAATGTTGTCATCAGCTGCACCCATCATGCACAGTTTTTTATTCATCTACATGGCAACCCAGGAGATCGGTAACGCCCATGATCCGCTCGTGGCTATCTTGAGTGATTTTTTACAGCTACGTGAAAATCACACTTATGACAAGATGATAATTCGAAAAGGATCCATTCAGAGGTAATTAATTAAACTCTAGCATTAGAAGAGAAGACGACCAGGGAATTCTTACTAACTTAAGACTACTGAGGCTCTTGTGCCGAAATCGACGAATAGCCTCTTTGAGCTCTTCCTCCTCGACATATGGTGTGATATGGTCGTTCTCTTCCTGCATCAGAAGTGGAGACAAAGCCTATAGCTTACCGAGCACCATTCGGTAAGGCTTGCCGTACGGGTTTTGGTCTATTCCCGCAATCATCTGGTCGTGCGATTCACCCTTCACATGACGATCATCTCATCAGATCGTCAGTCTCTGATTTAACCCATTTTATGCTGATATTAATTAACCATATCTATCATAGTGTTAATAAGTTAATATCAATAAATAAATAGCAACACGTATTAAATTATATTAAAATATATAGAGGACTTATGTCGAAGACGTTTTTTTGCGTTTTGTTAGTGCACTATGAATATTGAAGGTATGTCGTCGGAAATGTTGAGATTATTTCAAATGGTGAAAAAAGAATTATCAAAACTTACTATAACAGAAAGTGAAAGTGAATATAAGAATCAACAAACACTTACTATAACAGAAAGTGTAACTGCTAAAATTGTGCAAAATATCGATAATAAAATCAAACCATTATTAGAAGATAATAAACGCCTTAGAGCTGAAGTATATACATTAAAGGAAAAAGTTAAGAAGTTAGACGACATGTATAGAAAGAATAATTTAATTATTCACGGAGTAAAAGAGACAGAGAAAACTTCAACGATCTATATAACATTATAAAAGAAAAAATAAATGTTAACATCGAAGATTACGAAATAAACAAATGTCACAGATTAGGAAAAAAACAAAACTCAAACAAAGTAAGACCCATTTTAGTATCATTTACATCATAACAGAAGAAAATTGAAGTAATGAAAAACAAGAATAAAATGCCACACAGTATTTATATTACCGAAGACTTCTCAAAGGAAATGCTGGAAATACGCAAAGATCTCCAAGAAAAACTAAAATTGGAAAAAGAAAAAGGAAACGAAGCATTTATAAGGAACTATAAACTTATCATAAAGGAAAAGACAGAAGTTGAAAAACGAAAAAGGGAGTCATCAGCATCGCCAAAAGATTTAAATGTCGCAATTTCGGGAGAAAAAAAACATTATTGCTCCTTCAAAAATGCACAGAACTGATATTATATTACATATATGCGAGCAAGATCCTCTTTCCTGTCAGAAAAGAATACACAACAACATAAAGCACAGGAAAATGCAGACACCGGTAACGAAACGAAAACGAATATCAATAGCAATAACATATTAAACACAAAAAAAATATAAAGTCCCCAACACGGCTGGTCACCGCGGGGTCACTGACCAACACCTCCAAGAGCTATATAAAAATAAAATATTGAATAAGACAGTACCCACGACGCCAAATATGGTACGTCACCTAAATTTGTTAGAACCATTGTATAGCCCCATCGAAATTAAAACTGGAAAATTGAAACATCGAAATAAACTACATATAGCAACGTTTAATGTACGATCATTAAGAACTGAAAAATCATTAATAGAATTAGAATACGTGCTACAGTCAATCAACTGCGATATAATAGGGTTAAGTGAAGTCAGAAGATCGGACGAAAAAATAGTTGAATATGATGACTATATACTATATTACAAAATGAAATACCAGGACTATACGGGGTAGGATTTTTGGTCAAAAAGCATCTAAAGAAGAAAATATTGGAGTTCAAGGGAGTATCAGACAGAATAGCCATTTTGAACATCGCCCTACCTAACTATATATATTTCAATAGTACAATTGTATGCTCCTACTGATAATGCCAAGGAAGAAATAAAAGAGGTCTTTTACGAAGAACTCAAGACAGCTATGGGAAATTTATATAAAAACATTATTATAATGGGAGACTTTAATGGCCAAATTCGTCAGAGAAGAAAAAATGAAGATAAAACCCTAGGACCTTACACTACAGGAAGAAGAAATAATAATGGTCAAAGAGCAATCAGTTATGCATTGGAAAATAACTTAAAAATAATGAATACTTTTTTAAATGCAAATCGAGCAGAAAATGGACGTGGGTATCACCCAACGGTGTCGATAAAAATGAAATCGATTATATTATTACAAACAAACCAAAACTATTTCCGAATGTTGAAGTAATTAATCAATTAAATTATAATACCGATCACAGAATGCTTCGACCACAATTATATACATCGGAACCAAAAAAATCAAGGAAAATTATGCACAACACACGACGACCAATACACTTACCACTTCCCAATACTATTATTGAAAAACTAGAAACCGATTTGAAAGGGATAAATAATTTTCAAGGATTGCAAGAAAAGTACGATGCATTAATAAAGGAATTAAGGGAAAGTGAAGATAAATGTAAAACTACAAAAACCCCAAAAGATAAAGTAGGACCAGAAGCCAAAGAATTAATTAAACAAAGATTACAATAATTTCAAGATAAAACACAACAAGCAAACCATAACAAATTTAAGAAAGAAGATCAATTTAACTATGAGAAAATATAGACAAAAAACAAGAAACAACACAATAAAAATACAAATAGAAAAATCTGGTGGAGTAAAAAAAGCCTGGAAAGAACTTCAAATATCCTCGAAATAGATTAAAAATATGACCAACTGCAAATATAATAAAAATATGGCTAAACGAATGGAAATACTAAAGGTCGCGACCGACTTCTATCGAAACCTGTATAGCGAAAAGGAACCAACATCTGAATTAATATTTAACAGTAACAATGAAGAAGAAGTCCCAATCATTATGAAAAAAGAGGTAATTAAAGCTATACAATCACAAAAAAGAGGGAAAGCGTCTGGAGATGACGGCATCACAAATGAAATTTAGTGTAGCTACTTCGGCTATGCAGTAGTAGCTATGCAATTAAGTGCGTCATCGGGGTCTAGAAGAACGCTTCGAGGGCGTCGAAGTAGTTTGTGAGGATGGGTAGCGTACTTAGACGCTCCGACGATTAGGGGATTAGGGTGAGAGTCTGCGCGCTCGTAGTAGCGCTTGGCTAAGCCTTTGCAGAACTCTTTGATCAATTCCAATTCGAAGTCTTTATGGAGGTCTACGTTGCGAACGTAAAGCACTCATCCCATCACTGGTCAGAAGGCTCCGAAAAGTCAAGTAATCATCTCTCTCAACCCCCGCGGGGGGAGAGGGGACACGGCTTCAGGGCTCTGCCCTCTGGCCGTAGTGTCTCACGGCACCCATGACCATGGGTGCGTCTTTTGTTTGGGTCTTAGCCCGTGGACTTATCCTTGATAGGATAGGGGAAGTGGATATTCAGGGGAGGGATGAGCTATAAAGCTGCTAAGGGGGGTCAGTCCAGCCGGGTGAGACCTCTGTTCAGAGGAGGCCCAGCCAGACGACCAGCGACCTCAGCAGCAGCTCAGGAGTCAGAAGGGGGAGGGAGCAAATCCCTAGGGAGTCGTCTCCTGGGAGCATCCGGGGGGCGAGTGTGCCATGGTGCGATGTCTCGAATATGAGGAAAATCCGAGACATCGGCACGGTGGAACATTCGGGCTGCCAGGCTGAGGACGTGGTCCTCGAGGCTCTCGACACGGAGGTCACGCTCGATTGTGGCGTTTCTCACATATCGAGGAGCCCCGACCACACGTCTCAGGCTGGTGCTCTGCAGAATGCGCAGTAAGTCCTTTTGGCGCGGGCTGGTAAGTGCATACCAGGCCGGTGCAGCGTAAGTCAGATGCGGCCTGACGTATGCCTTGTAGATGTTCAATTTTGTCCGAATAGGGAGGCGCGATCTGAATATTGGCCGCAACAGGTTTAGGGCTGCTCTGGCTGCGTTGCGGGCCTTCTTGACCTGGCCGGTCATAGACAGGTTCCTGTCTATGACTACCCCCAGGTAGGTGGCGCTGTGCGTCCAAGGGATTTCGGTATCGTGCAGTACTAGCGGAGGAGGCTTGTGGAGTTGCCTCCCAAAGACGATGGCCTGCGTCTTCGCCACATTAAGTGAGAGCCTCCACTCCGCCAGCCATTCCGGTAGGAGATCCAGTGCTCTCTGGAGCTTGGTGGCTGCATGATTGGCGTTCATCGACTTGGTCAGGAGCGCTATGTCATCGGCATAGAGTGCCAACATGGCGTCCTGACCCACCGGGATGTCATCGGTGTAGGCAGTGTAGAGCGTCGGTGACAGCGTGTTGCCTTGGGGAACCCCCGCCAGGATCGGTCGGCAGGAGGACACAGCGTCACTTACCCTCACCCGGAAGTAACGGTCTGTAAGGAAGTCCCAGAGCAGCCGGGCCAGATGATGAGGGACACCGGCACGGAGAACCTTGTGTAGCAGGCCTGGATGCCACACGCGGTCGAACGCTTTGGAGACGTCCAAGAAGGTCACCACTGGGGTCTCCTTCCTGTTGAGCGCCGCCGATGCGTAGTGGATCACTCGCGCTAGCTGCAGGGTAGTGGAGTGACCACTACGAAACCCAAACTGTTCGGGGCGCGGTTCAAGGTGCGCCTTGAAAAGTGGATTGAGCAGCTTTTCCAACAGTTTGGACGTCGAGCTCAACAGGGTGATAGGTCGGTAGCTTTCGGGGCGGCGAGGACTCTTCCCCGGCTTGGGCAGCATCACTACCAGGCCCTCCTTCCACGCCTTGGGGAAGTATCCCAGGCGTATGCAGGCGTTAAAGAGCCTGGTAAGCGAAGCTACGGCCTTCACAGAAGGCTCCGACCGTCACCGCACTGCTATTTATATGCTTCCTCCTCCCCACTACCATTCAAAGTCACGCGGCCAATCACGTGAGTGTAAGGCCGGTAAGAGCCAGCTGCTCAAAATACACGTATGTTATATATGAGTTTGCGTAGTACGATTAGATCAGTGATTCGAGTGATTGCGTTGGTAAATACGTAATAATGGAGAGGAGGAAAAAGGAGGAAAAATTCACCTGCTCGTTAAATATAGTTCCCAGTAAAGCCTGATTTTATTAGATATGGCAGCTTATTGATTGTTTATACTTTAGAGAGTGCTCGAAAGCTCTTTCCAAACTGATTGTTCAAGCTCCATTCCATCATCGGGCTACTAGGCGTAAGTAAAAGTTTCAACCATTCGTTGTTGAAATGCCCAAAAGACTTTTGGGCATGTCAACAACGAATGGTTGAAACTTTACTTAAGACTAAACTACTAAACTACTAACAACTAAACTATTTTGACAGCTCGTTTTTATTGAGAGTCACCAAAGTTTTGAACTACCTGTCCGGATCTATTTTTACTGAAAATTTGAACTCTGGACATTTAAGAGTAGAATGAAAAGGTTTCTTTTATATTGGCGTGCTCCACTCTCGAATGATGTGCACGAGAGTGTCCGGGAGTGCCATACGGCGGAGCTTGAAGAGCAGGCCGTTGTGCCAAACCTTGTCGAATGCTTTAGCGATATCTAAGAATACGGCAGCCGTGTCGCTGCAGATCGAACGGTGTACGTGGTACTTAGCGATATGTTCTGTGAGTCGGTGAACTTGATGAACGGCAGAGTGCCGTTGTCGAAATCCAAACTGCTCGTCGATGAGCAGTTTCTTCGTCTCTACTATTTCTTTAATTCGAGCGAGTACGATTCTCTCGTAGACTTTCCCAAGGCAGCTGATGAGGCTGATGGGTCTGTAACTCGAGGGTAGGTGGGCGGGTTTATTGGGTTTTCGAATCCCTATGACGGTGGCTTCCTTCCATTCGGCGGGGAAGGAGCACCCTGCTAGAAGAGCATTGAAAATCATGACCAATAAAGACACGAATTGGATCGGAAGATTCTTAAGGACCTTGTTGGGGATGTTGTCAGGCCCCGGGGCCTTCTTGGGATTGAGGTCCTTGAGGATATTTTTGACTTCGTCTACGTCGGTCGGGCGAACCGGTTCGCCGGTCGGGGGCATCGATGCCCACTCTGCCACCTCGGAGTCCACCATCGATAGGTGTTCCGGGTCGCATGGCTGACTGCTCGGTGAGCATTGCGCTTCTAAACTATCTGCGAGGCATTCCGCTTTTTCTGTGTCGTCGGCCGCGGTAGAGTTATCCGGTTTAGTGAGAGGAGGCATAGTCGCCACTGTGTCGGATCGAAAGGTTCTCGACAACGCCCAGAACGCCTGGGCCGTTGGCGTGAGCCCCTCGAGCCGAACATCCCAAGACTCGCCTCTGAGTTGTTCAAATTGGGATTTGACTCTTCTCCTAAAGTCGTTAAGCTTTTTACGGTTTTTGTCGTTAGGACACGCGTCGTGGTCTCTGGTGGCCTTATTTTTACGTCGAATAAGGCGTCGTAGTTTCTCTGAGATCTCAAATCTGCCTTCGGGCAGATCTGGGACCTCTTTGGAGCAACTTTGGAGCGTGTCCTGTATAAATTGGGTAAATTTAGTCGCGGCGTCCTTTGCTACGTCTACGGAGTCTATGATGCCAGGAATCATGTGCGCGAGAGGGGAGTCGTCTGCTCTGATGAGCTTGGTGAACTTTTTCCAATTTATAATGACTTTTGTTGGCTGGCCTGAAGGGCTGTCCGAACCTAGTTTTAATACTACTGGTCTGTGATCAGAGTCGAGTTCCGATAGCGATTCTATAGAGCGTATCCTGAGGGACACGTCCTTAAGAATGGCTATGTCCAGAACTTCTGGGCTGCCTATTTGTCCGGTTGGGTACCTGGATGGTGTTGATGGGCCTAGTACGGAGAGGTTGTATCTATCCGCGAGGCTTTCAAGATATCGGCCTTTGGTGTTGTGGCGGGTCGAATTCCACACGGGGTTCTTGCTATTGAGGTCCCCAGTCAGAAGGACCGAGGGACCCATACTAATCAGTAGTTTTAAGTCATTTTCAAGTAAGGGCTTGTTCGGTGAGAGGTAAACCGAAGCTATTATGATTGGCTGATGGCCTGTGAGAAATATCTGGCATATAGACGCCTCGACGTTTTCAAGGGCCGCAGGCGGATCTAATGGTACGCAATGCAATGTCTTTTTAAAATACAAAAGAGTTCCTCCACCTTGCGAGGTGGGTCGATCGTTGCGTATCAAGCGGTAGTTCGCGATTTTCGGATCACGTATGCCGGGTTTCAGGAACGTTTCCTGTATGCAAAAAATGTCGAGTTGGTGCGCGGTAACGAAATCGCGTATTAGGTCGTTTTGGCCGGCGACACTGTTTGCGTTGAACGTCGCGATCGATAGGGCTCTAGGTTTTATGCGCGCGAGTCGCGTGTCAGCGGACAATGGCAGGCTCCGACCGTCACCGCACTGCTATTTATATGCTTCCTCCTCCCCACTACCATTCAAAGTCACGCGGCCAATCACGTGAGTGTAAGGCCGGTAAGAGCCAGCTGCTCAACGTACGCGTATGTTATATATGAATTTGCGTAGTACGATTAGATCAGTGATTCGAGTGATTGTGTTGTTAAATACGTAATAATGGAGAGGAGGAAAAAGGAGGAAAAATTCACTTGCTCGTTAAATATAGTTCCCAGTAAAGCCTGATTCTATTAGATATGGCAGCTTATTGATTGTTTATACTTTGGAGAGTGCTCGAAAGCTCTTTCCAAACTGATTGTTCAAGCTCCATTCCATCATCGGGCTACTAGGCGTAAGTAAAAGTTTCAACCATTCGTTGTTGAAATGCCCAAAAGACTTTTGGGCATGTCAACAACGAATGGTTGAAACTTTACTTACGACTAAACTACTAAACTACTAACAACTAAACTATTTTGACAGCTCGTTTTTATTGAGAGTCACCAAAGTTTTGAACGACCTGTCCGGATCTATTTTTACTGAAAATTTGAACTCTGGACATTTAAGAGTAGAATGAAAAGGTTTCTTTTGTATTGGCGTGCTCCACCTTCGTATTCATCTACACTTTTCATCATTACAGATGTAAAACAAACGCCTATTTTATTACAATTTTTTTCTAAAAACCCCAAAAAATTCTCACTGTGACATCCTTGCTGGTACCTGATCCTGTGTATCTCTTCGTCAAGATTACAATTAGCTAAACTGACTCCGCGTATCCTTTGAAGAGATCACTTCTCCATATGATTCATCTTCCTTTTATTCGTCTTACCCTCATTTCGCAGCCATATTATAATGCCAGAACAGGAACTTCAATGGGTACTGCCAAACGTGCAGCTATACTAACATTCGTCTCAACAAAGCAGCAAAGGCACCATTCATTCTGTTACTGGCATCAATATGTCCTTCCACATCCATTTTGTATTTTTATTCTCTACTTCAGAAGTCCCAAGTGTAATACTTTAATCACTTGTTCTAATGTTTTCCATTAACAAAAATCTTGCATTCTGTCCTTACTTCGTCTCTTTCAAATACCAGATAGATACCAACTAAAACTTTTTCTTACATTAGAATTAGAGCATTAATTTCACACTCATCTTTCCAAATAATAACTACTGCATCATCTGCGTATAACAAGCAATTTACCTTCAAGTCACCCACTTTCTCTTCAATATCGTTTTCTTTTACTCCCTAGAGACAGCTATCCAAATACAAATTGATCAACCAAGCTGACGTGAGGCAACCCTGTTTGTCACCGTACCGACTCGCGTGACCGGCTGAGTGATCTCTGTAAACAGCCTGCAACAATGGTCCGCTCAGGACACTACCTCAGACAGTAGTCGAATGACCTCTCCAAGTCCACAAAAATACAAAAAACCTTATGGTTTACAGCCAAAAGCTTGTCTGTTTTCATATGGAGGAAAAAGATTTTATCTATACATCCGCTTTCAGATTTAAAATCTCCTTGGGACTGTAAAGCCACCGTGGGTTAATTATTAAAATTAAAGTTAAGTAGATAAAACTTTACCTTTTATCGCTCAGGCATGGAAAGTCATATTTTAATATCTTATACAAGATATAATATGGTTTACATTATTTTCATTACATATTATGTACTACATAGATCATAATAAGGAATAAAATGAACAACAAGAATCTATAGTCTTTCCAAACCCATTCATAATCTAAGGTCTGATAGAATAATGAAACAATTTGGCTACTCGTTGGCAGATGTCGCTACTCTTCAATAATGTTTTTGACAGTTGACTTTACCTCGTTTCCTTGTACATTTACAATTGACATTTGATAAAAAAAATGTTATAATGTAGCATCTGTCGATTTTGTATTGCATATTGTATATTAATTTTATTATTGTACTTATAACATAAATAATAATAGATTTTTTTTGACTGTGCCATTAATTATTGGTAAGTTTATGTAAATATACATTTTTCATCATTGTTTTACCATTCAACTTACCACCATATTTTGAAATATATTTATTAACTTTCTAAATTTGTTTTTTTCCATAATAATAATTTACTTTTATTTATAATATAACACTAGATCACATCTCTAAGAGTTTAAATAATATATTTTTATATTAAATTTAATATTATTATCATAATTATTTATGTGAAACTGTTTCAATTTTAATAATATACACTTTATTAAAGTAACAGATAGTATGTTAAAAATTACTATAACTTAATATTACATTACATTCATTTTTTATTTACAGAAAACTACCATATTTATTCATTAAAGCCATAATGAATATGATAGAAGTTGATCCTAAATTATTTATAACATGTCGCCTATGTGTAGAAGAAACAGGTGTATATCAAATTGTGCCAGAAGTTCAGAAGAAGATCAAATATTGTTTTGATTTAGAAGTATGTATTCAATTTAAATTATATGCAATTTATGCTTGTAAAAATAATTTGTGTAATACATTTTCTTAACTATATTTATGTATTTATAAACTTTCAGATATCACTCCTTGATGGCTTACCACCACTTATATGTAAGAAATGTGAGTCAATGTTGAGTCATCATGCTCAGGTTAAAGAGATGTTACATGAAAAACAGAAAAGCCTCATTAAGAAATTCAAAGTAAATGTAAGTATAAATACATTCACTTATTTAATATGTGAATTTATTATAATTATATTTCAATTTTTATTTATTAATTTATTAATTGATAATAATTACTATTTAAATTATAAACATCCCATACCTTTATGACTGTGAAAAAATATTTAGGAAAGAATTTATTTGTTTAAAGATATATAATTTATTAGAACAAGTCTTGAATAAAAAAATATATTATTATTAAAACTTATAGCTTATTACATTAGATGCTAAGTGTCGCTACTTCTATGAAAACATCAAGAATCTCCATTAATCACAGGTTTAGAGATTATTGGAGTTATTTGTTAAAGGCAAAACCACTGAAATTCCTCAACTCTCAGTGGATTTTCACTCACTCAATTCTGTTTTCACAATTCCTACATTTCATTTTAATCCCTAAATAAAAGACATGCTTTGCTATCTTAAAATGTGGTGCCATTCATTAATTTCATTTTCTTTTAAAACTTTATCATAGGATGATGTCAACAATTTAAAAGTCTTTGGAATTGACAATCTCAGCTTGGTGATAATTCTTCCTGTGTTGGAAAGCATTGCATGCTGGTGGTTACCTACATTGTAAACTTTTTACTGTCAACTAATGTCATTCCTTCACAATGGAAGAATGCTTATGTCATTCCACCTTCCAAAACCCTCAATCCCCTCAACATCACTGATTACCCTATCCTTCAAATTCTATCCAAAATCCTTAGTTGCTAGAAAGAAATTGAAGACTATAATTATTGGTAGTAAAAGACCTACACACAAAATCAATTGGGATTCAGTGCCTGAAATACAATACTCGAGTGTGATAATTCCTTACTGCAACAAAGTAAGGAAATAAGGTCTAATAATCTACTGTAACATGTCTTGTTTACCTTTCATCAATGCAATTAGCAAGCGAATGCATTTCTCTTTCCATTGGTTTAGGCATCTTCAGTACATTTTCCTCACAAATTTCATCAAAGTTGAAATGCTAGCGCAATGTCTTCTCCTTGCCATCCCCGTATACACTGATGTCTGCTATTTGGACGTGATCATACCATAAAATCTGGCCATAGGCTTCGCTTACGACCCGCGTATGTAGGAGGTACCTTGTTACTAATACTGCCTAATATGATTCTCTATGAGGACCGTCGTGGCGCAGAGGCGCAACGTCTGCCTGTAACGCGACGGTTACTGGGTTCGATCCCCAGTCGGAGAAGATGGATTTTTCTATTTCCATTTTCTTCGCTCTGGCATCTAAGGCAAAGCGCGGCGTTGAGTTCCGCCACTCAACACGCAATGCCTCGAAAACGGCGGAAAGTGGGGACGGAGTAAGCAGGGACTAAGTAACGGAGTGTCTTAACACTAGGTTCTTATGGTTCCTGCAGTTCCCTCTGCCTACCCTGCCATGTGCGGGATAAAGCGTGAAGCTAAAAAAAAAAAAAAAAAAAAAAATGATTCTCAATTTCATGCTCACCTCAATTGGCTCCCAACTCGTCATCGTCGTGATATTAACATCCTTATGTATCCTGTATGTTTTTTTAAAATCTCTAATAACCATAATTTTCCTTGCCTTGACTGGAAGAGATTCCTATTAGAAATAAGCCCACTTTTGTCATCATAACTTTATTTTCATGTTTCTTGATAGTTATTTTGTTTGTGGATATAAAGTTTGTATATATAAATGTGGATATAAAGTGGATAATAGTTTTTTCGATATTTATATTCCAGCCAGTTGAAGAAAATATAACAAAGGAGAAAACCCATCAGATTCCTACTACTCAGCAGATTGATGCTCAGAAAAATAATGATGAAGTTAATAGAAATAAGAAAACAAATAAAGAAATTTCACTTAAAATTAAAAAATGTAAATTTAACAACCATGATAATTTATCTATAGATAAAAATTCTTCACAAGTAGATAATACAGAACATGAAATAATTATAAAACCTAATAAATCTGCTAATAATCAATGGCGAAGAAATTATAAAAGACAGTTTGTGTGCAGATTTTGTTCTATATCTTTGCAACATAAAAGGAGCATGATTTATCATGGAGGAAGGTGTGCTATAAAGAAAAAATATGCACATAATTACAAATGGTGCTATGTACAAGTAAACAATATTAATTCAAAATGTAATTTAACAGAATCCAATGACAATGTTGTGTATGAAAAAAATAAAATAGTAAACACCAAAAATCCTAATTACTATGTTATATACTCTTTAAAACCAGAGAAGAAGAAAATCTCGTCTGAATCATCTGATGAAAATTTTATGAGAAGCAAAGGAAAACGTAAAAGACAAAGGCTAATTTCTGAGAGCTCAAATGATACACTTGTAATTGATAATGTTTTTGACAAGGAAAATAATAAAAGTATGTATTCATCTCAAAGTGATATTGAATGTGTAACTTTGGATGACTCAGACACTGAATCCACATTGAATAGAGTGACAGAAAAACCTGATAATTTAAAAAGTTTGACACATGAAAAAATGGTCAACAACATTGTTTCTATATGTTATAAAAAATATTTGAAAAGATGCAGTGTTGGTGATAAATGTGCAAATAATAGCAATGATGAGTCCTTTCTGCAACGAAAACTTTTAAGTATAGGTAGAAAAACAATACACAAAGAAGGTTTTAATCAAATTGGTCTATTGAGGTATATGGAACAAAAAGATCTAGATGTTATTTGGATACCAAAACTTGAAGCAAATGTTTCTATTCGAACTACACTTAAGGAGAATAAACAAAATGATGATGAACAGAACTTAAAAAGCCTAAGTCACATAGAAAACGATTACAAATCTAGGGACTTTGTAGATATATTTGAACAAAATTCTATTTCAGAGGCTGATTCAACTAATAGTAATGATAATACTGTACAAGATCAAGTTAGCAATAAGGAAAAGAAATGTGTTACTTCAAATATTAACAAAGAAAGCTCAACAAATTATTTTGTTTGTACTAATAAAGAGTTACCTCAAAATACAGATGTAATGGACAGAGATAAAGTATTAAACATATACGATAAAGTTATTAAAAATAATATCCTTTATATAAATGTCCCAAAAGACACAACCAATGTTTCTGGTATCAAAAAGATACTAAACTCTAATCCTGTAGCTAATCCTAAAAAACTTACAAAAAAGGTCCCAGAATTTACATCAAACTGTCTCAATAATGATGATGCAACTATCCTGTATACAACTGGTACTGAAAATTCCAGTTTCATCGATAAATGTTTGCCTATGCCCATAATTACGTCGACGGTTTCATTAGCAGCACCTGCACAAAATCTACACAGTCCAGAAGCAAGCCCCTCCTACAACGAAGCTGCTCCAAAAACACCTGAAATACCTCCTGCCAAGGATAAAAGTTAAGCCCGTTTCGGAACTTATGGCAGGAGCATCAGACAAGCCAAAAGGCGCGCTCGTCACCGCAAGCGTTTGGGCAGGGAGTCCAAACGAAACTCAGCCGCAATTTTTATCCAATATGGTGCCAAATATAGTTTTTACTACGAGTCCGATGTACTGTTAGCTTAGTGCAACCCGATTCTAACCAATTCCCTCAGTATAAAACTTCACAACTAAATAATTTGAATCAAGTGAATCCTAATAGTGACCCAAGTACAAGCACAAGCATAGCACCTCAAGTTGATAGCCGTGAGTTTATGACGATGCACACAAGTGAGTTACCAAGAAAAAAAACTCATTCCCCATTTCTCTACTTCAAGGAGTTGCTACAAATTCATAACATGAACCTAATTAACAACGCAGATCCCGCCTCTAATATGTGTTGTATAATAAAGTTTAAGTTGCGTTTTGAACAAAAAGGTATCACCCCAGTGACATTATGCTTGTCGCTCCATTGTCACATGAATACATTCTGTATTCAAGTAAAAGACTTACAATCTAGAGTACTGGATGTATATGATTTTTCTGCTTATTGGCAGTGGGAAGTATTGAAAGGTTTTAAGGGTGATGTCAACATTATGATGTTACAAAATGCAAAAAAGTATAGTATGGAAATTTTTGAACAAACTTCATATTTTATATCATTACTTAAGAGTATTATAGTAATAACAGATTATTAGTAAGGATTTAACTGCTCATTGTTAATATATAATTTGTTGGTCTGTTGATTGTAAAGAAAATGTAAATAATACTATATATTGTAAATATGTAGTGTAAGTGAGGTACATAACTGATGATTTAACTTTCTCTATAAAGAAATATTACTATCTAAGTATGTAAGTATTTTTCTTATTTTCTTTCAAACTTATAATTTATGAATTGTGTCTTTTATGAAGTAAAAAAGAAGAGATTTTGAATAGCATAAAGTGGGGTGCCACATTGTGTGATTCCAGACAAAAGAATGGCATAAAAAATCTTATTCATTTATATTTAAGTGAAGTAAGCCTGAAGCAACACACAACTATGAATGTGTAGATCAAACTTTACAATTAAATTTTTAATGACATTGGTACGACAACTAATGAAACGAAATAAAATTCATTATATTAATAGTATATGTTAATACTGTGCCATCTAAAATACTCTTCCTGAACAGGCACTATATTAAAATTTTTAAAAGTATACAAAAATATTAAATTTGTAAGTTATATTTTTTAAAGCACTCTAAGTCCCTGTCCCTTATTTTGAAGATTTGGGATGTGATATTAATGTTCATTTATGTATTATTTTGTAAAAATAGTTTATTCTATACAAATACTTTTGTACATGTATTTGTATAATGATTTCACCAGTTGTACAGGTCTGTGAGGATGTTCTGACAGTATTGTAATTATATGTTTAATATTACCTTATTCGTATAAGGTGTTTGTGAAGACTAACTTTTGTAATAAAAACAACTTAGTATTAAATCATTTTACTTTTCTTTAACTAATCTATTTAATAATCACAAGTTTCTATCCAAGCGTCCATATCGCCTCCACATCGTTAAGAACTTCATTTGGATTGGAGTGTTTGTGAAACATAAAGTAACCTTGAATCTGAGCTGGGCTTACATTTCGTTTCTTCTCCATTACTCTGAAAACAAATTTAAAGTTTTCCTGTTAGCATTTAATCACCTCTATGAGATTCTTTTTGCCAATAATCATCTTTCTACAGCAAAATAACTAGCAGACATTGTAAATTACTGTTTTAATATAATAAAAAATAATTAAAGTTTACAAAATGTCATGTACCTACAATGCAGGTAAAAAATCTGCAGTGAAATGGGTTTTGTTAAAAGAATAAATTAACAAAAGTGCTTTCCATGCCAAGTATGACACATTGGAATGAAAGAAGAGCAATAATTGATCCATAATAACACATACTTATCAGCAAATATTTTTGCATGTTCAGCTTCTTTGTAGAATCTTAAAAACATCAGTTCTACTTGTTCTCGATCGCAGTATCCAACATACTCTTTCATATCTACACGCCCGGGTCTAATCAAAGCTGGATCTAACCTGAAAATATTGTGTTGTATCAGTATCCACTGCATCTTCAAGGGCAAAAAATATTTATATGTATATTAGTATATTATCTTATCCTGATCAAAATCTAAGGCCATTTAAAATGACCTAAGTTTAAGTTTTAATTCTGGCAAGAAAATATGCGAATGTATATTAATAATAAAACAATGTAGAGTACCTTTCTAAATAATTGGTAGTCATGAAAACGATACGGGCTTCTGTAGAAGCGACGCCGTCAAGACAATTCAATAGTCCACTGAAAGTTACGCGATTTAAGCCTTCGTAAGCCGCCTTCTGTTGCGCCGTGTCCTCTCTAGAGACGAAGGCAGCGTCGATATCTTCTAAAAGAATTATAGACTGCTGAGGAGCTACACTGGGAATAAAACAAATTTATATAATGCATACATATAAAGAGATTTAAGTAGTAAGTTTTGACACTGATATAATTTTGTATAAAATATTTTAATTATTTAGTTAGTGTGTTACAACCTATAACACTTTATCTCTGCTTACCTTAAGAGGTGGTTTAATCTATCATCTGTGAGGCCCCTTTCAGATAAATTTAGGACACAAATATTGTATTCCAATTCTCCTGCTAAAGCCATAATAAATGAAGATTTACCACAGCCTGGAGGGCCATATAGTAAATATCCTGTATCAAATTAAATAATCATTAATAGATCTTCTGTGGTATAAAAAAGTTATAACTGTGATTTTTTATTATATAAGAAAAAAAAATATATATTGTACAAGAAAAAAATTAGACAGTAAAAACACATCTGTAAATTGAATGTTGATTTTTGATGTTTTAAAAATGAAGTATGTTATCTTATTTTCAATAAAATGATTTGAATTTGAACCAATAAAATGAATTAAATGAAACCAATAAATTGACACACAAATAGTACAGTAGTTTTCTTACCTCTTCTATATGGAATTCCTCTATCTGTGTACCAACTAGGATTATCTATAAAATCTAAGCAATCTTTGACAATTCTATCTGTAAGGCCTGAGCGAAGTACTACACTTTTTAAAGGTCTTCTTCGTCTGGGATGTCCAAATGGTCTCCACTCAGACCCCATTGCTGTGTACATTACAGTCATACCTTCATGCTGTTTTAAAGCCATAGTTCGAGCTATAATTAAAAGTGGTTTTCAAAAACATTGATTGATTATCATGGAAACATTTTATTATTTTTATTTATTTTATATAACCTTGTAAAAGTATATATTATATAAAGCTTTAACTACCTTCTTCAAGTATATTATAGAAAAGTTGTTTGTTTCTTCCAAAAGAGGTTAATGTTACTGTTTCCCAAGGAACACCCATATGTAGATCTAAGGTATGCTGTTCCCTTGTTCGATCTACTTTGATCCATGCTCCACTATATCTGAAATGTTACATAATATTTTTTGTAGCAATAGTAGCATTCAAATACATATTTTCCTGAAATGTAGTAAATCAGTATAAAAAATATTTAAAATAACAATTTATTAATTTTGTACAAAATGAGAGAATTATTTATTATGGAATTACCATATACTGTGGAGTTTGTGATAATAATTAAGCCAAAATAATTTAAAAGCCATTATTATATTTCTCAAATAACCAAATTTGTTATATATCTTTAACTACCTGAAAAAATGTTGACCAATGCTGGGTATGAAGTCATATTTAGTTTTTATTTGTCCTGTGTCTTTCTGAAGAAATGAAGTTTCAACACTGAGATGTTGTGTTTGTCTAGCTCCTTTTTCCGTAATCCAATGCAAAAGCCATTGATACGACTTATCTCTGCAAGGAACTTCAAGGGTTATCATACAGTGTCTTCTAAATAATAAAACAGAAGTTTGAAATCCTTTACGCAATATAGCAGCACCAGCTCCGACACCGAATAAGCCGAAGCCAGCACCAAAATATGGATTTGCTGATAGAGAAGCTACATATTCCGCTAAAGTCATGCTTAAAAATTAAGTTTAATTCATCAACATAATCAAAAATATTTTAAAATTAAAATATATCTTTAGCACATTTGCCTTCTCGATTTGACAATAAGCTTAATAATTAATATTATAAGAAATGTCAAAAAATGTCATTAAAAGAAATGTCAATTCAGTAGTGCGATTTCAAATGTCTCTATCAGCTGTTTTCGTTTATAAACAATGACTAAAATAAAATGTAAAAAATATCTGTAAACAAAATGTATCTATTAATAATTGTTACTAGAGATGGTACCATCACCGAAGAGATTTTTTTATGGTACCAGCATCGAAGAGATTTATTTATTTTTTTTTTTTGTATGGAAATTTCACCCCCATGGTGGGAATTTAGTGTTAGACGCTCCGTTCCCGCTTTCCGCTTCTCCAGACATTGTTTGTTGACTGACAGAACCCAAAGATAGACACATAGATGATACACTAATTAATTGTATTAATTTCATTTTGAACAATAAATTTTGCGAAACTTTTAAAAATGTTTAAATGCCTAAATCAAGCACACTGTCTCTCAAACAACCACGCTGCACAGCGCAATTTCTTAAGGTAGGTACTGAGTACTTTTATACGTCTCCATCGGAGTCGCTGTCAAAGCCGTTAAGTTAGCATAGAAGCCATATAGGTTTCTTAGAGAGTGTAGAGTTTTATAATTGAACGCCATAGATAAAGAGAAGAAGAAGAAGAAGTTTTATAATTTAATGTCCAAGTAATAACTTTTACTTTAGCCTTTTTAATATGAAAATGTATAATCGGCACTATCTTTTTAATATTACGTACATAAAATATTTTATTTAAAACCATTTCTAAGATTCTCGTTATTAGGGGAAATGAATAATTGCGAATTTACAATAGATTTACGAAGGTAACTTTCATGTTTAAGCTTAATGAATAAGCCAGGAAGTTTGTGCCATTTCATTTATGTTGTCACTTGTAATTTGTTTAAATTAATTTCTTCTTGATACTTCCACATGATCTCTAGAAAAACTATCTTGACAGACCGATGGACAACAATGTGATTCTACAAGGATTTCGTTTTTGCCATTAAACCACGAAATCCTAAAAATAATGAAAACACCTACTATGTAGAAAGTAAACATTGTAAATTTTAAATAAAACAAGTAAACATTGACAAATATTTATTATAATGAAACGCTTTTTAGATTTAATCTCTTCTAAAATAACACCATATAGGTGGTAGAAGTAATAATATAAATTTTAAACTGTATACAGAGTCAATTGTAATGATGTTGGCACTTATTAGTGCTCTCCCCGTATAAAGTACACGCGGTGCGGGTCACGCGACCCGTATCGTCGAAGCTGACGTCATATCGTCTTAATTTACTGTTTGAATTTTTTCGAACCATCATAAATAATGAAATTACACAACACTTTCGGTCTTAACGTTTCTATTTTTAAATATAGTTTTTTAACATAGTTTTCTCCTGTTTTTATTACACCCATCATTCACTTCTTTTTCTTGAGGTATTGCGTGTTGAGTGGCGGAAATCAACGCCGCGATTTGCCTAGTTGCAGAGCGAAGAAAATAGAAATAGAACAATCGATCTTTCCCGAGTGGGAATTAAATCCAGAAACAGTCGCGTTACAGGCAGGCTGCGCCTCTGTGCCACGACTTTCAATAATATTTTATTTGTAAATATTCATAGATAACGGCACGTTACGTCAAATGTATATTGTACAATCATTATGGTCATGGCTTAATAGAATAAAAAGGACGAATGAGAATTACACTGTTTATATTATTAATATTTGCACATTATGTCAAGAATGTGGCAGACTTGGCTATACCATTGGAGAAATATGTTGACCAAAAAGACATGTCCGAGTGTTGTAAGCGCCGCGTTGCACCGTCTATATTCTTAGGGAAGGAAGTGATGGATGCAAGCTCATATGTCATGCGGCTTTCTCGGTTGGAAGTGCCATACAGCTGTTCGGTTAGCGTGAGGTCGGTAACGTATTTTACGTAGTGTTAGATAATATTTAGAAAACTACCGGTATTTTATTATTGGCATAAAACGAACCGGTATCCAGTGCTTTAAGAAATAAATACATTTTATCTTTGTTTTGAACTTTTGTGTAGAGCTGAAATCGGATTTAATATTATCATGATTATTCATCTGCTATCGTCAGAAAGTTTGGAAGAAGCTTGTTCTGAAAATCCAAATCAATTAATAGTTTATGAATTAGGAGAAACATTTGGTGGATATTGGGGTCATATGCCAGACGTCATGATGAAAAATACTATGAAAAATTATACAAAATTTTACACCCTCAAAACAACCCAAATGTCTACTCGTACAACTGAGAGGTAAAATATGTAACTAATAATTGAAAAATTTTTAAGTGTTAATACGCACTGAGAATAGAAAAATACTAAAATAAATTATAAATATATTGAAAGCTCGCTGCGTTAAACTTTTATATGTTTTCTTTAAGTTTAAAAATATTTGTTACAAGCAAATATTAGAGTTGACTTTGAATCATTTTAGAATAGATACATATGACGAAGAAGAAGAAGACGAAGGAGAAGACCAGGTCAGAGACTCAGAAAAGTTTTTGGTACAATCAATCCCAGCCACTACTGACAAAGAATCAGACTATATCAGAGTGGAAATCCCGTTGGTGAATGTGTCCGGAAATCTTCAATTAAGCGACCCGCCTCGTCATACCTATAACTCTGAAGAGTTGTTTGATTTTATATACGATGTCACGCCGAAGTACATATGTTTATTTGTTTTAAAACCTTACATGCTGCCGCTATTTTTAATTTAGATACTATTTTAGCATTATTTAGTATTATTCGGTACGCGATAGATCCTTTTTTATAATACTTTGTTTGAGTATGTGCCACGGCTTTAACTTGATCGGGCCTTACCAATTTGTTGTTTGTCGTGTTATAAGTTATAGTTAATTGTAAACAACTACAATTTATAGAATAATTTCATTTTTTTATTACTTTATATGAAAAATAATGTAAATTTTAAATCCTATACAATTGGATATTGCTGTACATAATATACGTTTCTATCCTATCTTTAATTTTATAGATAAAAGGGATATTATAATTCGTCCTTTTATTTTGTTACAAATAATTTTGATAAAAAAAATGTCTTCTCTAAATCTTTCTCTAAATCTTTACTTATTATGCATAAAATACTAATATTTAAAATGATTTTACGTTAGCAATGGAAGTGAATATGAAACTAGTATAATGCCTCTAGTCCAGTTTTCAATAAAAGAAATGAAGGGCTTGAATAAGGATATGAAACCCCGCTACGAACTCTCCTACGACGTCAATGGTTTCACTTTCGACTCAAGGTGATATGTTATATTTATTAAAATGGCACTGGCCGCATTTAGACTGTATTTTTTTTGTATTTTTACAATATAGATATAACCTGTAAAACCCTTTTACAGAGACACAGCTAAATGCTGTAGTATATTTTTACCTATGCATGGGTAGATGGATGCACTTACGATATTAATTTTAAGTTCAATAAACTATTTACGTATTTTCTTATATGATCATGTATATATTTTGATTTCTTTCTTGTTTTAGTACATGGCTCATTTTAAAGTAAATAATTTACAATAAGCCATGTACAAAAAAATAGAATCCAGGTAGACGAGGATCACTTAGTTGTCGATCTGTCTCTTTATTTCTTCATCTGTCAGGTTTTTTTATTAAGATCACTCACCTTGAAAAAATTTCAAGGTCTCAAATTTCTAGGTCAACACAAGTAAAGGCGTTGGGTTTGCTTCATTTTTTCCGTAATTAGAATAAAGTTTTCCTGTGTTGACCTTGAATTAAGAAAATTGACAAGAAGTTAATATATTTTATTATTCTTTTATATACTTTTTGTAATTTAAATGTTACTGTTTTTTATTTAGATTTTAATAAAAGCATGTTTTAATTTTTTTGAAACTATTGATTGCATGTTGTAAATGCAATTGTATGATATTCATGAGGTGCATAATATATTTCCACTGAAATAATTAGCCGATAAAATATTCCTTAGGTTGACCTATAGTACCAAGCGTAGAATTAATATTAAAAAGAGTAATTGGATGGCTAATAGGAGATATAATTTGAGAAAGAAAATGAAAATTCCTTATACAAGAACAAACGTTCCAACCACAGTCTCTGACGATAAGTGAGTAACTAGTTTACGCAAAACATTATTAAATTATATAGAGGTAAAATAAATTATAAGTTAATATAGCCTAGATCTTATACTTTTTCTTAAATATATAAACAATACATTGTAATGAATACATATATGTTATAGAGAAGAGAAGTACATTAAGAATAGTCATTTTTGTAAATTAGATCTATTTGATTTTGTCGTCTACGTGGTGCGCTGCTTTCTATAGAGAAACTTTCATACTAAATATTCATGAATGAAAGCATTTATATTATAATTGTATCTCATGTTTTAGGTTATTTGCACCTTGGCCACATTTCACGAGTAATTCTACAAAAACCACTAAAACACCTACTCTGGATGGATTTTATTTAACTATGCCATGGAGGCAGTTTGAATATACATTCGATCAATTTAACGTAACTACACCAAGAACAGTAATAGAAGATATAACGTTAAAAGATATTTTAAATAATATAACTGAGATGCAAAATTATTTAAGTGGTATGTTCAAGTAATATATTACAATACAACTCGCAAGAAGTGTAATAATGAGTGTGTATAATATCAAATTCCATAAAAGCACGCTTTATCCCGCATATAGCCGGGTAGGCAAAGGGAAAGTAGTGTTAAGACCTCCTGTTCCCCGCTTTCCGTCTTTTTTATTCATAGCATGTTGAGTGGTGGTATACTACGCTGAACTTCATCTTATTCACAAGAGCGAGGCAAATGTAGACAATTAATTCTTACCAAGTGAGAACTGAACCTTTTGAGGACGGTCTTGGCTCAGAGGCGCACCGTCTGCCTTTCAACGCGAGGGTTTTTGGGTTCGATTCCCACTTGTGGAGAATGCTTCATACCACATTTCCTTCTGCATAACATGCTATAGGCGGGACAAAACCTTAAGCTAAAGAAGAAGAAACTATTTATTATAGGTAAGAAATAATACAAAATATTTGAAAAAAGAATCCATTTGAGAATTTATTTTTTATAATAATCTTAAATACCATAAATAAATCTGATTTATTATTTCCATTTTATTTTTGTGATTTTTTAAGTGTTAATCTACACTGAGGATAGAAAAAATACTTAAAGAAAACATATGAAAATTTAAACGATGTGGGACTCGAACCCGCGCCCTCTTGCACGGTTCACAAGAGGACGCGGTTTCGAGTCCCGTTCATTTTTTTATATGTTTTCTTTAATTATTTTTTTTATTATTATTTCCAGATTATTAGAGAAGTTTACATTAAAGTTTTTAAATATTAAAAATTAAGCTTATTTGTAGTACATTGGTATTTACTTCGTTGTTGTCTTTGACGTCGTCACCGGAGTTTTTTAGGGGTGCTGGAATGAAGCTTTTATATTTTATGGCAGGAACAGATATTTTGTTTGCTTAAATACAATAATTTAATATTGCTGGCGTGCTTAACACTAAAAGTGATTCCAAAAAGGATCAGTAACAACTTAATTTAATAAAATTGACTAGAGCTTTAAATTTCAGCATATCCAAGAACAAATTTGTCCATATTTCACGATATTACATCAACACATGGTGATTTAAAAGATAGCTTTAGTGGTAATCCGGATAGCATGTATGCCACCGAAGAGGTACAAGCATCGAGGTATGTTGGAATTGTTTACCTTTTTACATTTATAGTCGAATATTATAAAAAATATATTATGTATACCGTTTATGTTTACAACTTAAGGTCATGTTAATGCTTTTATACAAAATATTCTTTCTCATCGAGTAACTCTGGTACTTATGTACCGCATACGAAACAAGTATTGTACAATATTGATTGTAACATAACTTAATAATTACTATGCCACGCACACATATATAATTTTTTTTAAATAAGTTATTATTATGAGTATTGTATCTTATTAATAAATAAGAAACGATAAGTTACTTTCTTTAATCTACAACTATTTTTCTTGTTTTATTATCAAACGAAAGTAATGTAAGTAAGCAAAACATTGGCTATTTTCGCACAGGGAAACCTTCTTCTTTCGTTTCTCAATACAACAGTCAAGTGGTTTTTTTGCTTAGCATTCGTTATGTAAATGATGAAATGATAGAAATAAATACATAATTACATACATTGTTGCAGTACCAAAAAAATAACAAAATTTGAAAGTCGATTTTCTAATGATCATTATGTGCGAGAAAACACTGAGGTGGTCAATAATATTAGAAAGAAAATAGTCACTATTAAAACTTCAACTTTGTCGCAAAGTTACAATGAAAATATCTCCAACACTCATATATATGCTAAAGGTATGTTTTATTTTTAAATTGACGGGCGTTTATAAGAAGGCTTAGTGAATAAATAAATGTAATAAAAAATAAATTATAGAATATGTACTATATGTATATCAATATATCTTTCTGTATTCATTTTATATGTTAGCAAAAAACTCGCACTAAAATAATAAGAAGCTGTAATTTTTCTATGTTGTAATTTAACTTTTAATATCGTTTTACGTTAGTAATGATAATTTATAGAAAAAAAGTATATGGAACATTTTTCTATATTGATAAATTATAAAACGTCGTCTTAGTAATTTTTAGTAATCTTCGCCCTTGAATAACTAAATTCTTATTTAAACTTTACTTATACTGTACAATTATATTTACTATTTATGAACTTAATAACCTTTAAGTAAGTATACATGGAGAAATAGAGTTGTGATATTTTGTCATCGTATATCTAAGGGCTTTTCTAAATTTCATCTCTGTATAAATACTTATTAAATGAAATATTTATTTTACAGAATCCACAAATAAATATAAAAATGCACCAAATGATGACGTAATTAACGTTACTAAGTTGTCTACTAACACAAGAAACGATCATAATTTGTAAGTTTATTAATCAATAGTTCTCCAAGAAAATTTCTTATACAATTCATAATTTTAAAGTTTACCTTTAAATTGTACCTAGAAATCAGAATTATATCTATCATGTAGGGTGAACAAAAAGGTTAAAATATTATGTTGAAATCGTGGATAAAGCAATATATACTTATGATAAAAATAAATAGTTACTAGGCCGACGTAATTAAGCTGTTAACGGTTAAACAGTATTAGGATTTTCCTAATCCTGTATATAAAAATAGTGTTAAGTTTTGTATGTAAAATGGTAAATTAATCATTAAATACAAATATATATATATATATATATATATATATATATATATATATATATATATATATATATATATATATATATATATATATATATATATATATATATATATATATATATATATACCTAATAGTATAGAAGATTTTTTTCATATTTCGAAATACAACTATACTTTCCATTACTTTTTTGATGTTATAGGTTACCGAATGGAACGTTAGTAAATCACGAATCTTGGGAAAACGTAGTACAATCGGCTCACGTAATGGCTAAGATTTTAAATAAAACAGAAATAAATTCGACAAAACTGCATAATGAAACTTTAAATTTTATAAACAAAACAGGAACGTCGCAGCTAAAGTAAGTCTTATTTATACCTAAGTTGTAATGGGTTAAATTTAAAAAATATTTTAAATAATATTTTTTTGAACAACAGTAAAATGCGTAAAAAGCGTTATGTGAAATCTTTGGATATAGAAAAATCTCGGCCACGTAACTTAACAACACAGCAATACACAACTTCTGAAACAGAGAAAGTAAATTTATTTGATATTCAATACCTATCCCGTTTAGTGGAGCTGCAGGATGACGAGGTTTAGTTATTTTATAATATTTAAAATATACTATAGGCTCTAACTACTGTTAATATAGTGACAGCTGAAAAGTTCCAACGCTAAACGTCATATCACGTGAGAAAAACTCTACTGTATTGTTTTTCAGCTTAACATTGTGTCATACAGGTTAGCCCGACAGAAAAAACCTAGTATCGAAACATATCGTCGCGATACATACATACAAGATACAAAATGAGATACGTTCTCTGTGTTTCACCCGAATTTGATTTATATTATTTCTAGTGGAGCTTAACGCCGTATTTTGTCTGAATAGAGCAGTAAAAAACAATTGATTCCCGTGAATACGGATTTAATAAGTAGATTGCGCTGAAATAACTTCATTTGTTTTATGATATATAGTAAACACAACTATAGTGATTATTTAGACCCAAAATCCTCATATAATAATATTGTAGATTGGAGGTCGCGTAGCTCTACGCTATCTACGCAACTACGTAGGCGGAGCACTTTTTAACATCTGCGACTATCAAGAAGCCCAATCTCAACAAATGTTTCTATTCAATGCTTCCCGTTTAGTCATTGCTGTTAGTAATATGACGGTAAAGATATATTGTATATTTTTACCATGACGTTTTAGAATAACTAAGCTAATTATTTTATCAAATGTGAAAAAATAATAATTTTTATAAAGTTAAAAATTAAAAAGTAGTCTTGAGGATAATCTCGTATATATTGTAAATATTAGTATCATGTACATATTAGTATATTGTAATATGCAATTTGTTTTGGCATATTATACATATTTTATAATATTATATTTCATATTCCCCTCTCCGTTTTATTCCGCATTCATTTTTTATTCATTTCATAACAGAGGGTAAAAATAGAGTGTTGAGGCACTTCGTTTTTCACTATCAATCTTTTAGAAACTGTGTGTGTTTCTTATTTTTCACTGAAATATTTTATTACTCACACTACTTTACACTTACCTGTCCACTTATTTCCAAAGGTAGACTGGTATGATTTTTCTTTACCTTTACACCTTATTGATTTAGCTATTTAATGTGTAATATGTATGTTTATTTTGTGACATTACAAAATATGCATACAAAAACTAATACTATTTTTTTATTTGACATCGTTTCAGTTAGAGCGTATGATGATTGTATTAACTCCAGCGTTTCCACTCTACGGTAACGTATCTAGGTGTCCACCGGAGCATCTTGAATGTCAAATAATTGGTTCACGAGTCTGTATCGATTCTTTAAATGCATGTGATGGAATTCCCAATTGTGGATCATATGGTAAAATCATTACTTTATGCATAAATACAATTTTATTTAAACGAAACTACGTGAATCTAACTCTCAATGTTAATATGATATAAATTTGAGGTCCAGTTACATCAAAGAAACTACATATATTTTATACATATTGTAATTCTGACTTTTAAGTTTAGTGAGTTTATGCAGATAATTAGAAAAATATCAGGTTAAATATTATATCAATTGGAATTAATAGAGGATGCTAACAAATATTTTGATAATTTTAGTACCTATACAGATATTGAGGAAAATAACAAAAAATAATTGATATATTATTTACTTTTATCTATACATGTTGTACACTTACAGCACCTATACTAATAGAATTATGTTATTATACTTTGGCCAGATATATATGATGAAGATCGTCGTTTATGTGGAGTGTCAAAGGGCCTTCCACATAACATCTATATAGCAGCTTTTAGTTTTCTTGCTTTGCTTTTAATTTTGCTATACACGATTTACTACTGGCTAAAGCGATGTGTTCCTAGAGTCTCCGAAGCCTTTTTCATCTTTTCTGATACATCTGAAATTAAGTAAGTCTGTATTATAGATATGTAGTTCAAAAACATACCTAATTATTACTTTTAAGGAAATTTAATTTAAAGACATTTAGTTAACTAAGTATTATAACATTGTATAAAAAACATTGTCTTCATTTGAAGGTTTGATTTTTTATTAGTAATAGTTTTCGCAATTTTTCATAGAATCTTGTATAGAATCTGTGTATTTAAGATACTGAATTCCATCCAAAAATTGTGTATAGGTATGTCATATTATCTAGTCATAGTCTTATAATATTTTAGTACGAATTAAAATCTATAAAAATTCTTTAAATTTCTTGTCTTTTATAATTTCAGCCGATTTATTTTTTTATTGTGTATTAATCTACACCATTAAATAAAAATGAGCTTAATTTTTGATTAAGCACGCTTTTAGTTAGTAATAATTCTCGCTAAATATTGACGATTCAATGACAAGATCGACCATTTCGTGAAATTAAAGTTACTTATGAACTTACAAATACAAAAGTTGCATAGGGTTAAAGATTTTTTAACTTCCGGAAACATCAATCAATATATCTCAATGTCCCCAAGACTTCTATAATTTTTGTTTTAAAACATAGCATCGATTTATATCTTACATTTTACATTATTTATATTATTTATATTATTTATATAACATTATTTATATAATCTAGAAGTATACCTATACTTAACAGAGTGATAATGGTTCCAAATAGATCTATTGAATTGAAATAGATATAATATTTTTATATATCTTCACGCTTTATCTCGCACATGGCAGGATAGGCAGAGGGAACTGCAGGAACCATAGGAATCTAGTGTAAAGACCATGCTTTCCACCTTCTTCTTCGAGTGGGAATCGAACCTACAAACTGTCGCGTTTTATACGCTGACGAATATGATATTTGTAGGTAATAATACCTGCAGACAGTTGGTTCTCACTCGTTTACTTTATTATCTGTTATAAATAAAATTTTAGTTCATAATATTTTCTATAATATTAAACGATTTTTTTATATAGTCAGTTTACTTAGTACAAAGTAATAATATTACTAGGTGCTAAGTAATACAGTTTAATAATAAAATTTTCTACTACTACTAAGTAATATTATTCGTATCTATCAGGTGCGTGGGTCTTGATGTAACTAATACTTTTGTATATTCTCGTTATAGATTACAATTGGATACAATTATGAGATCACCAACTGATGTTGATGATTTTTCCGACAAGTTTGTGTATCCAGGAAACTTTTTTGATGATGTTTCTCTACAAGATTACGAAGAACAAAGCAAAAAGAGTAATATTTTCACAAGATTTTGTATCGCATATTGTGGTTTCTTATTATGTATAAAGAAGAATAAGAAAGATGACACAGAAGAAAAAAATAATAAAAATAATGAATTCAAAAAACGACCTTCAAGAATGTATTCATTTACTGAACTCGAATTACTTAAATATAGAACGCAAAAGTTAAAGGACGAAGGTGTGCAAACCGGTGACAGTATCGATATAAGAGTTGATAAAAATATTAATAACTTAGGCCAAAACAATGCACGTGATTCTTTAATAAAATTTGAATTAGCTAAACAAAATGTTGTGGATCAAAATTATAGTGATGAACTAAATTTAATAAAATTTTCGAAAAATAGTAAATCATCCGAAAATGATATAAAGATAAAGATGGAATCATTTAAAACTAAGGGCCTAAACATGTTGCCTTCCGAAGATGAAAAGGAAATAAAGAGTACAATTTACGATCGTCCTTCCGATCTTCCTAAAAAAATACCAGTTACTTGCGAGGTTCACCACGAAAATGTTAAAAAAGCAACTACATCGAAACATTTGAGATTTGACGAATCTCCTACATTTATAGAATCACTGAGTGTCGATGAAGATATTACTGAATCTTCTATGGCAAAGGATAGCTTTACACAAGGAAATCAGCATTCTAATAAACATAAATTAGAGACAATTAGTGAAGAAGATAGCAAAGATAACACAAGATTTTGGAAATTTAAAAATAAAAAACAAAAAAAGAAACACTTTTTTTGACCGCATTGTTTAATTAATATTAATTACGAATATAGAACACGTGTAACAAATTATCGCAACTTAATCCATTACAAATTAACGCATTGTAATTTGTATGTAATAAATGAGGATACACGTCTTGTTTAGTTTTTTCTTATTTGATAAAGATTTATTTCTCATATACTTTGAGATTCCTATATTTCTGGAAAATATTAATAAAAAGCCATACTATTTTTTTTAAATAGGACTTACTGTAGAAGCAGTCAAATTTTAATTAATTTTTCAGTTTGTATACTTTTTATACTTATCAAATTTTGAACAAACCCGCGCCTCTTGGAAACCATCCGACCGTTATGGTATGAAAATGTTTTTTGGCAAAGTGATGACTACAATAACAGTTGCAATAAATATAATGTATATAAATATAACACTATGTAGCAACTGTTATTAAACTAAATTATTTATTTTTTGTATATGTATATACATATATATTATATACATATGTCTGATTTAGTATAACTATTATAATATAATATGAGCGGTAGATTCCATGAACGATTAGGTACCGCTCATCTGCCCACATAGTTCAAGACATTTGCGCTTTACGGCCGTCCCGCGCCATTTCCTAATTAACGCCAATTGTGGACCGGACAGAACACGTGCCAAAATGTGTGTTGTCTTTTTAGGAATAATACTGTCATTGCTTGTAGATTTATTTTTAACGTGGTTTGACAACGCTGAAAGTATTGTACGTTAGGTATATCACATTTTCCTTTGTATATTCACGTAACTTTTACTGTATAATGTTCTTTTTGGGTTAAGCAAGGTTTTAAAAAAAAATTGGTAAAGTGTGAGTAGCACTCGTGCACCATGGGTTGTATTAATAACGTGTTTCATTATTGTCGGTTTTCTACTAAGGAAAATACAGCTTATAAAAAATTATACACTTAAATTTGCGGTTGTAATGCTCAAATATCTTGTGTTGTCTTTGAAATTTGATTTTATTTCTGTTGTCTGAGGTACCACCGACTTGGATAATTGTTAATAGTTTCAGCATGAAAGCACTTGATTATTATCAGAAAGTGGTCTAGTCAGATGGAAGTACAGACACACAGACTTAGATAGACAGCATAACTTGCCTTCTGCCGAGGGTAGATAACTTATTATAAGTACTATTGAAACTTCAAACAAACAGTTATTTTTACAGTGTAATGCAATGATAATTTAAGGTTTCGTATTCTTTTAGTATAAAACCCAAAAATCTGCAAATAGTGATGATGTGGCAAATGAAACTACGACATCATTATAAAACTTTAGACGAGTGAGATAAACCTATGTAGAATATTAATAGAAATAGATAAATAAACACTTCATAAACTTGCCTCCATGTTAACTAACGACAGTCGACGCCGTTATTCACATATCGAATTGCGTTAGAGCTAGGAGCTTATGTAACCATGCCGAGAGCTAATGTATATGTACTACATACGGCGTCGTTTTATTGGGTTCATCTAGGGGCACTGACGTATATCATTGCTTTTATGTCAGCTCCAAAAAAGATAGATGTAAAAGTGTCAAGCTAGAAGTGGGAGCCGGTGCGCGAGGTCATTTCAATTGAAATCAATTAAAGCAATTGCCTTCAATTGAGCGGGCGGCAGATTCAGCGTCGCTGCGTCCACAGAGAGATTTTATGTGAAGCGCCTACGCGTCGTCACATGACTCATCGTGTACTTGCTTATATTTTTTGAAAACACTTTTTTTACTTATAAACGAATAATTTTGACAATAAATTTGGATTTGGAAAAGATATTTTTAACATATTGTATATGTTTAATACATATATTTTAAATTATATAGATACAATTATTATTACGATTTTATAATCAAGCATATATCGTCATTATGTTACAACACAATGACTATATAATTACATCACTATTAGTGCTAGATTTTGGTAGCTTTGCCCAAGAGATTTTCATGTTTTAATCTCTAGGTATTTCGGCCGCTTTACAATTTTGCATATAAAAACACACATGATGCATTTGAACGGATAATACGATTAAAAATTGTTCTTAAAAATAAAATTTTTGGTAATATTATATTTGTTGTGGCGTAAGTTTAAAAAACTCGAATACATTTAATTTATAATGATATAATAAAAGATAAATCGTATTTGTTGATGAAAATCATATTATTATTTATATATATTATTTATACTTACATAACAAAATTGTCTCATTGTTATGTAAACCCATCATCTGGGTAGGTATCTAAGCACCGCTTAATTGAAAGCAGAAAATTAAAACTGCAGGAGACAGTTGAATGGACGGATAAAACGCCAAGAGTTATTAAGTTTGGAGTCTAATGTCATCATAAATATGAGATATAAAATTGATAACTGTGTATTGAGTGTATTGAATTGCTCTCATCTCATCGATCTCTCAGTCGATATGCTTAAATACATTGTCATCTGAATGTAATTTGTACGCATAATTGATAGTGTATTTATTATAAACGTTTACATTTACCATTGAATATTTATAAACATTGATACCAAGATTATGTACGTATATAATTTGTGTTTTAATACATATTATTAATATAATTTTCCATCTTAGAAGTCTGTAGCCATATGTCAATTAATGGAACTGTCTGTATGTCTGTCCGTACGACATTATTGCCACGCTGTGCCTCAGAATAGGTAGGTATATTACAGTAGATATATTCTGAAACTATAAGAACTATACGGTTGAAACTTGCTGGGTAGAAAAAATATATGTTTGCTTTAAGAAAATAAAAATACAGGTTTCAGGATCTATCTAGATCTTCAGTAATGACTGACTGACTGATTTCAACTTAAAAAGAGTATGCTGTATAATACGAGTACATATATAAAAGTATATGCTAAGTAATATTTTACGCTTACAACATAGTTTCACCACTGAATATTTTTAAGGAAAGTTAACAAAGAACCTATGAAAAATATATATTTGTAATTTTATTTATACAAAGTAAGTACTAGTATAGAAAATGTGATAAAAAATATAACTTTAAAATTGGATAGCATTTATTTCTTTAAATTATTAATTAGCGTTAGTTTATAAAATCTTCTATGTAAAAAGGTTTTAATTTTTAAATAAATTTGTATCATGTATTCCTACCTGTGGAAGTAATTGCTTGCTGCCTGTTAATATTCCTAGTTAGAGCCAGCAGCTACTGAAATATATTAAAATTATTGTAATGTCAATGAACAATTATTAAACAATTCACAGATTAAATATTCACCATAATTGTAAGCTATAAAATATTACTTTGAAAATGTACTTTGACAAAGTAAATATTAAGAATAAAAAAATAACTAAAAGACAATAAATTGAAAAGCCATGCCTCTTGGCACTCACTCATTAATCACAGTATCTAACTGACATTAAATCATGAAATTTATAAAAAAAGTTGTTTAAGGCGTGTCAAGATAAAATTCAACGGTGTTTTAAATTCAAATTCAATTCTTGAATAAAGTGCTTCGAGGAGGAATCATGGTCAATTTAAAGGAAAATAATTTTAAAATGTCACTATATCTTTTTTTTTACTAGATTCGGTTCATACGAATGCTAGATAAAATAAAACACTAAAATAATGTGTGAGATTTATTTATATAAATAGAATTTAATCTATGATTTTATGATTTCGTCTAGCTATTTGTCTGCTTGTACACGCACATGTTCAGATCTACTTCATGTATTTCATTTATATTTCGTACTGATGTTAAACCACAATAGAACAGCTAAACTACATGAAAAAATTGGCTATTTGTTTGTGACCAAAATTTTTCGTTACCATGTAAATGTTACATTTTGAAGCACACAAATCTAACTTTTAATTTGACAGTATCAAAAGATATGAGCGTTTATAGTAAATATTTTTTGCATTTTGTATAACTGCTAATCAAACTGTGAAAGTTACTTCCCGTTAACTTTGAGTTATGAAAGTTAGCACTAAATTAATATTTAATATGAAATATCAAAATCAAGAGGTTATCGACTAGAATATTTAACATGAATTTCAGCTTGATTCCTTAATGTCATTTGGAGGATTTTGTCAATATTCTTGGCAGACGCAAAAATAGACATAGGGACAACAAAGTGATATTTTAATATTTCCGTCTTTTTCTTTTCGGAGCTCTGAAAATGGATGGATATCAGCATAAATTTAAGCTTTTTAATTTTCGTAAATAGTATTTTCCTAAGTGAAATATCTACAGTCATGAAACAGATGCAGGACCCCTCGGTGGGCGGGTATTGCTCGTTCTTAATTTTTTCTTATAAGACATAATTTTAATTTACTTTCAAATATTTTACAGCTTCAGTCTGAATCTTGCATGTTGCTAAGAATCTAACGTTAAAGCCCTCCGTTCCTCGACTTACGCCCAAATAAACACCCAAACAAATAATTGTTATATAAAATAATATTTAAATGCCACGTCGAGAAATTTAACTACTACACATCTACAACCATATGCATATACCGTAAAACCATAAATGAACAAATAAGTATTTATATAGTATTTTTAAATTATTTTAATGTAATAACTCATTCGCCCAATATTTTCTTTATTCACCTAAAATAATTGTTTTTAACGCTTAATGATACTATGTATATCATCTTAGATTACTCCATAGTGTTGGTAAGTATGTACACAATTGAATTCATATACAAATGTCGAACGGAAATGTGAACAATAGAGAATCACGTTGCTAAGAGAGCGAAAGAGCTCTCCGACGTCGATGCTATAGAGAATACATTTTATACCTACAGTGGCAAGTTATCAGGACTAAAGCTTTGTCACTGTATCATTCACTTTATATTTGTACTATACTTATGAGTAGTGAGATATAAATATCATATATTGTATATTATACACACATATTATCATATACTTTACATTATTTATTATTATATACTTTACATTTATCTATCGTGTTAATTAAATGCTTTAAAAGGTAAGATCTAATATTGTATCACTAAATAATAACAAACTTGTACCAAAAGGAGGTTAATTACAAAAAGCCCTTTTAGGTTCTATTATGGAAGAGGTAAATTTAGTTAATACTTACTCTATATATTTTTTAGAATGTCGTAGAATGCCGTCCCTCACTATTAACTGCACCTCACATATTTATATATTTGTAGGATTGAATTGAATTTCACAGTACAGGTGTAACACAACACAATATTTCACGTAACAAACGATTGTTTATGCATGTTCTCAACAGGTTTCTTTAATGCTACATTTATTTCACAAGACCATGATGAATCGTCATGACCCACTTTAATGGACATAATCAGTGCAAATGCGCTTAAAAGTGCATCGGCGAGTGCAATTCGTGTTGTCTGAAAGTCACCAATGAGCCCAATGAAGGAGAGATCCCGCCGGCGAGTGCCAGCACCAACCTAAATAGACTCTGATCATCTAAATTGACTTCAATTAAATAACAACCGAAATTGTTGAAATGCGCCATTACTCCCTCAGCGCTAATCTAAGTGCCAATAGTCAGGGCGAATGTTTTATTAATAATCCTCTACTATAACTACTAATTAATAATTAAACGATGGAAGCGTTGATCGCCCTCTTCAGTTGGCGTGCAACATGTCGCTAGCGAAGACCCACTAGTCTCGTAATGTATATTGTATATTTTTACAAATATATTGTGAGCATTAACCCTATAAGTACAACGTGTGATTTTCATTTTGTTCACTCATATGAATTTAGAATTTTTTAAAGACAAATAAAATGTATTATTTTGAATATTTCCCACGGCTATAAATCATGAAATGGACATGTGAGTGGTACTGATACGGATTTATAATAAAAACCATGGACTTTCAAAAGTAATGATGTGGGCGTTTACACCCTACAACACTATTGAAACAAACAACATCTCGGTTAAATTTGTGGGAATCCCGCATGATGCGTTTGTCAAAAGCTTGCGTTGGGACAGCGCCCGCAGCTCGCGCCGCACGTCGCGCCGCCTCGAGGGAGACGACTCACGGAGAAGCACCGGGGGTGTGGCTGCCGAGCGCCGCTATTGGCTCCCCTTTCGTATGGTGCTATCGTCCTAAACGCCCGCCTCGCCCGATCTAATATCTCACTTCGGTTCATCTACTACGAAATAAAATAGCACTCTGGTACGCACGTTCGCCGAGCTCAGTCAGTTTACTCATTGGCTCTTGTGTTCGTTCGAGCGTCATATTATGGTAATATAAATTGACCAACCGCAGAGCAAATTCGGTTAGTTCGTTAAAGTTGATTAAAGCCATTTAACCAGGACGGACACGACGAAACGAACGGCGCGAGTGTCGATCCCGCGTACTAAACTAAATGAGCTTCAATTGTTTAATATCTGAGTCGATAATTCAATCGTGAATCGGGCTCATCGAGCCCAGAGTCTGAGGTAGCGGCAGGCAGGCGGCCGCGACGGAGCCGAGCGAGGTTGGCGCGGAGGTAGCGGGTGTGCACCCGCCTGCCGCCGACGGCTACATGTACGTGTGCGGAGACAGCTCCGGCGGCGCAGGCCCTCGTTACGAATGTGCTTATGAGGGCAGCGCAGCCATGGAGCAGCCTACGTTTGAAGAACATATGTTCGGCGAGTTCGGCAAGGACCGGCAAGTTCAAGTAGTCGTGGGTGCTGGTGGTGAACTGCAATACCGTGAGGACCTGCCTGTCTACGCGGGCAGCGAGCAAAAGCGTAAGGAGGAGCCCCTGCTGTTGCAGGCGGTTGAGACAGTTCCTACGTCTCACGCTCAACATCCACCGCCACCACCTCCACCTTCAACTTCAAAAAAAAGTGACAAGAAAAAAAGTGAAAATAATGGCATCAAGAAGAAGAAAACAAGGTACGTAGGTTATTTTAAATGAATAATAAAAACGCCCATTTTTATATAAATAAATGGCAATAACGTTTTCAGTAACCTATAGAAAATCAAGAATAACTTATTCATGTACTTACTAGGACTAATTGTAAAACTCAATATTGCAATAAATTATTCTTTTAATCATCTTGACAGTTAGGCTAACTTTCTTAAATTGTAAAGTGACTTGATGAGAGGTGCTACGAAAAGTGATGTCGTAGATATAGCTACGACATCGTAGCATTTGTTAAGTAGATAACTTAAATACTCAATACGTTATAGAATTTTTAAAGCTTTAATACAACATCAAAGCAAGTTTTAAAAGTAAATATTATAAATTACTTTTTGTACTTTCTAACACACTCACCCTACTGCATAACTAATAGGATGATTTTACAGACGTGCGATATTCATGACAGATGGTATACCAAACAAAATTTGGTCTAGACGTTTTTTTTAACGCAAATTATTGAAAATGTCTAAATAATATAATATTTTGATAAATATTTATAATTAATTTATTGGAGAAATTTCGGTTGTAGCTACTAACGTAATTATAATATATTACATTACACTAAAACCAACTCTCAGTGACTTTATAATAGATTATATACATATAGAAATATATAAAAATAGTTTGAAGTACTTCCTCGAAAAAAAAGGAACTCTCATGACATCATTTTATTGTAATAATTATTACGGATTTATAATTATAAAGATAGCACGGAACCTTGGGCCGATATTTTTTTGATTAATTGTAATAATAATTAAAAAACATTTAGTCATATTTCTTAGTAGATATAAAACTGGCAATAAAATAGTTCTTTTAATTTAATTTTTCGTTTCTTTCTTAATTGTGCATATATTTGGATCGGAATGGAGCAAAGTAAAAGTGACTGACTTCCAAGTTATTGAATTTCCAATAATAATTCATCACTATAATTACCCGTATCTCTGCGGGGCGCCAATTGCTTTATCACATATGAATCTCTAGATACGATTAGCGGAAAAGTATTAAAAAGAAATTGTTATTTTAAAGACCTTCCAGACGTTAATAGTAATAGTGAAAGTTCTTTTTATTTTATATATTCATCTTATAATATACAATTTTTACATTCTTATAACATATATTATATAGTATCTACACAAAGTCACTACACGTAGTTAATGTTTTACTTAAAAGTACACAAACAATTTAAAATAATGGCATTCTACTATATTAAAAGTGCTGTCAATTGGGCAACAATTAGAGGTGCGCACACGCAACAGGGGTGAATTTTGTTTCACGCTCAATCAATTTCCGCGCGTGCCCGCAGCCATATTGCACGCGTCAGATGTTAGATGCACCACGAGATGATAAGAATTTTATTTATTCATGAATTTTTAATTAATTGTTGACAGTACTTAATCATTTTATTATTTTTTTTGTTTACAGGACAACGTTCACCGCATATCAATTAGAAGAACTTGAGCGGGCGTTCGAACGCGCCCCATATCCTGATGTGTTTGCGAGAGAAGAACTAGCTCTGAAACTGAATCTATCTGAATCAAGAGTTCAGGTTAGTTCTACATATACCATACATTTACTTAATAATATGTAAATATAAAAATAATTGAATAATAAGCATTTTTAATACACTTCTTAGTATCACATGACATGTGAATTTAAACATATTATTTTATATACAAAAAAGTTTTTAATAACGTTTTTTTATTTTCATTAGGTATGGTTCCAAAACAGAAGGGCAAAATGGCGTAAACGTGAACCTCCAAGAAAGACCGGTTACATTGGCTCTAGCTCTCCAAGTTCTACAACATTAGGCGGTGGATTTTCTGGTATAGGAGGAAACCTGCCTGCATTCCCTCAAAATGGATTACCAGCTCCTGCAGATTCATGGTCATATCAACATTCATATGAGCTGTCTTCACACCATTTATTGTCTTCTGGTAGTAGTGGCTACCCTGGATTTAATACTCAACCGGCATATTCTTATACAACAGTGCTTAATGGTCATGACGGTCAAATGTTTGCACCGCGACACTCTTACGAATATGGAGAAGGTAGCCCACCACCGCTTGGCGTAAGGGATTATCCTATGATAGCTGCTCACTCTCCGCAAATGGAAACACACGGGCATGATGATAAATTGGAATATCGAAGTCATGAACATGAGGACAAATATTCATCTTGCGCTCTGCAAGAAGATCCACCTCGATATGCTGCACCCCCTGAAGACTACGACAAATGTGGCATGGTCCCGCACGAGAAGCACTATGAGATAGATCGCCACTCTGACATAACACAGCCAGTTGTGGTTAAAATGGAACCGAGTTCCGGTCAGCCGTACACGTCGCTGCCCCCTTTTTTGAATTGAAATACTCCTTTTCGAAATTATCCTAGCGCGTAGATCAATTTCGAAAAGGGGTATTTTGTGCCGTCTATATATTAAAAAAAGGCCTAAGTTATAAAAATAACACTTAATTTTGATAACTTAACAGGTCGCATTTAAATGCACCTGACCACGCGTAAAGCATTGTTGCTAATTCGTTAGGGGTTGTCCATTAATCACGTGATCTTTTTTTAGCATTTTTTAACCCCCCCTCCCCCATTGGTGATACGTAGTGAGGTTTAAGACCACCACCCCTCCCCCTTCTCAACATCACGTGTATTTTTAGTACCTACAACGAATCTTAAAATTTTCTGAATATTATCTTAATTTAAATACAGGTATAAACTATAATCTTATTTTACTCTGAAATTAAGGACCATAATAAAAATGTCTACACCGGGTTGCTTAATATTTGTTTAAAAATCGCGCGAAAGACGAAAACATAAATACACGAGATATCTTACTACACCCCCCTCTCCCTTGTGTTATTTTCGTGATTTTTATCAAACCCCTCCCCCCCCTTTCAAGCCTCACGTGATTAATGGACAACCCCTTACCTATTTTAAATAAGTTTAAAATAAAAATGAATAAATACTACGTAGGTAAATAACTAGTAAAAGAGTGTAGACACAATTTTTTTAAAGTATAGAAATAGATTTTTAAGCTATGTTGATGTGTTTGTCTTTGTATATTAAATAATGAAATATCTTAGGTATATTTTATATATATGTATATAAAATATATCCAATTACATATAATACTGCCAAATGACATTAAATTGCCTATACATATTAAATGTAAAGATTTGGTATTTTTACTCAAGCATTCCTTGTGCCTTATTGTTCTGAATTTAGAATTATATGTTCTGTCATTTTGTTTGTTATTTGCTACGGGTTGGACCCAACTTAGAAATTAAGTAAATAGAATTAAGATAAAATTATGCTTTGGGTAGTAAAATAATTTACACACAAAAGCATAAATAGCATTTATATTGTAATATTAACGTGCTAGTATTATACAAGTAAGTAAGTATACTATGTTTTATTGTTAAAATAAAGCTGAAGAACTTATTTAAAATTTCTGCTTCTAAATTTTATTTTATATTGTAGGTACTAGAGTTGTCATGAACCGTGAATCATGTGCCAAATATTACGAGAGTAACTATGTATTTTTAAATAAAAAGTATTTTTAAATGTACTGTAGATAAGAGCTATTGTTAGCAAATTATTTTCCATTTATCCACATTTACAGTAAAAAGATCGTTAGAAAAGTCATCAAATTAAAAAAGAAATTAATTACTTTTTCTTCATACTTTTACTTCAGAGTTCAGGGTATTCGCTTCATCTATAATATAACTGTAATGTATTTTATTTTCATACAATTATAAGTATAGGATAAGTTATCATATGAAATTTTGTACGTTAAGTTTTTGAAGCAATATTGTAGGTTAGCAAATATTGGAGATTAATAACAAAAAAGTGCTTATGAATATGTTTTATTTACAAGCCTGAATCTTTTATTTTATATCTACGATTCTTATACATATCTAAACGGTCAAATATAGAGGAGATAAATGAATCCGTTGAACATAAATATTATTTCGGCAAAAAAATGTGATCGAAATTAAAACAATACTTCAATTTCTTTGCATGTAATATATAAGTATATAATAAATAAAAAGCTAAATAGACTTTTATACAAATTCACTATTTAAAAAATCACAACACGATGTTATGATATTTTTATTTTAGCCTATTGCCGATAAATATCTAAGGTAAAGTCGCAGATAAAAGTTCGTAATAAATATTAGGGAATAGACAAAATACAAATATACAAATTATATATTAATTAATATTTATAGAACAGCATTTTGCTTGACTTGAGTTTGTGTAGATTTGCCATCAGTTTTGTTCCATACCCCATCTCCGCTGAAGTGATATTTTTTCTCTATTTCATACAAAACTAAGCTCAATATTTGGTTGTCAGTCAAATTATTGCAGTTTAGGTTTCTGTAAATTGTGTCTAAACCGATGTAAGGTGATTCTGTCGATGTATCATTTCTTCTTAATTTTAGTAGTAATTCTATATAATTTTCTAATTCAAATCTGAAAGATAGAGCGAAGTTTTAATATTACGTTATATTGACTATTTAAAAATAAACAATATTAAAAATTATGATTTATTGGTTGTGACTTTGGACTTATCGCTTACAGTAAGAGGTCACGGTATTTTAAGTAATGATCTAGGATACGGTTAGATTTACTATTTTTGTTGTAGTCTCATTTGTAGACTAGATAGATTTGTTCTGTGAATTATAGCTCCGAAATGCAACCACTTAGAGCAGGTCTAGTTATTATATTCCTGGAGGTTTCATAGAGACGGAGATTGACCATGTTCTAAAACGGTAGTTTTTTTCCGTTCTGTAGTCTTGGTTCTTAGTCAACGAAGAGGAACTCTATGTGACCTCTAAGTCTATAAGTGATTTTTTCAAGTGAATAGTACTATTCTGATATTTTTTTTACTTACAGCGGATACAATAATATTTGACAGTTATTAAATATGACGTCATCTTTAAATTTCTTCTGCAAAAAGTTAATATTTTCTCCAATGACATTTAGGGCAGTATGAAGCCAATACTTGTGTCTCTTAAGCTTGTCTAAGACAGATTTATTTGACATTCCCTTTGCATGAAGTGAAGAAGTAATGAGAATAGCAATATCTCTACCACATGCCCTGTTACCGAAGCTGTTAATGTATCTATAGAAGAAAAGTATCTTTTATTTTCATTTATATTTAAAATTAAAAAAATATCTTTAGTGTACTAGAATTAGGATATGTATATTTGTATTTATTTTTTAAATATAAAGTTTTGATTAGTACAATGAGATGCAAATCATAACATTGCTTTCGTAAGGTAATAATAACAGATATTTTTTAAATATTAATATATGATAATTTTTAATGTACAGATCCTAAAGTATATAAACTTTGAATCACTTTTACGCTTAACTGTACGCTTAACTTAAGTATGTCTTCTTTGAAACTGAAACGCGAATAGTTTTATTATGTCCATATTGAAACAACTGTAACAATAAAAATATAAATATTCCATTCAGTTAAAATAATAGCACCAAATATACTCACGTATTAAACACTTTACTTGAAGACACCAAATGGTTGAGACTGAAACATTGTTTTCTTGCTGCCTGTATCCTCGACAAACGAGATGTCATTTTCTTTTCATGGACCACCATATATAATACCTGCAAATTAAATACTATTAAAATTGTTCTAATTAAAATTATAATAAATATAAAAACTAATCAATGCGATGATGACAAAGCTATATGGTATAATTTAAGGTTGTAAAAAGAGTTCATAAACAATGAATAACAATGAGTATATACTTTTGTTAAAAAATTAAAAATGTCTCCCTTTTGTCAGTAAACGTAACAGTATTTATTATATGAGCTTATCACCTCACTATTTCTAACAGTAATATAATGTGTAAATTGAAAACGCAATAATTCGAAACGATAGCATTAGCTTCATTGCAGCATGTCGATTTGGAGACCTTTATTAATAAAGTCACGCACTCTCTTCATTGAAAAATTCCCTTGTTGTCAATCTTATAGATTATTACAGGAATTTTAAACTATAATGTTTGAGACTAGGCCTCAATTGTAATGAACTCGGAAACGCTATTTTTAACTAGGTGTTGGTGAACCTTCTGTAGAGTTCGTTGTTTGTTCATATTAAGATATTATGCAACAGTTGTAAATTTTAAATTAAATCAATTGTTCCATTAAGATATCTTATGGCGAGCTGTGGGGATTAGCGACTAAGTTGAGACTTGCACTGGGGAATTTTAATCTATCATTTAGTTTGCCTTCATTGGCCGGCAGAATGGAGTTCAAGAGACGTAAAAGCTCAAAAGGGGGGACGAATTGAACAATGACAGAGAAACCGTTAAATTCAAATTTTATTTTTGATAGTGCCTCCGCATTATTGTGTGATCATATGGTGTGAGATAATTACAAAAAGAGCAGAAAGAGGTGCCGGGTCTATGTTGTTGTAGAAAGAGAAATTTAGGACTTTTGAACTTTAAAGGGACCCCTTTTAAAATACATTAACACGCACTGTCCGAGCTTCTCTCACTACCTAACTAAATTCAAAATTATTTCACCAGTGACACCTTCGAAATACATTTTAGAAATAACGAAATAACAGTTCTAGAGAGGCCCAGATACTGTTCATATATGTCCTATACTGTTTCTTATATGTTTCCATCATAATTATATATTCGTATTTCACATTAACCAAGAGCTATAAAATTTGGTTAAAAATTTGATATTACAGTTCAAATAAAGGAAAAATCCAAAGGTTCATAACTAAAAAGAAAACCATCACAAACATATATGTATGGTTCAGTTCAAAATTGTTCTTTTACTTTATTTTCTTTTGACCTACAATATGATTTGCACTTGACTGTTGTTGTGTTTACTTAAAATTATAATATACTAACATAATATTCTGACCAAATAAAATAATAATATGATATCACATAATCACATAGGATGACTAGTGCTCTTCCTACTGACACAAAATAGGCGCGACGACGTCGATTTGCAGAAACTAGTCAACCAATACCAATATTATCACATAATTATTACAACTTACTCTAGGATTTGAGGCTAACACTTGATATTCTTTTAGATTAACAAGATATTCCAATCTTGTGCGAACTGTTTGAGGCCTCATACAATATACTTTAAAACCCAATTTTTGAGCTTCATTTGAAATATTATATTGCTAAAAAATAAGATAAAATTAAAACATTTAAAAAAAGTAAACACATATAAATGTAAAATACGATGTAAATTTAAAAAATCATGTACTAAAAATTATAATTTATAAATATAAAGATACCTTAAGTATGTCTTTTATTTCTAAAATTGATTTAAAATTATTTTTCAAAATGGCTGGTTCCCTTCTTATAACATCTCTGATATCTAACTCTGCTAAAGTAGACACATTCTCCAATATTAATTTAGTATTTATTGGATCTGATGATATGATGAAGCCATTTTTTCTTATAGTCTCTATATTAAATTTAATATCATTTTGAGCAATATGTAATGATTCTTGAATATCACACATAGGTCTATGTTTTAACGGCAAATAATGCTTGCAATAATCTTTAAATTCTTCTTTTGTTATTGAAAGTTTCCACTGCAAATATCTCTCTAAGATACTTAATCTTACTGTCACTAGAAATACATTTATTAATAATTAAGTATTATAATATTATCTAAATGATAATCCAAAACTATGAATCCATATATATTTATATACTTACAAATATTTGTATTTGTGTCTGAAAAGTTTATAAAATTGATATATTCTCGTGGCCAGTCGTTGAAGCAGTCATATAACAATTGTTCTAAATTAAGCTCACTCTTCAAAAGACCTTCTTTTTTTAATTGAGATATTGTTCTTGATTTAACCAAAGTATGATATCTGAAAAATATATTATCTCTATTTCTTTATATTTTTCCTTATTTACAAATTATTTATTAATTATAGGTCATAGAGACGTACCGTATAATATGCTTTGGTTGAATGACTGTAAAATTACATTCTCTTAAAATTTCTCCATAATTGTCCATTGATATAAGGTTCATACAAAAAAGATGTGGATTTAAGCAAGCATCTTCTGCATTTATTCCAAATTTTTGTAATACTTGCAAAGTATTTTGTAATTGTTCTAAATTTAAATTGTAAATTTTAGGGTGTTTTTTTTTCAAATTAGCTACATAATTTTCTGGTATTGATTCACCTGCAATAGTGAAGGACAGTGGCTGTTACAACATTGTTAGTTTGCCAATTTAAGTAGATCAAAAGTTAAAGATCTGATGAATATGCACCATAGATTTTACAAAGATCATGTTCCTACATGTTAAATAATTTTAAACTATACCAAAAACAGCAATACTACTACTTATGACAAATAAGGTTTGTTATTGTTAAGTTTACTTGTATATATTACTTCTTATGCATATCAGTTACCTATAACATTTTTGTATAAATTTAAAAAAGGTAAACTGTGGTAAAATTTTCGGCTATGCCAAAATATCTGTGGGCACAAATATATTTGCATATACGTAGATTTTGCATGTTTGACGAATATTTTAAAATTCATAATGCCTTTAAACAATATCAAAAACTACAACGTATTAGGGTTACTAATTAAATTGTACATTCTTTTAAAGATATTTCTGCTCAGTTTGTTATAACCCTATTTTATTGTTTATTTACGAAATAGGACATATGACAGGAGTCAGCTTGTCATTATTATGTTGCAATTTATAGCTATGGCTTTTAGGTGTGCCTGAAAAAGATTAGTTTATTCAATTTTAACATAATAATACTGGTAGTCCATATTAAAATTATAATTAATAAAAAATATAAAGTATGATTTGAGGCGCAAAGGCACAGTGCCTGAGTGTTAATATTGATAATATATGTATATATGTTTGTTATAAGCATTTATAATATGTATTTAAAGATTATATACATTTGTACAGTAAATAACATTATTTTATATTTATGTCTATCCTATAATATATAGTATAATTAAATATGCAGTATTATAAATTTTATTTGAATGCTATATATATATATAATTTTATTCAGAATAAAACAAAATCACATATTTATCTGTCTAAAAGTTTTATCATCTTTGGCTGGTATGTTATTATTGATCTATGGTTTAAGGCTTAAATTAAATGTCAGACTCAAATCTCGATACAAGTTTAATTTTTATCTTTATTTGAAAATGTCGTTTGTGCTAAATATTTTAGAATCATTTATTTGTGTTTTCTAATAACTGCTTTCAATTAAAAACATTAAAAGGTGGCAAGAATAGGGTGACAGTAGATAGATACCGGTGTATCTCAATAATTTTATAAATTATTTCTTAATAATAAATTAATTATCACAATAACAATACCTAACAGTTGTATATTCTCAATATAAATGGATTGGAGAACAGTATGGGATCAATTCAAACAAACTTGGCTCACTACACTACTAAGTCTTATTTTGTTTTCTGGGGTTACTTATTTCTTAATATGGTCAGAGGTTAGTATGTTTTACTTTTTGATAAAATTAAATAATTAATATATTTATTTCTATTTTACGTATATTTTGTGTATAAATAATGTTTTATTGCAGTGCCAAACAATTCAAAGTAATCTTATGTTAGAAGAATTAATGTCTGTCGCAGAAAGTATTGATGTACATACAGGTGATGAAGCTAATAGATATGAAGGAAAAGTTGTTCATATTGTGGGGCCACTCAGGATTCTAGAGCCTATTTCTGAACCTGATTATAATATACATGTGCAAGCTGTGAAATTACGAAAAAGAGTCCAAATGTATCAATGGATTGAGGAAACTACGTAAGAAAATATTCAGTTTAAAATTACTTAAAGTTTTTATATATTATTAGTATAAGTTTTTATTGAATTACTTAAATTTTTTATGTATTATTAGTATAAGTTTTTATTGATGGTTTGGAATGGTTGGGTAGAGTTCTTTTTATCAATAATTTTTGTGACACAAATTACAGTGAAACAGAAAATTTTGTAAGTGAACCAGTAGAAGAATCTCAGAAGACTTATTGGTATCACAAAGACTGGAGAGATTATGTGGTAGATTCTGCATTATTTTATATTAGACCTGGTCATCATAATCCAACATCAATGCCAATGTTTAGTGAAACTCATGTTGCTGAAAATGTTAAGATTGGTTGGATGTATTTAGGTAACATATTACGAATTATGCTTCTTTATGCTGTCATCGAAACAAAAAATAATAATCAATTTTTCTACACTCTTAGATACAACAACAGTAATACTATAAGCAAAAGTTAATAATCCAAGATGTTTATCCATCTAATATACTAGCTAAAAAGTATTTGATGAAATAAAAATTATCAATTTAATATATAACTATATTTTTTAATATATTAACCATTTAATTTGGAAACAATTTCTATTTAATTTGTATACAGATAATGTAGGAAAAAGAGGTATTACACCATCTCAAGTATTTACTCAATAATTTCAAATTCCACTTTCTAAAGAGAGCAGCACTGACATCAAAATATAAATAAAATTAGCACATTAATCTATATAATCTTCGCCAATCAACCTTTAGCCTTCACAGGTTCTGAAACATAATTGAATATATATATGAATCCTTAGAGATTTGGAAGTTTTTATCTTATTAGGAGGAAACTGTGCAACAAAGACTTAAAATATAATATTCTTGTTTTTTTTTCAGGTTTGGATGTAAAAAGAAAAGTAAATGATTATTATGAAATTTGGTCAGACACAAGACCTGATAGAAGTGATATAAAATTACACTCTGGATTTTATTACCACGGGAATAGTGCACTGGAACATGAAATAGGTGATCTTCGAATTCATTTCTCTTATGCAGGACGAGAGGATGACATTGTAAGTTAACTTATAGCCCCCTTTAAATTCAAAACAATAAATTTGGTACTTGATGACCTTTTTAATACAATGTATCCTCTTAGTTCTTTCGCATGGAATATTATTGGTGTATTTTTTGTTTTATATGTTTATGGTTTATGTTTCTTTAGTTATAAGTTTGTCAAAAATATAAAGAAGATATCATGGTTATATTTTTTAGCATGCTTTTTATAGCATAACATTGATATTATAATATTTAATTAATTTTTTTGCATAGAATAGAGAGACAGACAGCAAGAAAAATGAATTTGATAATGATAATTTTATTTGTTTTTGTTGTGTAAAGTACCTAAATATACATAAATTGAAGTTGCGGTAATCACTTCTGTTTCTTTATTGTAAAAAATGATTTAGATTTTCAATAAAAAAGTTTTTAATTATTATAGTACACTGCTGTGGGTATGGTTGAACGGGGTGTCCTGCAGCCATATAGTCCACAAAACTTTCCTACAGCGGACCCATTGTCTCTTATGAGAAAAGGATCTTATAGCCTTCAACAATTGTATGACTTGGAAAAGCGAGATGCGAATACCCATACATGGAAATATAGAATGTTGGGTTTTGTACAAGTATTTGCATCGGCTATGACATTAAATCCAGAGTGGTTGACTTTGTGTAAGTATTTAAATATAATTTTTAATTTTAATTTAAATATAATATGCTTAACCTTAAATACATAAATATATTCGCAAAATGTACAAAATGTCTATTGTAAAAGAAACTCAATATATTTTTAAATCTACTATATAAGAAAACAACAGCTTGTTCTTGTTAAGCTATATGGGGTAATTTTATAACTATAGTTCCATATTGAATAGCACCATATTGAATATTACTAATATTCAATTTTTAATTATATTTTATATCTGTATTAATATTTATTCAATTACTACAAAATGGAAAAAGTAACAGTCATTGTACTAAAATATTTTTATTTCCACAGTTTTACAGTGTCACTGGGTGTCAAGTAACTTGAGGCGTTGTACAAGATTGTGGGCTAACTTGGTCCTCTCCTTTTCATATACATTGTTTGTTGTGTCATTACCTTGGTAAGATTGAGTACTTTAAATTTAACTGTTTTTTAAAGAAAACCATAATTGACGCTTTATATATCTTGTCCAAATATTATGAAATAAGATTGTGATTGTAAAATTTTTCAAAGGGGCTTTTCAAATGTAACTCGTAACTTTTTCCTGTACAAGTTTAATTAACACTGATTTCTAAGCAATAACATTTATTCTTATATTTATTTGAGTCTGATCACTTTTTAATGCCTGGGATATACCCAGGTATATGTAAAATATTTCAAGAATTTATACAAAAAAGTAGTCAGAATTATTTTTATTTTATGATTTTTATACGTGCGTGCGTGTAACGGAAGGAAGTCATTATTAAATACAAATAATAAGGATCTTGGACTGCAAAAATACTACTAAAGATTATCAATCTATCAACTCTCATTCATAAAAAATAAGTGAATGAGAAAGAGATATATCACTTTATCACTGACAGAATAGTGTATGTTTGCATACTTGACAAATGATGTTTGATTTTGAAACACATATTTAATTATTTACTTTAAAAAATAAATGTCTTTTCAATGTTCGAGTAAAGGCTTCACGCTTTATCTTGCACGTGGCGGGGCAGGCAGAGGGAACGGCAGGAACTATAAGAGCCTAGTGTTACGACACTTCTTTGCTTCGTCCCTGTTTACCGCCTTTTTTTAGATATTGCATATTTAGTGGTGGAACTAAACGCTTTGCCAGAGCGAAGAAAACGGTAATAGAAATATCCATCTTCCCCGATTGAGTATCGAACCCATAAACAGACGCGTCTACAGGCAGACGCTACGCCTCGGCGCCCCGACGGTCATTATTTCTTTTTTATTTATAAAGATTTAACTCTTTTACAAAAACTAATTAAAGCTGTACTTTTATAAAGGGACGTAAGAACAACGACACTATATTTCCAGGCTAGTGCATAAGCCGTCGTTCGGTGCAGTAGTGCTGGGCGGCGCGGTCCTCCCAATACTGCACTACTCGCGCGTGCTGTCGCGGGAGGGCGCGCGGGAGGGCCCGCACTACGAGCGCTGGGAGGACCGCTGACCTCCGCTCCACGCCACGCTGCCCCACCTCGCCAAGATGACCGTCATGACTCTCGTGTACGCCTATATTGTGTTTGGCAGGAATTATACGTGGTCTGTAGATAAAACTTAATTGGTTTTTATTTTTATCTTTTTTTAAATATGTTTACTTAAAACTATCATTTCTGCTATATTTGTACAATTTGTCACTTCTCCTTACATCGTGAAATTGGCGAAGAGATGTATGCGGAAAGATCTGGACTAAATTTGTTAATTTCTAAATCTAAATTTTAAAAATAAAAATTAAATTTTATAAGGTTAACTTAAGAACGAAATCGTTGAAATTCCGTGCGTATATGTAAATGTGTATAGGCACAGAGGTGTTAGTGATTTTTTTATTTAGCATTATATAAAGACAAGAATAATTGTTCACATATACAATTTTGATATGCATTACTTCATATACGTCGATTATTATGTGTTAACCAGTTAACAATTATCATATATAGTGATTAAATAAAATGCAATGGTGATTTGTATAGCTTGCTTTTGAACCTATAAACATAGTTTAGACTGAAACAAAATATCAATTATAACTATTTATTTTAAGTTAATCTAGAAATGTAGTGTCAATTGATAATGATAAGAAATGTTTCGTATTGCTTTCTTTATATTTTATTATAAAAATAATTGTTTTAACATCTACTAAAACTTGAAAATCTAAACTTTTTATATTCAATTTCTGTTGTATGTAGTTTATTAAGTACTTCATATTGTATGACTACTTTAGTATATTATTTTATTTATACATAGTAATAGTATAATATTAAAAATGCAAAATATTCTCTTTTATTACAAGTTATAACACATAATTTATGGTGAGAAGCTTCTGCTAATATGAATTAACTTATAACATATTTATAATATTAAATTTATGTGAATGTATTGTAATTAATATCAGTATTTAAATGTCTAATAAAACAAAAGTAATATTATTAACTATATATTTAACTTACTCAAATAATAATAAATATTTTAAAAGAAATATTTAACTAACTACAACATGTTATTTTCTTTCAACAGATGTTACAGATAAATAATATTATAATCTTTTGAATTTAGAATAAACAATTTTTAAATATTTAATTATATAAAATTTTATTATGAAAAAATATTTAGTATGTATGTATGCACTGGAGGTTCTTGGGGAAGGCCTATGTTCAGCAGTGGACGTCCTACGGCTGACATGATGATGATGTATCAGAAATCTAAAACTTATTTTCTGACAGATTGGCAATTGTATATGGATTTTGATATACTGTTGCTTATTTAGTTTAATCATTACTACAAACTAAAACAATGGTATAAATTGTAAATTTATTTTATTTATATGTTTTGGTCTTTCACTGTTATTATATTGTGTCTGTAAAATTTACTATGGAAATTAATATTAATATTAAATAAACTCTACTATAAAGGATTTTTAAAGGTACCATATTATTATTACCTTATACTTCTTTTCTGTGTGCGGTCTAATATAAAGTAGCGAAATATTTGTGTTATACATAAAATATCTTTGGGGCGTTCACCAGTTTTCGATCATAAAGATGAAAATGGTGTTCATACGCAACTCTAGTATGATTATTTAATTTTTATCTTAAAATCGACTAGAATCGAATCGAATCGAATCTTAATCTATAAAATTGATAGGAAATAAAGGTAAGCTTTTTTTCGTTTTTTTCTCTAAAGTTGAAATATTTTTTTAACTTCATTCAACATTTTCCTGGCCCATGTTGCATACATTTGTCGTAGGGTAGGCACAGTGACTTTAATGATCAGTATAAAGACACTGCGTTTTCTATAAAAAGGAACATAATAATTACTATGTAACATCATTTACATTTTATGGTATGCAAATTATTATAATAAAACATAAATTAATTATAATTAAAATAAATTATTAATATGTTACTGGTAATTTATAATGAAAACATGTTTTATTTTTGTTTATATATAAATGTATTTGTCAATTAATTGATATTAACATTTTACATTAATTTAACATCTTTTATGTTAAAATGCGGATATTTATACATAATACTCAAAATTATTTAAAAATTGGGATATATTTCCTTTCGGAAATTCGTGAACAGTTTGTTTAGCAGCTTAAAGTTATTTTAATCATTGAACAAAATTTAATTTATTTTAATCACTCGTAGACATAGCGAATGAGACTATAATAATTGAAATTATTTGAAATCATGACACAAAACATTTATACATTATAATTTTGCCTGTTTACTATATTCACTTTCCATATATCAATAGATAGATATAGACGCAAACTTAGCGTAAAGTTGAAGTGTATTTCGTATTGCTATAGGTAGGCCTTTATTGAAATGAAGATGTTGCCAACCTCATTTGACATACACAGTATAGTCTTTGTAAAGGATCTTTAATTTTAGGTAGAAAACTTTAAATAATAGTATACAGAAATTTTCTTTTACCTACAACTAAGTACTTACTGTAATAATATAGTTTTATGTAATATGTTAATAAATGTAACATTGCGGCATTCACTTTCTTCTAAAGCGCATGCGTGAGTTTTCAGTCTCAGCTGATCGCACTCCACCCATTGACCCAACGCAAGCTTCCAAAATATTTTTATGGTTGTGATGCATTTGCTAATTAAAAAGTGTTTTTACAATTTCTAGTTAGAATTAAATGTAATAGTCATATTAAAAATTATATAAATATTAGGTATTGTTCCTAAAAATGAAGGCAGCAGGCGATGTCTGTGTGGATATTTATCAATCTTCTCTGTTTTGGAATGTGCGGATATTTATACTTGATATGGTCACAGTACTGGATGAGTTTAGAAAAACAAAGACTTTTTAGTAGAACTCAGGTGGTTCCTCAAAAAAACGGCATATCAGGGATAAGTTTTCAAGGAACATTTTTAGAAAACAATATCAATACTGTTATAAATAGGTCTCTAGTAAAGACTGATTTAGTGCAAAAACGATCAGTGGTGTCTTTTAAAACTGGCCATTTGCAATGGTCTAACAGATCTTATGCGACTCAAGTGCGATCTAATAATATTGTTGTAAAAAGCCACGGCAGTCCAAGGTTTCCTAATTTACACAAAGCGATTCTAGAACTCGATAGCGATAAGTACGTTTGTAACGATTTGACTACGTCTAATTGCGAAACTAAGACTGCAGAGTTTAAGGAGCTACTTCTCAAGGAATTCCAGAGAGTGTTGATGAGTGAAAGTAAAGTATTCACATCTGGTTTAGATTCCCAAAATCCTTATGATGTCCAATACGAAAGAGGAGCGGCGAAAACTTTCAATAGAGAGAATATTCTGTGTGCAATAGGGAAGCTGGCCGTGCGTACTATTACGGCTGAAGATGAACCTTTTGCCAGACTAGGTTTCCCAATTCCGAAAAGGCCATTGCAAGAAAATCGAATGTTTAACACATGTGCTGTAGTTACTAGCGCTGGCTCTCTTTTAGGATCACGTTTAGGAGAGTTTATAGGTATGTAAAATAATATAATTATTGCTTATATAGCTTGCGAGTAAATACTTGCCGACAGTGACCTGAAATTTAAAGGATAAATAGTAACATATACCTAACTATTGTAATAAACGTATGATTCACGTACACTATGAGTGTTCAAGACAGAATGATTACTTCTTTTTACAGTTATTGGACCGGATTTTCAATCCGTTACAAGCTATACTAATTTGAAATTTGCTGTGTAGGAAAGAACGATAAATAATGCACGAAGACGACGCATGTCTTATAGAGGGTAGAGGTAAGGATCACAATTTTAGTGTATCCGAATGTTTCCGACCAAAGATATTGAATTGAGGAGGCTCTGCTGCTTCATAAGTGTAATTTGCAAATAAAGTCCTAATTACGAGAAATTTGTATTTATTACAGTTGGTACAATTTACTATTTTCGATAATTAAATTTTATTTATAATTTATCGTTAAGCGGATACTTTTTTAGTTGTATCCTCATATGAAGTGATGTTCCTTATCTCTACTCTACATATTTATATATGATTCTGTATGTATACTTGACTTAATAATACTAAATTGTATGATTACTTGAAATTGTGTAGCAGCTATGAATTTTATATATACAATTATCTTGGTGCAACGATTGGTAGTACGATGCTAGGTGATCGACCGGCATTGTACAGCTATCGTATCGGATCTTTGCTTTGTGACCGCATTGTCATGCGCAGGCGTTGGTCTTCGTCGAACGTCCCAAATCGTATGCGAATTATATGAATTGCTATTGTCCACGGGACTTCACTGATTACTCAGAGCTGCAAATCACTATAGACAACTAGATACCTTTACTATATATCGCCAACTATTGCAATAGGATAATGTGGTCACAAATTATATGATTCAACACTAGAAGACACCTTTCAGTTTTCATTTTATTGAAGTTAATAATTGAATTAATTCTTTAATCTCCTAGTTACATACTCATTTTTTATTATTTTTAGAAGCAAACTATAAATTATAAGAAATGAAAACAAAAATATTGTTTTTGTTAATGCTTTAGTTTACATCCGCTGTGCTTAATTAAAATACTTATTATGGGAATTTTATTATGTACGATTGGTAGATAGCGATCATACCATGTAAGTGTTTTATTATGCGACAATCATTTGATTTATTCATGATCATCGCATCTAGGCTCGCAGAAATGCGCGACGGTTCGATATGCAGATATGGTACTTTAGATTGTGGCGCCGGCGGCCGGCGCCTGTGTACAGTATCTGTAAAACCCACGCGTCCCTTATGGAAAATACTTAGAACACCCAATAAAAAGCTTGTCTACCATATAGTTGAAAGATACAATAGATAATACACAACACAAATAATAAATAAAAATGATTTAAATATTTAAAAGATCTACAATTTAAATATTTTAATTCAAATAAATGTACGAGAACGAATGGTCCAATAGTGCGTATTGTAACACATACACATTGATCATATACTTAAAACGAGCGTTATAATAATTGTTGAAATAAGGAAATGCAGACTTACTAGGAAGACTTATGAGGAAAAACAGTAAAAAATTTAATTTAGCGAAACAAAATGATTCGCTTTTTCCAAAAAGTCAATGCTTGTTATTTTTTTCGTCTCTTAACAATAAAATAAATAAAATACCCGCAGCACCATTAGATTCTTAACATACGATTTAGTATGCGTAGTAAAAGTCATAAACGATGAATCATTAAACAAATCATTATATTTAAGTTGCATTGTGTTAGTCATTTGCACATGTCTTTGTCCTTTGTAAAAAGCTTGATAGGTCAAAGCACACTGTACTATAAATTCTAAATATTAATCATACAGTTAGTTTCTTTTAAATATGTTTAGTCTTTTTCAAGTGAATGCTTCACGTATAGGTAACATAAGATTCTACTTTTGTTCTATTTTGTTGTTTCTAAAAAAAATTAATTTTGTAAAATAATTTTAATTTGACATATATAATTATTTCAAATTCTAGAGTTTTAAGACACACTTACAGGCAAATGTAGAACAAAGTAATCCTAGAAGGCTTCCATTGCATCATAGGAAATAACGGCATCGTTAACTTCCATCCAGTTACTTCCATTGCATAAATATTTCTTTTAAATAAGATAAAATATGCTTGTATGAACAAAAAGAACTGGCGTTGTATAATAAAAATATATTATTGTAGATGTATAAGTAAATAAAGCTCAATATGAACAATACACTTCAAACGGTGACAAGCAAGAACAAGTGTGTTTCCTGCTAAAAAACCCTACAAAGCGATATCAAAAACGGTTATATTCTGATGATGCACATGTGCTTATAGTTTACATCAAATATTTTATTGATTTTTATATTACGTCCCTATGACAATAACTTGTGACAATTACTTAACTGTTAATCTGTATAACATTTTACTATATAGTATGACAGGCCGGTCATAAAATAGAACAAACCGATGAGAAGAATCTTTCATTAATTTTACTATGAAGAATATTTTCTTAAAATAAAAAGAAGGTCTTGTCAAAAGTTGATGGTGTGTGGGCATGGGCCCCGCTTTTATAATAAAGATGGAGTTAAATCAGAAGAAATAGTTTAATAATTTGTTAAGACAAACTGACGTGACTCATAATAGGCATTTATTTGTCTATCCTTATGTTATGTATTGTTGCCTTAAAAAATGTAATAAAATTAACATTTATTCAACGTTAAACATGAATAAGACGACAATGTTGCGAAAAATTACGATAAATACTTTTTTTCTTGCTCCACACTGTAACCAGCACAGCTGGGCCGTACAAGGAACCTAGTGTTAAGATACTTCGTTCTCGTTCATATCTATCTTTTGAAAGCTGCTTATTGAGTAGTGGAACTCAACACTGCGCGTTGTTTAGTTTGATCAGAGTAGAAAAAATGAAAGCAATTCATTTTTCGCGTGTCGAACTCGAATCTACAACCGTTGCGTAACAGTCAGTTGCTATACGACTTGCCACGGCTGCTTATTATTATGGATTAGTTAATGCAGATTTTAAAGGGAAGTAAAATGGTATACCGGCCTTTTCCCTGCCTCGCGATAATTCTATTGCATATGACTATATTTATGTGTAGTATATGTTTTTTAACAGAAAATAGTAGTCGTCTTTTTTTATGCTTATAATGTCCTTTTGTTGTGCCTTATGACTTCGCACATACAAAGGAACCAAAAAATTCAGAAATTCAGAAACCAACACAAAGATTTTTGCAAAAAACTTATTTTAAACAAAAAAGTCAGACTTCAAATAAAAACATTGCTTTAAAAATTTGCATTGCATTTAAAAATCACGAAGTTGTGACAAGTTATGGTTGAGTGAATAAGTAAAAAATAAAGTTTTCCTACCGGCCATAATGTTTACGTTGTAGGTTCACTTGCCAGTCATCAGCCCACGCGTCCATAAACAACGTATAATTTATAGTTTGCTTACTATTGTGCATATGTTGAACTGTACACCAAGTATGCGAAAACATTGTGAAATTTAAAAGGGGAATTGTTTAATAGATTTGTTGATAAGCTTTTCTATGAAACTTGTTTTGAATTTCTTATAAAATTGTTTGTGGAAATTATTGTGGCTTATGGATGCCATACTATACATTTTGAACGTATAGATGCCTAGGTAATAGATTAGACTTTTGATTTAACGTTAGGGTTATTATGTGCACCCTACTTTAAGAAAAATTGATTCTGACAATATATAAATAATAAAAAATGTGCTGCATAATTAAGTAAAAAAAAATTTACTAAAGTTTTACTACAAGTGTCGCAAGAAGCTATATTTCATACGGACAATAGAATAAACTTGTCTTATATAATGCACTACATACATTATTAAATAGTTTTATCTTTTAATAAGTAGTCTCGTTTTTCTTTCATGTGACTGTCGCACGTGACCTCTATGGAGAAATACATACTTTAAAATACAACACTCCGCTAAATTTTCCTTGTACTGGAGATTCATACGTCACTAGTCACCTACTTACCTACCTATTCTCTTAAAGGAAGCAATCGTTTCACTTAACAAAGTGTACTTAATTAGTATTTAGTAGTAATTAAATTATTATGTAACGCTAAACACTTTGTTTACTTCCATTGTTTTGCTTTCTTATACATTTCAAATAAGTTTCACGTGTTTATTTGATTTTTACATTTATTTCAATATGTTGGATTGTGTCGTATTTGTGAAGTAGAGCAGAAAATTGAATAGAGCCTCAATCTATAATCAAGGCCTTTTTGTAAACTGCTTATGGCAAATAAAATTGAGATTGCAGCTATCTAATATAGGCTGGCAGTATTGTATAAGAAAACACAAAAGCATTGTGAGTTGCAATATTATATTAGCTTTAGAAATGTTTAAACGAATGAACATAACAAGTAGGAATTAAATAATATAAAAATTTTATGGAAACACTCTTACTTAAGAATAAAATTCTATTTTGTGTTAATTCAGAACTTTTTATTGAATTTAATATATATCTTAAAAACATCTATACCTTTATTTCAAAGGAAGAAATTAGTGTGTTGATTAATAGAACATGATGCATTGCTTTGTCTTGATAGAGCAGGGATATGAAATGAAATGAAACCATATTATTTACAGTCAAATACTGTCTCATATCATAATGGCTGCAACTAACCAAGAGCTCGATTAGAGCTTATTACAATTAGTCACTGTTCTTTTCCTCTTTATTTTTTGATAGCTCCACACGTAGTATATGGCGTGTATTCGGAGAAAAATAAAGTATAGTACTTCACTTATTAAACTTAAAATATATTTATTTAAGTGAAAATATTATCTTATTATTGCTTTTTTGTCTACATTAGAAACTAAGCAATTTATGACTATAAGGTATTTTTATAATTACAGATTCTCATGATATGGTGTTAAGATTTAATAACGCTCCAACAGAAAATTTCACCGAAGACGTTGGATCAAAAACCAGTTTTCGTGTTCTTAATTCGCAGGTAATTTTAGAAAATGAAGTCATCAAAATTAGTGATTAACTAGCAAGGACTGAAAGACATCATATGTCTCCACTAAAAGATAATATTATTTGAGATCACTGTATTGTGTTTTACGAGTGATATCGAAATAAAAACAAAAGAATTTTGTTTCTACTATATCCATGAACAGGGCGTTTGAAACAGAGTGTTTAGTCAATTAAAACATACGCAAAAGTAAATATAATATATACATTTTTTTGTTATTCACCAAGTAAAAAATTGTTTATTCTTAAATATTCTATTATAATAATATACATTGGAAATACAACACATAAATTAATTGAAATTGAATTGAAATTATTGAGAAACAAGTGTGAAATTTTATTAGCTCAAAATACAAAAGATATATGGCTAACAAGAGTATCATTATTTTTTAAAGAAATTAAAATTTAAAAATGGAATGTAGTTATTTGGGGACATCAGTAGCAAATGTTTACTGCGTTTGGTGTCTGATGTTCTTTCATATAATATTTGAAATATTACAGACATTATTACCTTTAACTGAAAGTTTTATTGTAAATTAGATGGTAAATACGGAAACGTTTCAGGAAGAGTCAGCTAAATGAGCTTTCATTCAATAACTCGTAGCAAGTTTAAATAATGTTTTATTACATGGAATCCTCATTATTCTCAGTATTATAGGTTACGTAAAGAATATAAAATATTTTAAACATTCCAACCATCTCCAATACCCTTCTAGACTAAGAATAAATTTGAATGCTAACTGCAGAAAGTAGAGGACAAAGTACCGGCCGGCTACAAATAGTTGTACTAGGAAAAGAGATGGAACAGAAGATAAATCATTTATTATATGTTATAATAGAGATCTAGATGTTCTATGCTCTAAGTCCACGCGATAGGGAAGTGGTCATGTCACTTATCTTTCGCATATTTGCCGGACAGCCACGTTGCTTTCTGGGCCAACGTACTAGAGTGCGAATGTGAGTGTCAAGGTCTAGGTCTAGGTCTTCTTTTATTGATCTGCCACTTGGTTAATACAGTAATAGAATAAAAGTTGATCAAATTGAGGTTGCTTTGAGTTCGCATTTGCCTCAGTATATTATTATTGTGTATAAAATGGGGGCTCGAGGGGTTTTGGGAGAGTGTCAAGGATGTATTTAATGAAATGGCAAAAGAAAAATCGATAACAATATGCGGTATCTTAAATTGAACTTTCAATAATATCAAAATAATAGTAATTGCAAAATATATGAGTTACTTAGTTAATAATACTTAATTTTCTTTTAAAAAAACACTATATTGAAAAAACAAACCTATCTTTAATAGTCCATTGTAACGTTACATTTATTAGAGGACTCAATTTTATTTTTGAGGTAAGTTTCTGGGCTCGCCACCCTTGTCGCCCGTTCTTTTGAAAAAGAAGGGGGGGGGGGGAACACTTCCTTCGCGATATCTCGCGATATGCCTACAAATATTTTCATATAATTTTTTGCCCTAAATTTAAAATTGAAAAAGTTATAAGCAAAAAAGTGTTTTTTTTTATACTAATTTTCTTTTTTGCTCTATAACATTGTTTTATACATTTTACAAAAAAAAATATCTCAGACCAATCTTTTAGATAATCTTCTTACGAAAATTTTTGTATGAATTTTTTTTTAATTTCATTCATCTTAAACGCTGTTACAGCGCTCGAACGTCGACCGGGTTCAATAAGAATTCAATTAGAATCCAGTAAATATACTCTCACAATTTTTTAAAAATTTTACTTATTTATTTTTTTCAAATCTTTTTAAGCCTGCAGATCTTACCTCAATGTGGCGGTATATTTACGTAATTAAATGTTTTGTTAGTCTTTTGAATGTCATCTGTTAGAAAGTCATATAATAAATAAATAAAATATATGCATATAATAAATAAATATATGCAAAACATTTTAAAATCTTTGCATTATATTTAATACTTGTTTTCAGGTAGTTACTAAGCCAGAATATGATTTTTTAGAAAATAAGTTGTTTAACAATGTTTCTATACTTATATGGGATCCTGCAAATTTTTCTTCGACACTGGAAGAGTGGTATCGCCATCCAGATTTTCCAGTTTTTTCAGTATATAAAAGGTAATTTTGTATAATACATCTCTATGATGTTGTGTATATTTCTTTAATAAAGTAATAATATAATTATTGCGTCGTTACTTTAGATTACTCAAACGTCGAAGCGAAGTTGACGTGCATCTTTTGCATCCCCGTGTTTTATGGGATTTATGGACGGTGTTACAAGATTCTTCTACATATCGGTTACGCCGAAATCCACCGTCTTCTGGTTTTATAGGTAATTTGCAGGTTTTATTGACAAAAAAATAATAATTAAAAAATATTATATAAAATTGCAGTATAAATGGTATTATAAAATAATAAACTTCTTATGTACAGGAATATGGTTCTCAATACAACGTTGCAACCGTGTTCGCGTGTTTGAATACGTACCATCAGTCCGAGCGACGCGGCGGTGTCACTACCACGGCTCAGTTGAAGACGTGGGCTGCACCCTCGGTGCTTGGCACCCCCTTGCCCAGGAGAAGCTAATCGCACACCGTATGAGTGACAATTCCGACATAGACATATTTCAGCGAGGCTTCATTGATATTCCAGGTGTAAAGACTGTTTCTTGCTAAAAATAATACGAAACATTGATTAATAGTACATATGTATACGTTAAAAGTCAAAATTCGTAAAATTTTATTATTTATATTAATTACATGGCCATACTTTATTGAAAAATAAAAGAACGTAACTGTAAATTTATTTATATGAATAATGTATTGCAATAAATACTATTGGAATTTTTCCTTGTATGATTTTGGAGTTTTGATTTCGCCAGTGTTTTAAAATGATAGCTAGCTACTTATTATGAAAAGACAACTCAGAAAAAGAGGTGAGTAGATAGTAGTGTAGTAGTGATGTAACGAATATTCGCATTCACATTCGAATTCGCGAAAATTCGCACGTTTAATGAATGTTAGGAATCAAAATTTTTGACGACAATAATGAGTTTTAAAAATCTAAATCAGTATACTTTTTGTGTTTTTTAATACAAAAAATAGTAACTTAACCTCGTAATCACATTATCAGTCTTCATTATATCTCACGAAACAATTTCTTTAATGCAATCTAAGCAAACAAAAATCAATTCTCTCTCCCTTCTAAAAAAGTTTTATTAGCTAAAGCGGCACAGGTTTTTAATTGCTTGCCGTAAACATTTGGCGCCAAATTTAAAAGAATTACTGAATATTCGCATTCAGCATTCGCGAATGTCGGTAGCAAATATTCGCATTCGCATTCGCCAGTGTTAACATCACTAGTAGGTAGTATTGATAGTGTATATAAAAGTTAAGTAATCTTTCTTTATATTTATCATTTCGAATCCATAGTTATAACAATATTGATATAACCGAAAGCAAATAATCACTGCCGAACTAAACTAATATTTATGTAGATATATTGTTAAATTATGTTTAATTTTAATATTACATAGTTAAACATTTTACACTTAACATGTTTATGTTAAAAGTATGTGCTATTAAAGATAATAATCAAAATAAAAGCTTGGACGGGTTATATGGCCTTTGCAAGATAATCTTAGTTTTTTATTTTTATGAAAATTACAGTATTATGTGAATACCGTTACAAAAACAAAATATACTGGAGAAATGCTGTTAGTTTGCTGTAAACAAACTTAATGACTGTACAGCCTAAAATATAAAAATTCCTTGAAAAATGTAGACATGGAGCTTGATAACATATTAGGAATGATCATGATAAATCGTCAAATCATTGCGCGAAATATATATCTTTTACTGTAAACAAAATGTGGGCAACAATAAGCGTAAACATTAACTGTATTGTGTTTGTTTTTTTTTCGTCTCCCTTGTAATTAAATATTACTGTCATTCTTAAAATACGAAAAACTTGTACTTAATTAATTAATAGAATAAGGAAATGAGTAGTTGCATCCAAGAATATTAAATTTCATGTTAAATAACTAAGTATTTCCTATGAAATGCCGTTCAATAATTTGGTGACATTTTACACGTCACGGCCCATGATCTCAATAACATTGGGGCTTATTTGTAATTATTGCTACATTATGTTTGGCCCTACCGGCCCCTGTAGTCCCGGCGCTATGTGCTACTATGTTAAATATGTAAGCCTATTTTTTAGTTTAATTTCTATCACTAAGTATCATTGTACTCAGAACAACATTTTCGATAAATGTATGCATTTTATAAGAAGTGTATAATTACTTTCGTGTAACGTTTGGACGCACATATCCAAAACTTTCTACATACATTGGCTTGTTATGAGACGAAGTTACCTTAAATAAGAAAGTAATATTTGTAATGTAGCTTTATATGATTTGATGCTCTAGACATAAAACTTGTAAAAGGAATGAATTTGTCTTCCTGAAATCATCAGAAGGTGCTTAAAGATAATAACTTACAAACTTCCTTAATAATAAAATTTATAAAACCAACGGCTTGTTTCACTTTATTTTACCTTTAACATGTTTTTAAATAAGACAGCATCTAATGGCATAATGTATAAATAATTAAAACAGGAAGTAACATTTGGATATTTTATGAGATTCCAGTAAGGTCATGTCGGCCATGAAACGCCCTTGTCGTATCTTATATTTTTAGCGATTTGTCGTCGCGTTGTGATCTGTGAGTGCTGGTAGAATACTGATGGGTGGTGCTAGCTGTCGTTGATTAGTGATTCAGTGCGAGCGTACGGAATTAGCGACATCCGAGATGTGCGTAGTGTCGTGTTGGGTGTAAGGGTGAGTATTCATAATTTTTTTTAATTAATTACTTTTTATTCGCGTTTTTTTGCTTAAAATTTAAATGCATTTAGATAAAGAATATCAGTCTTTTAAAAGCATAATCGAACACAAAGAAATTCTTATTATTTGTTATATTTATTATATAGCTCGATTACCAGCTCTGATAAGTATATCTAGAATGAAATGCAAATTCTTTCTAATAACTGTATTATAATAATACTTTTAATTGCCTTTAGAATAAATTATTAGTTATTATTTTTTACTCTGCCTATATCTACGTAAAACGTTGTTATTTACGTAATAAATAAAAATATATTGAAAATAATTTTAATCACTATTAATGCTCAGTTATTGTAAACGTGCCCTATTTCACACGCAACAGAACAACTCCGACTCAACAACATCGCTTCCTCCTTGTGCTACACTTCTTTACATGTTATTTTGTGGCGTATTTAATTTTCGTATTTGTATTGTTTATATTCAGCACACACATCATTTTGTACTTTAACTGCTAATTACTTAAAATTATAACGACAACGGAACCACAGATATTTTCCTTTTGTACTTTGTGTTTTCAGAGATGAGTATGGGGTCAATGGCTCAGGTTCTTAGAACAAGTGGTGTACTGACGTGACTGATAAATGGAATTGCGTAAAGTTCAATGTAGGTCGACGGTGCAAATATTAAATCTTAGTATATAGTAGATACATTAGGTATACCTAATAAGTACTAGGAAACGCTGGACTTTTGCCCAGCATCCTTTTCCTTGGCTGTAGTCCAATGATGAGATACATAATCATAAGATAATAGGCAATTAAATATTATACTCGTAACACTTATTTACCTTACGTTTGTTTCTATAATTTTTTCATTGACATCATTCATATATAAATTAATAATAAATATAGGTACGTTTATGTTTGAATACGGCTTAAATACTTTTTGAATTAGAAATAAATAATTTTTATAACTATATATTTACGTAAAACTATTTATAAAAAACAACCATTCAGTATATAATACTACAGCGCAATGTCATAATAACATAATTATAATTTTACAAAAAAACTATATATATACAAACAGGACACCGCATTTCCTTACACGTGGAGCTAATAAGCAAATGAAGAGCTACGGAAATGATAATAATTATATTAATGTAAGTGTAATCGAAGGTTACAATGCCTCAGATGCCAATAGTTATTCTTACATAGTCCTACTAGAGGTTACATTCGCAGTCGCACGAGCAGCTGATAAGGCTCATATGCATAAAAACAATTAAATGCAATAATGAATACAAATCGACTACTACTATACCACTTAGTTATATGTGAAAAATTTCTTAGTAAAAAATCTTTTTATTTAATTTTACATTTTACATTTATAGAGAACTAAAAGTTATAATTCTATGGGCGAATGTGAAGCTATCAAATTAACACCACATATTTGTCGTACTTTAAACGCAATTTTGGCTACTAAAGTGATGAGCTCAGTTATTTTCTAGTATTCCGTACCTCAAGTTTCTTTTAAACATTATATAAACCTGTTATAAAATTGTTTGGAGGTCCATTTGTCTTTCTGTCTGTCTCATCTGTTTATTAATTGTAAATTATAGATATATCTCAGAAAAAAACCAAGGCAAAAATATACTATAGTAAATTTCGTACAAATTGTGTGGATACGACAGCATGCTTATTTTTGTCAATTTTTATAACTAGTATCGATGGACAATACATCTCAGCAAAACACGCACACTTGATTGGTTTATAAAATATCAAGAGAAAGTTCGACTATTGAGCATGAATGCAAATGAATCTTGTAACGTAGGAGCACAGCTGATATAACGGTGAATGTACATAGCCTTATTAATTTATTTTGACTTAACTGGAAGAAAGTGAGTCATTCCTCTTACAATTTGTATGAGTTGGCCTTATTATATCTTTTTGTTAAGTAAGAGCAAAGTTCTTCGGGGATCGAGATAAGTGAAGCGAGCCTTTTTAGTTAAAATTTTATTTCGGTACTAAAATGTATAAAGTAATTATACATTTTAGTACTGAAAAAATAAAAAGAATGTATTAGTTAACACAGTATAATTAATTAATTTTGAATTAACATTCTTTCTTTTAGTAAAAAAAAAATAACATTACAATTGATGTTGACATATAATAAATAACATTTAGGAACTTTGCCGGTAAATTATTTAGTGATTTGGTCAAAGAAAACGTAGCGCGTCATTCTTGATCATATAGTTAAAAGTTGACAATTTAACGTTATGTATGTCAAGAATTTAGTAAAGTTGTCAATTTTACGTTAAAACCACGACATATACATTGTTTTGGGTATTTCGTGACGGTAATTATGATTTAATTTAAACGTCTGATGATACTAAACACTAACTTATTTATCCGGGTCACTAATAGAGCAGTGCGACTCATTCACGATAGCTGGTTTTGAGGTTTTGTGTCTCTCATTGACGCAAGATGTCTACGTCATGAGTAATCTGTATAAGAGAACTCGTTTTATTGAGAATTATCTATAAATTCAAGCAAATTGCATATGTTTATAGTCGTATAGTGTATTAGAATTTATTGTTACGGGGTTTAATATAGCGTGACCCTTGCTATTAAGAAAATTATATGCTTCCAGCCTATGACTGTGTTTGAAGTTAAGTCAAAATGATATAAAATGATTCCAACTTGTAATGTATAACGCTTATGATCAGTTTGTAACCTACTAATGAAAACACTATAACGCAATTATTTATATATTAAGCAAAATTTTAAGATAAATAATGTTATGTTTTTCTATTTTAGCTAAATTTTCTCTAAGATTTAATCGAATGAACTATCTATTTACTTTTATCATTTTGGTAAATCTTATTTATATTATCATTTTTTATTATTGTCACTTGTAAACTTACAAAGGAGGAAAACCGCAAACGTGGAAATTTTCACAATTTTATCAATATAAATAGTATTAAATCAATTTTTCATTTTTGTTTAAGTTTACCAAATCATACACATTTATAAGATTTCAATGTAAAACTTACACATACATGTAAGTTAAGTAATAAATAATTTATTATTATTAACTAATTTCATGTAACATATATTATGTAAATGGTAGAGATGTGCCAACTAGTTAGTCTTTAATACAAATTGCGAACGTTTGCTTATTATTACTCCTGTTTTATCAGAACATTCTCCTCAACAAACTTTTCTAAAGTTAACAATGTAAAGAAAACAATGATGACTTCAACAATCGATTTTTTAATAATCGCCCAAAGACATACTCAGCACATTTCTAGTAAATATGTTTACAGTATACTATATAAATATGTTGTTTTTAGTAGTGTGATTAACTATATGCCCAATAATTTTCTGTTAGATATAGTTGCTCTTATAGTTCTCCATTCAACATGAAATTGGTGAAGTAACTTGATTTTAATTGACTCGTTCGAAACGACATATGTAAAGAGCTGAACTGAACGAAATTCTATAAGACGAGTTTGTTTAATCTTGTGTACCGTCTTCGTTCGTAATATCTTTCAAATGGGTCGGGCCAGTTACTTAGAAACCGTATTGTTCTGACTCATTGTTTTATAGTCAGAAATATTGTATGTTGCTATGTTTGTATATATTACGATTTACTGTAACTAAGTTACTTAAAAGTAGTTTTTAGCTTTGTCCTTTTTAGATTAAATTTTTATGCAAGTATTTCGAAGTATAATTAAAATATAAAAAAGCAAAATACTAAAAAAGTTCTGAAAAACACATTAACTTATTAGATTTAATTTTTTGTTATTTAGATTTGAAAATTAATCTATAAAAGCGATATTAATTTTATATTACGTACAAATAAATATTCGGTAGCACAATTCATGCGCCGAATCTTTCTAACGGCGTCGTGTTAGTGAGTCATCGAGTGTCCCGTACCACCTTATTTTACTCTTTATGTAATTCTACTGTTACAAAATGTACAGTTACAGTTTTCAGCGTAATAAGCACGATGCTTTGTAAAAGCCACCAAAACTCTGAAAACAACTACATTATTATTATTATGACCGTGTCGAGGCCACAATATTGTAATTTGCTTGAACTGGTTGTATTTTGCACTTTAAGTTTGAATTCATTGTAAATTTGTAAATTATTTTTTATTATTATTTACAATTGCATTTTCACATTTCTTATATTGAGTGAGGCGGGAATGTGTCGAAGGTGTATTAGGTACGTTATGTCGATTATTTTCAAGCCTTTTATCGAAATTATGTGCTAGGGACAAAGATCAATTGCTGCCTGGATTTGCTTTAACAAGCTTGACCGGTTGACCGTTAATAAAATATTTCTTACGAAAAGTTTTAAGCGAATTCACAGCTAAAGTAATGGCATTTTAAAGGTCCCGTACCTCAACAGTTTAAAATGGATTGAATTTTATGTTATCCTCATGTATCATACTGAAATTAATATCAAATATTCAGGTCTATGCAGGTCATATACAGACCCTTGTAGCACAGAAAAAGCAGCAGCAGGTAGTTGTATAAAATTCGTTGTGAAATTATGAAATTTGACCAAAACAAAAATTACAATATAAAAAGTTATTTGGTTAGTTGGTATATCACGGAACATAAGTACACAAACAAGTTTACGTGTCACCTTTATACGTTGTATATCCCGTAGCTTAACTATACTTGATTATATTCATAATTTGTAATGGATTATCCAGCGATTGGAAAGTTACTTGTAGATATGTGGTTTTATTTCTATGAAAACTATTTAATATAGTACCAACGCAGGCGTTAGAGTTAAGTGTGACAAGTAATTGCGATGTTTGACAGATAGCACTTGTTACTCAGCAACTACTACGAAGATAAGATGAATCATCGTTTAAGGATTTAATGGAAGACTATTTTGGATCTGGACTTCGTATGCCCAAATCTCATTCTGACACATATCCGCTGGATGGGTAATAGAACTAAATATGATTTAGAATATATTATAAGAAATTGGGAAGAATTAGTAGTACCCTTACCTTTGAACCTACTATACCTAACTTTGTCAAAACGTTAATGAGTAGACGGCATAATGAGTGTATATTGCAGTCTATACCAGCTGGTACTAATTAAAACTTTTTAAAGTACAAAGATAATTTTTTTATTTTGAATATAGTGTCTTAAAAAGTGCTTACACACTGTACAGTTCTATTATAGAAATAGAAATAGAGAATAAGCTTCACGGAAACAGTTACTCTCAATTCATATAGAGTGATTAAACCAAAAACGATGTACAAAATAACCACTGTATATTGTTAACTTTAATAAATACTTACATCTTTGCATTCAGTGCGCGTTCACCAGTGAATGTATTATATTTACTATAATAATACCCTGTATTTACACCTACAACGATTCTTAATATTACAAATTTTCATATGTATTCGTATTTGTGGGTAAAGGTTGATAAATAACACATTAATTAAAACGCAGTAAAATAGTTTTTTTCATGTTTAACTTCAATATACATATATTTTTTAGTTATCACATTTAGACTTGCCAGATTTTCAAATATCATCATTGTTTTAGGATTATTCAAGAAGATATGGGAATCTGCGTATGAGTTGAAAAACCTCGGAACGTGAAGGAATTTGGATACATTTTTTTTTGCGACTCGATCGTGGGACTACAAAGAATTTGCTTATCGCTTTTTTTGATTTTCTTGCGTTCACGATGTAAATATGTTTAAAATATACTTATGATACTGTTGGTTAAAATTTTAAGTATTTAAAAAGATGGTAATAAATGGCGTTTAATATTTTAAAGATCATATTATTACCTATATTTAATATTATTTCAATTATAAGATCTTTCATGTATGACACATAAATAAATGCGTAAAAGTATATTAAATTTTATAAAACTGTATCCCTTTAAAAAGAGTACATTCACATGATTTCAGTTATTATGTCAACAATATGTAGTTTGATAAAAATGTAAATCTGAATTTCTCTTACATATACATTCTTCTATAGTGTAATGTTGTATCTTTTTTATTGTATTGTCTTTGTGTGTTGTCCATTCTTGTGACATAGGCTAAAAAAATTATGTTCAACTAGCATGCTCGAAACGTTATACTTAAACAGAAGAAGGAAATAACGAGCACTTTTAGATACATGACTTCAATCTAGCAAGTGCTAGGCAGTAACATCGATGTATATTCGTTTAATCCCAACTCATCATCGTGGCGGTGGTAGGCCAGTTTATGACTAGCTTGTAACAAACTTCTACATTGATTTCTGTTAAACAAAAATTAAGAAATAAAGGAAAAATTATATATCTGAATAAGGAAGAATATTCTTTATATAATTTTCTGTGACTATAAATTAATGATCATTTATAAAGAATTTGTACTCAGGAAAAATTACTAGAGCACAAATTCATAGAAATACTAATCATGAATAATGATACGACAGCATCGATCATTAATGTTCTATTAACTATGGAACGTATAAAGCGAGGTGCTTGCGTATGAATAGATTGTAACGGTCGGAACTAGCGTAGGTGTTTATCTAAACAAACGTAAATAGAGATCACCTACATTTCACTTTTGATTCTATTCCTGATAACAAATTGTCTATTTCTCATCTATCTTTGAGATAAAGCACTTTAAAAATTTTCGAAATTTTATTTCGAGATTTAATTGTTATTAAATAAATTACAATTATTTTTAAGATTTTTTCATACATTTTATTTAGGGGAAGTCATGACTAATAAATATATTTAATTATAAAGTTTTTAATAATAATCCTTTCAAATCATTTTATGTATAACATGCCTTTTAGGTATAAATAACCTTAATTAGATAATAACCACAACATATAAATGTTGTCTTTCACAAATTTATGTTTAAATTACGGAAAAACGTAAAGACATAATTTCCCGATATTAATTAACAGGCTATATGTGTATAAAATTATATTTATATAAATTTAATACAGTTTACGGTTTAATAAAGGCATATCATTTAATCCTTACAAATAAGATAGATATATTGGTATAAGCATTTGATTCGATTTTTTTAATAAAGCATAAATCGAAAGGCAGTATTTAACCATCGGTGTAACTGGCGACATTTTCATACGTGTGACCGGAGGAAGCTAGTCGATGAATCTAAGACATATACATATATGTCAAATACAGATCGTATTTGATCGTATATACCGTCCTGTTAAAATCGTCCTGTTAAAAAGCTTGAAACTCATATCAACTGTGCTTCTCAAAAACAACTGAAATTATTAATATTTAATATTATTTTAAATACGAGTCAGATAGTAAATTTTAACCCTTCGTATTTCTTTAATGGGTTAACTTAAAAAAAATCGATCCTCCAAGGGACTAGGTAATCTAATGTTATCTTTTTATGTTCTTCAAAAAAATTGTCTTTATAGACATACTGATAGGCAGTTGGACAATAAGGACTTTATTTTATTGAGATATTCAACCCCAATAAAGTCCTAACACACTCAATGATCATACCTTAGACAAGTACGTAGTAACATAAATATAGTGTACAATAAAAACAAGTTTTCTACAAGGATAAGTGTGTAATACACGTAAGTAAGGCAAACAGATAATCTTTGATTTTGTAATCATATTATAAATATGTTAAGAGTACCTTTTTAATTGAGTTATATTATGTGGAAGGAATTACTGGTGTTTTTAACTATTTAAAATCTAAGTTCTTTAAATCTCTCCGAGTGAGAATCGAATTTATTACCATCAATTTTTCCGTCAGATACTGCACTGCGCTACGATTATCCAATTATTCTAATACACAGATTGTGAATAATAAAAAAGAATTTATAAAATGTGAGAGACTCCGTCCTCTAAAGATAATTGTTGTACAGGGGGATCATTATGGCAACTATTTGCAAGGCTGAAAAATGACAACTTATGATTTGTACCAAGATGTCTTTAGCATCACTTTATTAACTGTATATGGTTATTTATTTGATTAGTATAGCAGGGAAAACAGAGGGAACCACAGGAACCGTGGGAACCTTTCCGCTTTTTTCGAGGCATTGCGTGTTTAGTGACGGAACTCAACGCTGCGCTTTTGCCTAAGTGCTGGAGCGAAGAAAATGGAAAAAATTCATCTTCCCCGAGTGGGAATCGAAAAAACAAACCGTCGCGTTCACAGGCAGACGCTGCGCCTCTGCGCCCCGGTTCTCGTTTAACTAAATATTAATTTCCCTTAGTATGCTATTTTTGCGACATTTATGTTGTACTTTCCTTTTGAACTTTCCTGTTGGAATTCTCCTAATTTTTTTAATATATGAACATTATCCCATGTAAAATATATTTAGAAATGAGTTCTAAGAATTGTGACAATGGTTTGAGTCCCTGTGCCCTTGACTTAAAAGTACAAAGAAACATATAAAAATCCAAGGATTTAAAAGAATATTCAGAGTATCCGTCCTTGAGATGAAAATCTATGTTAGTTATGTTAATACGTAAGAAACAAAGCACCTGTTCGTGTTTTAGTTCGAGGTTTGCTTTCTTCCTTTTGTTTATTTGTGGACTGCATAAATTAAAAGAAGACGACAAGTATTTATTTAAAATCGATTTTAATAAAAAATTTTTAAAACATAAATTACTCATAAATTATTAAAAGCTACTAAATATTTAAATGATCTATTTTGTAATGCTATTTTTCAAATAATATTATTTATTTATCATCATGTCGTTAGAAATAAAAAAAATGCTGATTAATATATTATATCGATAACGTAATGCGTTTAACGGCCGGGTTATGAGACACAAAGGCAACCTTGAACTCGGTCGTGGTGACTAGTGACTTCATGCCACCACCAGCATTCAGGGAAGCCACCCTGGCTTACTCACTGCAGACAATAGCTTCGTCACGCGGAACGGCCCTGTGAAGGTTATGCCACATGCCATAAGGCGCTTATCATGCTGGTGCACTGTGATTTGTTTTAAAAAGATTATAAATTTTATCTTTATTTATATATATATATATATATATATATATATATATATATATATATATATATATATATATATATATATATATATATATATATATATATATATATATATATATATATATATATATATATATATATATATATATATATATATATATATATATATATATATATATATATATATATATACATATATATATATATATATATATATATATATATATATATATATATATATATATATATATATATATATATACATATATATTATTCTATAGATTTTATATTTTCATATGTGAAAGAAAAAGCTTTCTTTGACATAGACATTTGAGAAATATTAGATCTAGAACTGTTACAAAAGAACTAAACAGATAAATAAAAATTATAAAAAATTTCTATTATTTTTGTATATCTCTACATAATTTTTAATAAAAATATTTAATATAGACACATGTGCATAGACAGATGTTTTATAGTTTTTATTTAGTATACATATTTTAAATTGATATAATACCATCCATTTGCACGATACATTTTTTTGATACTTTTTAAATATGACGAAGCCTTACAAGCTTACCGATAACTAATTCCTTTGGTTCCAATAAGCCTGGTTATAAGAATAAATTATTTACTTAACATTTCACAGAATATTTTATTGTATAACGATTAATACCTTTACGATTGTAAGATAAAATTAAGATTAAAGAATATTTTAAAATAGTGTTTCTAATATTGACGTATATAACAGCACAATGTTTTCCGTCAATTACAAGTTACGGTGAAAAAAAATATTTCTTTTTAATATATTATAGGTAAACTTTAACTCTGAAAAACCTTATAAATAATCTTCTCCGCCAATTAATAGAACAAAAGTATTGAATTTTCAGAATAATATTTTTATACGCTTATAAGTGCGATAGCATTTGTCAAATGTTATAAAAAATGCAAACAATCGATCAACTGCGAAAAGCACTTTAATTTCAAGGAAGAACATACATGGCCTTAAATGAGTTTACTAAGAACATGTCCTACAAGTGAAGTCATTAACGTTTGAAGCAATATTCGTAAACTTCGTATTCTTGAAATAGTGATATAGGCGAATCTTAAAGAAATCCCGACACATCATGATTTGTAGTTCGCGTATATGAGTTCCGACGCAACTTGAAGTAAAGTATGCATGAATGAAATGAAATGAAATGTCTAAATAATGTAGATAACATCATTTACAGTGTTTAAGAGGTGCTGGTTTGAGTCCAGTTTCAAACTTCTATACTTTTTGCAAAACGTTTCAGAGACAAATAACTAAATTTTCACATATAGTAAATGAATTGTGTATTGTGATACCAAAAGAAATACAAACTAAGTAATTATACATTATGCAGTATAATTTTTTATCTATGCAGATTAGGCATTAGCGATGATATATATTTAATTTAGCGTTGTATCAATCAAGCTTAAGAGGCGGTAGCACACTTTACAAATAATGCTTTTGTCGATATTGAAGGATTAGGATCAAATTACACATGCAAATATAATATTAATTCTAAATTGTACTTTTAATATCATTACATTATAACGATGAATAAAGTAAGCCCAAAGGGTTCCTGTACAAACGGACACGCGAGCTTTTCTGTAAACTAAGTTCAGTTGGGCAAAGGGGCGGGCGGAGGCCTCGCCGCGTTGAGACGGTTATAAGCGGGCAGCAGTTCGCGCGCCGCACACTCGCCCTAACCCGCGAACAGCGATAGGTCGTGCCACATAGGGCACAACGATCGCTCGACGCTCGTACGCACGCGACGCACACATTTTCTTTGAAAATTCGTGCAATTGCAAAGAAACAAGTGAACCCCGCGGGACTTTGTGACTGAAGTGCCCTGTGAATGTTTGCTTTGACGACCGTGATCGCTCTAGTGAAACAAAACGCACATGTTTCGTACAGTAAGGATTGCGTGAAATTAGGATCTCAATTACAGGTATGTAGATAACATTCCATTCATATCATATCAGCTGACGTTTTTATCGATATTTCAGCTGTAAAACTGACAAATAATTATTTGTAAATATAACTATAACCTGTATTTTGTGTGTGTAATATAAATTACTTTCGTATAGATTTAACAATATCTTGTTTATAGGATACTATGTAATGGAAAATTAAGTCTTTTTACTGCAGCAAAAACTGTTTCAATTATTTTTTACATCGAGCAATCGAAAAACGTTTTCGGTCAACATGTACAATAATAGCTTCTTGCTATAATGAATACGTTTGGATAACTTATTTGGTATTAAAGAACGTGCAATATTATTTTCAATAAAGAAATAATATACTAATATACAAAGAAACGAAAAATGTATGTATCCTACCTACCTAGTAGCAAAACAATCACAAATATATTTACGTATTCACTAGACATAGGGTTATTATTGCTGGTGTGCTGGTCAGTCCCCTCTATAAATGACATGTGTCGAATAACTTACATCGTTTATGTTGTATTTTATATATATTTTGTTTAATATATCTTTAAGTTACGTTAAAACGCGGTCATATTACATTCGAAAAATTTTGTTCTAAAAACAGAACGTTACGATTTGTATATCACAGGTACTTTAATGGATAAGACTGTAAAACGTTATCTTTGTGATAAGAACTGATCTCTCATATAATACAAGCAGTTGAAGACTATTAAGGACATGATGTGTACATATATACATATTTTAGAACAATAAATACAAGTAATTAAGTTATTTTAGTGTATCTATGACTATTTAGTTACCACAACAATTTATTTCAATTCTCTTAAACTTGTAATAAAACTTAAGGATTTGAAAAATAAAATACACTTAAATATATTTAAAATAGTAATTTATTTTTTGTGTTCAGTGACCTGCCGAACTTAAAGTGGTAAATAAACATTTTAATTATACCTTCTGCTTCTCTTAGTCAAGACCAATTGAGTCATCACACTAATGTCATTGAGGTAAAATACATAGAATAACAGGAAATATATCGTGATTTTTTCTAATTTAAACGTTGACATTGAAGCAAGTATATATATGTACATGTAATACTATAATGCTATGTATATGTTTAGCTTCGTGTATGATGACAGATGTAATCATCTGTCAGTACAGTATAATGACTGTTTATGCAACCAATTTTCACTTTTTTATAAATTTGTTCTAAAGCCGAGTAAAATATTTATATATTTTTCTATATAGTAAAATATACAAATTTTTATAATATTTTGAAAATACTTTATATATACTTAAAGTAATTGTATAGATTTATTTTAATTATTAGTACTTATGTACATAACTTTTTGTGCACAGAAGTTTTTATTGAAATAGTTAAAAGGAATCCCAAAAATAAATATATTATTTTATGAATTTTATGAAGCTCTAATAGCTTCTCGTTTATGATTTACATATTACTTTCTGTATAGTATTAACGAAGTCATTATAACATAAAAGCTTTATTAATTGTCGTTATAAAATTATAAATATTTCTACGACCCAGCGGAAGTAAGAACAATGTCACAAGATGCGAATCTCTATAAAAACGTCACACAAGAGACTTAAGATCTTTGCATATTGCTCATTAATATGCTGAGAAGGTCCTGTCACAAACAAAGTAATGAATTCAAAGTAAGCAAAAATAAATCCACGATGAGTCGGAAACATTATTTTTGAGGATCTACATATTTTCTTGGTATGAATAATATCGCCTCGGTGCAATGGGACGTGCAACTGTAAAGATAACAGTTGTAGGTTCGATACCCACTCAAGTAAATAAACACACATTAATACTAGAACTTTGTGTGCTATAAAACGTCAGGCTGAATATGTACATAATTAATATTAAAATACAAATTATATAAATATAATTATTAAATTAATATTGTATTAATAAATTATTATATGTAACTTTTTCCTTTATAAGTATTTTGATTAATTAACTGTGATTTCCCCTAATTATTCAATAACCAGAATGGTACGCATGACTGGTTCAGTTTAAAAGATGACCTCTCAGACTTTATAATGCAGACAATTAAATGTCAAGATATTAAATCTTTATTTAAAGCAAAGAAGCATGTAAACCGTAAATTTTATATCATGTCTCGTTTATTAAATTGTAAATATGATAAACAAAATTTTCTGTTAATACTCTGTATTCAAATGAATATTTTCTAACTAGAATCAATTTGTTAAATTAAATTAATGCGTTAGCATAAAAAGTACAAAACGTTATAATTGAAGAGTGTATTATAATAAATGTTGACCAATTACTGTGACTAATATAAATATTTATTCTCAAATTAGTATTTTATAGCTATATTGACGAAATATCTGTATAACTTATAATGAATGATTGTATTTGCAGTGGGTAATATGACAGAGAACAAATAAGTGAAAACTTTGAATAAGCTATTACTTCACGCCGTTTTATTCCAATGCTATTCCAATGATTGCTTAAAGGCACTTTACTTAAGACTCTACGGTCTTACAAATTAGACATTGATTATTAAATTTCGCAAAATAATTAGGCATGAGTTTATTTTCGTAGTCAAAATTTACATTGCAATTGTAAATGGGTTTGTGGAGAAAAAAAATCGATAAATAATATTAGGTAATAGTACCAATGCCGGTGAAACTACCATCGCCATGCTCTATTGAGCAGAAAATCGCTATCGCCACTTTGCTTTAAGCATTACTATTTAAATTTAATACAAGATCACGTTACATCTTTATTAGACAATTATGAACATAAGCAATGATTTTAGTGCAACATACTAAAGTATGTACGATCTTAATTAGTGACTATATATTTATAATTATTTTATCAACATTTTTATAAATATAGTTTTCTGGAAAAAACAATATTTAAAAATATTCAACAATTAATTTTCAATACTATAATTTATTTACATTTACACTTGATAAATCAGAACAGATTAACGTTAATGTCAATAACATATGTATTTATAAAGCATTTGTATAAACAAATAGGTTATTCTATGAGTGACGATTAGCTTGAAACGATTTTATCTTCGAATTGATAACAATGTTTACTGACAAGCCCGTACCTCGTGCCATATCTAGGTCACTTGAACTTAGGACAATCCCATATAGAATCTATGAGTTTCAAAACGTACAAATAGCGTATTATACTGTTCAATATGAAATAATGAGATTAATTTATTTTACACGTGATAAATATATTAAGCGATATGACTCATCTGATATGTGTCAGCCTAAGATTATGACCCCAGAAGACGTCGGTTGATAGGTATTATTTTTATCATAGTGTTATTGGTAAGTTAGTTTGAAGTAAGTTTCTCTACACTAATCAATAAATTATTTTGTTTCAGATCCAATACCGTTTGTCCGCCCAAAATCAATCAATGGTTTTATAGAAATATTTGTAACCGTATCGGTTATTAGTTATTTTTATAATATAAGCATGACATATCGTCTATTATAAGGGAACAGTATTTTTAAACTAATTTTAAACAACAAATGAGCTTAGTTATTTTAAAAAACATATCATCTACAAGTATGGCGTTCGTGGGTTTAAGAAGTAGTTTAAGAATATTATGGGCAGCGGTGGCCGCGATGGTGTTTCTGACACAGAGCAGCGCAGCGCCGGCCTTCGGAGAAACTAACAAAGCTATGGTAAGTATTAAATTTTCCAGTCACAGTGAAGTATCTGCCATCTCATAGCTGCTTTTTCTATCATGGTTCATGCACGCTTTAATATATAAGTAAGCTTTTTTATTTTTGATAATATAAATTTATATCCTAAGCCTCCTATCCTAAACCTGTCGCGGTAAGTGAATGAAGAGTAAATAATCTTTTTGATGAGTAATATTTACATCAGTTACTTTAATTAAGTTTCCACAAAACATCTGCTAATCGATTAGAATGGAATCGGAAATGATCTCGTACTGGGTCGATATATCTGATTCATACTTCTCAGAATCTTGCTCACCAATCTTAATTGAATCCGAGCGTCGCTGTAGTAAGCTCACTCTGTAGTAATATTCATTCATAACAAATGTTACCCGAACAAGATAGAAATGTCAAATATTACAGCATATCAACGAACGTGTTGCCTTTTAAAATCGACTTCATAATGCATGACTCATCGTTAATCATACATAATGTGTATGTTTACACCGTTTTTATTGGTAATTTTAGTTTTTTGTAAATGCCTGCGTCATTTTTGTTAAATAAGGCAGTTTTAAAATATTTTACTTTCAAATCTATCTCTCTACATGTATATTTATATATGTATATATATATATAACATTTTTTCCATATGCGTATATTATATATGTAACCGGAATAACACATGTGTCGGAAAAATTTACATAAAATGGTTCCGTCGTAGTCGTGAGTCAGGTAGGAATGTAGGGTTCAAGAGGAAACGGCAATAAACTCCGTTTCTCAGAAATCAAACGTGACTCACAGTTTTGAAAATAGGGTTGTCAATAGAAATAAATAAATTCATACAATACATTCATTCATATCAAGAATATTATTTTAGAAAAACTTACACTTGTTTAAATCATATTTGAATGTTTAATAAAATTTAAATGAATAAATCAATTTACATTTAACATTGCATTGGCTTTACGCTTCTGTTTTTAAGAAGTCTAGGTCAAAGAGATCAATATTTCATTATCTCTTTTTTAACTTAATCGATTACCGCTCCGTCTATTTCCAATACGAATCAATTATAATTAATTTTGTCAACGTTTGTCACTATTTACTATTACAAAAAAAATGGATAAAATGTAGCAACAAATATCTTGTTGTGTTAAGGCAAAAACTTGTATACACATATTTTTTTATGTTTATATATGTATATTTTAACGGAAATTGAAATATTTTTACTGTTTCAAATTTTTCGCCTATAATCTGATAAGTCACACTATGTCAAGGTAAATCCACGCTCTAATAACCTGTTTTTATAAAATTTCAAAGCTAGTTTTACATAGCTGGTAGGCACTTAAGAAAAGTATAATTGAATTATTGTTTTAATGCACGTACGTATACATTTTTTTAAAACACGATAGTATGAAGTGGTTCATACAATTACTTAAGTGTCTTAGCGGGCTTTTGTTTTTAATAACTGTTGGTAAATTTATAACTAAAACAAATTAAAATATCACAAAATTTAGTCATCTGAATTGTAAAATAAAAAGTTGCAGTTATAAAGTATTGAATTTCTAACGTTGCTCCGTTACTAGGATACGGATGATAGAAGAAGAACATTGCGGCATTCGCTTAAATAAGTCACCAATTTCGTTTACAATATTATTGTTTTGTGGTAATAGCAGTTAAGTGATTTTCAATAGGTCATTGTACTATAAAGTTACTTAAGATTTTTTTTATTGTTGTTACAAGAGACGTATTTCCTGTTATTTTCAATGGGTACTGTTAGCGAATAGCGTACCCTTATATAGGAGGTCATTCTCCCATCGTCCTCCTGTACTAAGGAACAATAGTCCCAGCATAACGTATAGAATCAAAGGTATTCTTTGTCTTCTTCGTGCTGTTACATTCTGTACGTTTAATACCACATAAAAATTCGTTCCGTGTCCCATCCAGCGGACATCTCTCGTAAAATTTCCTACGCCGTAACTTAGAACAATGAACTCTTGAAATATATAGGCATATAGTAAAGCAGATATATGTACAGCACGAACTTTTATTCATATACAATAAATAAAAATATTTAAGGTTTTTTTTATATAAAAATAGTATCAATATTTGCTTTGTCAACTAACCTGCGTAATTTGATAAAATTTGACAAAATATTTTGGGCGTGAGTGCGAAGTGCTCATACCTAACTGTATTGTAGTTATCGGTCCTTTCTTCATTTCGTGTTTATGGAAATATTAACTCGCAATCGTACCAGATGGTTTAAAAATAGTGACGAAAAATAGTATTTTTTGTCCACCAAACAAGTATTTAACTCTAGTCACGACTTTGGTCCATGGGAAATAAATGTGATTTAACATTTCGCTGAATATCACTTTAATTTTAATTTAAATAGATTTAAAATGTAAACCAAAATTGGTACACCAAGCAACATGTAATTTAGAAATTTCTCTATTTTCTACTTATAGGAAGCATATTTAAAATTGGCCTCGTTAAAAGTTTATAGTAGCTAAAATTGAAAATTTGGAACTCTCGAAATAGCGCCACCGTTAACCAGTTCAACCGACAATAGCATTTATCTGAACACAAGAAGCGACCGGGTCACCTCAATGGTGTTACTGTGTAAATGAATTTTAGCAGTTTTTTTGCATATCGTCTATCGTTATTTCTTTTAACGAGACAAGCCGTAGACAAAATGAATCAGACAATTATTGCGGTTTGGTAAGCACAGTTGGATTATTATTAGTAGCATATTAATATGAGGTTTGTTGGTTTGCGGTGCCGGCGCGCATGCTCGTCACGCACGCAGGAAGCACTTGGCGACCTTCAACACGCGCGCCACGGCCACCGTCCTCCGATGATCACTTCTCATTGTTCGCATTGACGCTTAATCATTACTCCAACTATTGTCAACCATCGTGGTTTTGTGATGCATCGCAAAAGTGTAACAGTTAGTACAATCAAACTGGACAACTGTTTCTTATAAATTATGCACAATAATAAATAACTCCGCTTAAAGTTTCATTGCCAATAAAAATATATTTATTACACGTGTAAGCTATTTGATGATAGACGTATCAATTATAAAAATCAACAATGCGCTAATCCACGTGACAAATCATGAGTCTGCGGACAAAGGGCGACAACGACGTGAAAAAAATTCACTCTACGGTTAATGCTGTCTTACACGCAAAGGAGTATATATTAATGTTTTGTCAATCCACTAGTAATTGTTGGTAATTGAATGTTCAATTATCTGATGCACGAGTGTGAACGTCGGCAAGAGTTTTTTTATAGGGTTCCGTAGGGCAAAAGAACAGATTAACTTTCTACCTTGTCAAATATTGTGGAAAAAGTTTTTAAGCCAAGGTAATCAAAATTACGAGCGTATATATTGCGTTCATGACCCAAGGAAATCGCCGTGTAATAAAAACCTAGTTAATCTAGGATAGGTTAGCGTCTGTTTAATAGATTTAAAATTTAAGGACAGTCGTGAAGAAGCATAACGTATGCCTGTAAACGGAATGGTTTGTGGGTTCGATTCCCACTTGAGGAAATTCAAATAAATTTTTCATTTCCATTTTCTTCACTCTGGTAACAAGCAATACGCGGTACTGATTTCTATGACTCAACATGTAATGCCCCGAAATGACGGAAAGCGGGAAACGGAGTGTCTGAACACTAAGTTCCCACGGTTTCTGTGGTACCCTCTGCAATTCTTAGATTTTGGAAAGAAATTAGATTTTATTGTACAAATAAACGAAAAAAAAATTGTAGAAAAAAATGGAATTACAATGTTCCTTCTAGTATTTTTTATGACAAATATGGGCTTACACTGGTCGGCTGGACTAGATTTCTTTCAGGAAAGGAAAAAGCCTACTTTTGGAAGGTAATTTTTTTATTGTCTTGCTTATATTTTTATGTGCATTATAGAATGTAGGTATATGTAAATAATTTCATATAAAATTAACTTTGTGAACTTTTGCAAGATATATTTCTTGTGAGCCTCACTCAAAACAATCACAGAGAATCCTCGATACACGAGTTCACATTTGGGCAATTTTTATTGTTTGATCGTTATACACTATAAAGAGCTTTTATTAAATAAGTTGTAGCAACATTAAAAATAATATACCAAAGACATATATTATTTTTGTGTCTTTAAAATTATAAGCAGAATGCTATCTATGTCTCCCACATATATACATCCACTCTTTATATACATCCTATTATTACCCTCTTATTTAATAGACATAACCAAAATGAATCTATTCTTAAAGTAAAATATAAATAAAGCAGTCAAACCAGGCGCTTATATAACATAACTAAGAAATAGCTGAAGAAAATAGGCTTAGGTGTTTATTTAAACAACAAGTATTTTTATATTTTATTATCGGAATTTGCATAAATAAGTGATAAATATTTAAATGCCGACAGTCCCATGTTAATAGCAGATGTCTATTGCGCATATTTTCTACTCGTGTTATTTTGCGGAATCTTAGATTCTTTGTTGTTTACTTAGACCCGCATGCCTAAACAACTCACGTTCTCGAATTTATACATTTTGAATTGACTATTTAATAAAACGTAGAGGCGTGGAAATTGCAGATGCATGTAAAGAACTTGTTAAATAGGGTTACTCAAGGCGCCATTTTTGATTCATAAATAAACAAATTTATTTATAATTAATTTTATTATATTACGTTAATCTATATGTACGGCATTCTATAAATTTTATGATTTTGAATTCGTTGCACATACAAGTAAATGAACTATTTTCAAATCCTTATGGCAGGGTAAAGCGCACGCAATTTATTCATTCCAATTAAGCGGGAATTAAATAACTTAGTCTGTGAACTGAAATAATGTCATTATATATTTAACATAACACCTTATAAAAATACAAATACATACAAATTGCAATATAAAACAGCAACTCATTGTCAATAATGCAATTATTGCTGTAAATTACCAATTAGATTACTTAAGTGGTCCAATTATGCCACAAATATTATATAGTCCACGAGTTAGCAGCGGCGTAGCGAAATCTTTTCCACTCATCTGCAATATGCGTCTTATTATAACACGTGCATGGTATGTGCGAACGCCAACCCCATTTGCACATATTTATTTTCAACAATAATGCATGTAATTTATAGTACCTCATTACTATGCATTAGTTGCATTGTTTTTGATGTATGAAACGTCATCTGATAAAATTGCTTATAAAATCTTGTAGACAAAGCAACTTATGCTTTATTCATTTTTTTATTACTTAGAAACACTGTATTATGGCTCGATGATGGAAAGAAGATTATATTTTCTATAATTACCTTAATACAGTATAATTTCATCTTACACGAACTTAAATATCGAAATCAAATATTAAATATAATTTTAAACATAAATTTAATATGCTCGTACTTTTACGGAATATTGATGCAAAGAGGCATCAAGAACTTCGATACATAACCATAGTTTATGAGGAAGTATTTACAAGTAGATGCACGTGTACTTTGTCTACCGAAAAGCATATCAGCACTGCTTAGCTTCCTAGAACACAGAGTGTCATCATCTTACTATTTAAAATCTACCCATGTATGTCTACCGGTCAACGTAACTATGAAGTCTGATAAGAAAAAAGATTTTATCATTATTCTAGGTGGGTACTAGGTATTTCGGTTGTTATTATTATTTTTTCTAATAAAATAGTATCATTTTTGATGATTACTTTTGCCTTAAATATGGCGCAATATTCTAAAGCATTTACATATATGTACGCATTTGGATGTATCCATTATAAAATTTTAATTCATAAAATTATATATAGTGTGGTATAATACATATCATATTCTGTATATTATATAAAATATGGTATAATTGCCTGATGGTAATGCCCTATTTGCATAATATTATTACATATCACTATTTAATATTTATTACTGCACGTGTTAACTAATACACTGTGTAAATCTAGAAAAATATTACCCACATTTAATAATTAAAATAATAAGATCTTGTCTGCTGTCTTAACACTTTGTGTTGATTTATTTAGTATATTACAAAAGAACGAGTAGATAAAATGTTTTAACTAAAATTACACATGACTTTCTGTATAGTATTCCATTTTAAAATATATAAATAACTTTAAAAAAATAAATAACTCTAAAGATTTAGTTTTTTTTTCTATATTTTCAATGTTGTTTGCAACATGACGTTATATTTGTTGTGACTAAGTTTTTTTTTATTTATTTTTGTTATTTTTTACGTTATTTATATTTATAGTCGTGTCTTTTATTATAAAAACATTGACCAGGACTAGGACTAAAATTAGTATGGTAAAAATTTTATTTGTAACATTAAATAAAAAAGTTAGTCTTGATTTTCATAATAATATAATACGTAATTCATAAGCGAGCAAAGTCGTATATGCCAAATGTTGCTACATGCCTTGTAACTTCAGTAGTTATTTTCTTTTATATATAAAAACTATTAGATTTTTTAAAGCGATATATTATAGATACTGTTTGTAGAAATATTTATAGCATTATATAAAGGCAAATAGACAAATTATAAAATTGAAAGGAAAATATTCTAAATTCAATTCTAAAGATTTCGCTACCCGTAGCGCTTATTTATTTAATAATATATAATACATTAAAAAATAATTTTATATTTAAACGAGTCGTAACCTGCAACTTTCTTCATGTGGCTTATCTATGCTTAAAACTAACTCTTGCGTTACTTAAAACAGCAAAACAAAACTGAAAAATGTTAAAAAAGTAAACGCAGTGCAGAAACACTGAATTTTGGCATAATTTAAAAATTTGGGTCCGTGTGAAGCTTAGCGGGTACTAATAGAGCACTTCCGATAGAGGAGCAATAGCTTGATAAACTTGTCAAATAAACCAGTCGCAGAAATCGTATTTGTCATAAAAAGTTATATAAAAATATATGCTATATTAATGTACTATATCATTACGCCGTTCAATGATCGCCTGCGCAGCCTCTGACCGTTACGAGGACACACTGGCCTCGATACGCATGTGCCAAATTTAAGTCAACTTTGACAGTCAACTTTACAATCCCCGTACATTCTTGTTAGTTGGATTTATTTATAACAGTTTTAAGCGATTACGCACGGCTTCAATAAAATATATACTTAATAGTTATTGATGATAAATTATATGATAAAGCCATATTTTGCATAATTTATAGTAATCTACAAGTCATGTAACTTATGGTCATATAAAAGGTTAATAATTTTTAATAAAGAAATATAACGCAAGTACCTACTTTCTCAACTTAAAAAATATATGATACGATCATATCAAAATGAAAGATACGTATACGAAATTTACTGTTACAATACGAGAGCTTGTCACTTGTTAGACAGTTATTTCAATGCAGTCTGCTTGAATGTACGATGAACAATACGTGTGTCAACGCCCCTTCTAGCGGCCAAAGTACTCCACGCACCCAAAAACAGAGCCTTTACCGTCTAATTCTTAGTCATTGAAAGTTTACTTTTAACTTTACAGGTATTATTAATTCTTTGTTTAAGCGCTGTTTATCTTCACAATTTTATGATTAGTAAATATGTTATATGAAATAGGGCATTTTAAAACACATATTTATTATAGACAAAAGAATTGTAACTTAAATAATTACTTTATGTACAAACATTTTACTTTTTTAAATAAAATATATTGACAAGCATGTGGTTCAAAACATTTTTGTCTTCAAGTCTCTAGAGTTTATGTAGTGTGAATAGGACAAAGAGCTTTAAGTCCAGACAGAACGCCTTATTGACATGCATCTCACGCGCAACCAAGGACACTTGCTACTTGAACTTCCATCCCTACTTAAGGGACTGCGGTTAACGATCGGAAAACGATGCCTTCAGTTATGATTTTGTCAAGATTTTCTGTTGACAATGTGAAAAAATGTAGGTACATTAGTATTTTATAATCGTAGCAAGATCATGCGTGTTCGGCATACTTTATTTTACATTAGTTCATTTTGTGGTTCTTATACATAATTATTATTATAAAATTTAATATTTTTCCTAACATCGAAATGTCTCATAAATATAGAAACAACAAAAATATATTAATGTTATGTTAGTTTACTTCATTGATTTGTTAGAAATACTAATTGCTTGAGACGAGATAATCAAAAAGAGGAACGGCACACTTTTTTGCTATCGTTCGCGTTATCATTATCAAAAGGCGTCTACAATAAACAATGGTGGGTAACCTTGCGCTTGTGTACGATAATGTGTGAATAGATAAGTATAAGTTAATTATTACCATAAAAGCAATTGTCTTAGACAAACTTGCATTTTTTTAATCAAGAAAATTTTACAATACAATGCCCAATAGGATTACATTACGAATGTCAGACGTATACAATTATTACAAGTATTCTCTTAAATTTTATATCACCAATAAACTAAAAAAAATCAAATATATAAGTATGCTGTCAAATAACATCTATAATTGCATGACTGCTAAGTAATTTTATCATTGTCATCAGTAAATAAATTTTAATACACTTGAGCTCTCGATAATGACAAATTCAACATTTAGTAGGTTAATCTCGGTAATGATAATCTCTTAGCGTGACGCTTGATCTTGTCATTCTATTGTTCCTGATGTCGGAACATTCCCAGTTATAATTGTTAAGCATTTTTATAGTATTAAGTTATCATATAAAAGTAAATTGCATAGTGGTGCATAATGTATCATATTATAAAATTAGAAATAAAAAAATCACTATCGAAAATAAATATTTAACCAGGAAAAACATTTAAGTAACGATTTTGTATAGACAGATTTACGGGCACACGGAGTATGATAAGTATTAGAAGCGTTACTCACGTGCCGGTCTTATTCATCGCTAATAGTCTATCAAAGAGTTTAAGTGGTACAGTTCCATAATAAAAGGAAATTCCGACATGAATCCATGAATAGTATGTAGTAGGTACTAGTGCTTAGTTGCATATGTTTTTAATATGAAAAGCTTAAAAACGCTTCAGCTTAACTAGTCGTCTTCATTGCACCATTACTAATACCCATCATCATGACAAAGGTCCATGTCCAACATTGGATGCGGCAGTCTGATTATGAGATGAATTTCCAGATGTACCTGGCGCAATATGGTTACCTCAGTCCATCTGTAAGAAATCCTTCTAGTAGTCACATCATGGACGAAAAGTCCTGGAGGCGAGCCATTGCGGAATTCCAAAGCTTTGCCGGCCTAAACAATACTGGTAAGTTATAACTATGGAGGATGTAACAGTTTTATCATTTATATAATATATTGAAAAGTGTTTTTATAGTAATTTTATTTTAAAATTAAGACGTGTTTATGAAGAAAATTATATCATACAAATGGTATTAAAATTGAAAATGTTATGATTTTATAAAACACTTTAAATTAATAAATTGCATTGTACTGAAATCATGGCGGACACATAATTTAAGAGATAATAGAGGACATATGATTCGTATGCGTGACAATGCATCTCCTCAATTATAGAGTCGTTGCAGTTGTTGTAACGGTAACCCATATCCAAAGTCCGAATGTCGTGGCCTTGTCGCCTTGATGCATCTCGCTGAAATTAAAATTTTGTATATAAGTAGGTACTAATAATCCGAAATAATATTATTTACAATTCATAAATATCAAACGTTCGTTTTAACTAAGGCATAGAAGAGAATACACATAAGTGAACAACGCCACATTAAACATTCATATGTGTCATAGTAACAATCACAATATGAAGTCGTTATATTCACGAGCAGCGAAGGACATTGGTAATGCAATTAAAGTCTGCAAAATCACTGGTGACAGCCAACTACTCGAATACCATACCATTACGTGGCTTGAACTTGAATCTTCATTACAATGTACGTGCTTTGCCACTAAATATAGTTTATTGGTCTCTGTACACGGGCTTGATATTATGTAAGCAAATAACGATATACTCACATAAATTATTCATTTAGGATCATTGTGCTGGTTTCTAAACAGCGTCAGTTTGACGTTTGAGTACCAAACTTGGGAAGTAAAAAAAACATCTTGTATCAGTTTTATTTATGTTATCTTCTGTTGTATTTATATTGTAAAAACGCAAAGAAGTAAAGCACAATAGGTTTCACAAAATTTTTAAAGTCCTTATTATTATTGCAAAACAGATATTAGGTATGTAACAGAGAAACAGGTATTAGGTATGTAATTCGTTAAAATATATATTTTATTCCTAAATTGTAATAATCTAATTGTAGATATTCACATAATTGGTAGAGTATTCACATTGTCATGCCCGTAATAGATATGAGATATAATGATTAACGTTAACTTTATTATAACAAAACTAAGCCTATCTTATTGAATTTGAGTATGCTAAATAAATTCATATTGTGTTAATAGATTCTGCTTGCCATACACAAATATAAGAAGATATAAAAATAATATGGACGACTGAGCCTTAGCTTTTTGGTGTATAAATCCAGTATTATATGCGTTCCTATGTTTAATAGGTGAACTTGATGAAGAAACGGTTAAGTTAATGTCCTTGCCAAGGTGTGGAGTAAAAGACAAAGTTGGCTTCGGGGAAAGTCGCGCTAAGCGATATGCTTTGCAAGGTAAGCGAGTCAAAGTAATATATTTTTCAAAATAAAAATTAAGATTTCCAGATAAATAACTAATGTATGTATATTGTTATTTTGTACTGGTGATTTATTATCAGAAATACAATTATTATAAGGAAATCCAGTTTCCTAAGAACTAATAATAAAATCTGTTCACATGCCAACGGGCAAGATTCTTACGCATGTCAAGTATTTATTCTACAGAGTTAATTAACATTTAAAATGCTTAATAATTCGAATAGTACATTAAATATCTTGGTCATAGCGTGGCTAAAGCAAATGTAATAAATCTAAAATAAATAAAATATTTTCAAGACAGTACGTAGTGATAAAACAAATAGCGGTGACATACTTATGTTATTTACATACATTTTTGCACTCAGGCTCAAGATGGCGAGTTAAGAACCTCACATACAAGATTTCCAAGTACCCATCCCGCTTGAACCGCGCTGAAGTAGATACTGAACTTGCTAAGGCATTCTCTGTTTGGTCTGACTACACCGACCTAACTTTCACACAGAAACGATCTGGACAAGTGCACATTGAAATCAGGTATTCTTTAACTTACCTCACTGATATGTTTAAAAATATATAACAATATTACACAAATAGATTTAAGTTAAATAGCTAAGAGGGCTAAAATAAATTGGATAATATTTTTTCGTCTCTTTATTTATGTTGGATAATATTTAACATATCGTTTAAATTGACAGATGGTATATTTTTTACAACATAATCTACAGAAAAGTTTTATTATGAATGTTACGGATTTGTATGAACTGAATTTTGTACGATTACAAGTTGGAAGGTTTAGGAGATTAAGGAGTTGACGAGATTAAACTGAGATAATCTATTCATCTCATAACTGCGTCACGACGAAATTCGCTTATCGCAAGCTGATAAAGTTGATATCTACTGCTAAAGTAATACTTAAAACATCTACAAATAAATTATTTGTATTATAAAATACTTAAATATAAATGTCAATGAATATTTTTGTAATAAAAAAAATTAAACACATCCATAATATTACAACCAATCCAACAATGAGATTCATCGTAATTTAAAATGTCGAATCCAGTTAAATCTACCAGGTTTCGTCATAATAGTAATCCTCGTTGCATAACCGTTGTCATTGACTACTTCATGATAATGATCCATTATACGGCAGATGATTAATTTAGGCCAGAGCTAATGTTACATTTGGCCAGTCCTCATTTCATTCAAAATATAACAATAATATGTAAACTATATAATATAAAACATATTTATGTTCCCATGTTTTTATATGACATGTTAAAATATCCTCTCTTCCCTTTTTATAACAGAATTTAAAAGACACATTCTTAGTATATCCATTATTGTTTTTATTTCTAATTTAGTTTTTTGTATTTTGTAATAAATAATAGGTTCGAAAAAGGAGAGCACGGTGACGGTGATCCTTTTGACGGTCCTGGGGGTACACTCGCTCACGCTTACTTTCCAGTAAGTATTAACATATAATAATTTGATTTTTATATTTCAGACATACGAATACATAAAAATGGATTTATTTTCTGTAATGATTGTATAACTATCCTATGTATAATGTGATTATAGAGTGCCAATAGTGACTACAAAGATAGCGAAAGATAATTAAATAAAGATTAATCATGTAAAATAAGAATAAAAGGTGTTATATTTTTAGATAATAATCTATATTATGTATACACATTTTTTGAAAGTAGAGCTCTATCGAGATATTGAAATTACATTGAAGTAAAATATATACAAATGAAAATATTATGACCTCGAGTGAAAATCTAGCCCAGAACTATGACATTTGTAGTTATAACAGACCGACTGCAGGATGCATTATTGTAGGCAGACGAGTATAACATTGAGACGATTGGTAGCTCAGCGATTAACATTACATAGTATTCTGAACCTTTATCAGCGTTAATAACGATAATTACCACAAGCAATTGGTCAAATGGAATAAATTATTCATTTCCATGGCACCACAATACAAACATTAGAGCACAGCGTGAAGACGATACAATGCATAATATACATATATCGGAAGTAACCAATTTGTAATGGAAAGTATAATTATAAATATTGTTCGTAAAATATTATAAATATGATAAAAGTAACATATATGTTATATGTTAGTACTATTTTTTATAGATTTTCTTTGTTCGTATAAATATAGATTTTTGTGACATATTTTTAGTAGCATAGACTTTATATGAGTTTTGTACCAAACCAGATAGTTGTTAAGACAAAATTCGATTAACGTTTTCTGTAAATGTTAAATATATATTTGTATTTATATATTATATACTTACATAAGACAAATGTATAGATAAAAAGAAATACATTACAAAAATTTATTTTTTTACGCGCGATTGTCCCTTACTAAAAACAGCTTAACTAAATAAAAGAGAAAATATATAATAATAATATTTTATGAATAATATTACTCTTGTGTACATTACTATGAGTATTAACTGAGCAACAAACATAAATTACTATAGTGGAGTGACTAATAACGTGTGAGTCATGTGACTTCCGTTAAAGTATTTAATATAAAAATCAGTTCCCGGATATCTTTGCAATATCGCTCTTAAGTATTTTTTCTTAAGTGGATTATTCAGAATGTTATCAATTAAAGATATGTATAAATTATTATTAATATTCTATAAAAACTAGTTTTTATATGATTTAGTAAGTGTACATTACTGATATGCTTACAATTAATTTTATTTTAAAGGTTTACGGAGGTGATGCCCATTTCGACGACGCTGAAGTATGGTCCATTAACTCAAACCGAGGAACCAATCTTTTCCAAGTGAGACACTCTTGTTGTTAACTATTTCTTATTAACTTGTTGATAACATTTATATAAGGAAAATCTTAAATTTACAATTTGTATAAGAAATTTACAAATAAATATAGAATATGTAAGAAATTGTATTTTTAAATAATGTGCTTACCTGTAAGGCAGTCAATTATGATTCATTCTTTTTAATTATATTTATTTAAGTAAATTTTAATAACAGGTAGCTGCGCACGAATTTGGTCATTCTCTTGGACTTTCGCATAGTGACGTAAGATCAGCTTTGATGGCGCCCTTCTATCGCGGATACCAACCAGCCTTCCAACTTGACCAAGACGATATTCAAGGAATACAGGTAAAATAATTATTTAAAATTATACAGCTATATCGTATACATATACTAGCGGAAATATGCGTTGCCATAGCAATGTCTATGTCACGTCAGACGGAAGCGTATTAAACATATATCAGTGTGTGTAATGTTTTATTTATTTACTTAATGAACTATATGTGTATTATTATTAAAAATATTAGCGTTTTGCACCTCTCCTAATCATACTGTAAGTCTCTTCTCTTTGTTACTTTTCCCTCTGTGCTAATTCGTAAAAAGAGGTCCAAAGTTTTTACTTCACGTAATTTAATCTTTTATAATACATTGATTGGATTTATAATAAATTGAATTGAGTTAATAATACTTTAGGTCGTTATTTGACCAAATTTTTATAATAATTTGTGAAATTTAGACACGTTGTATACAAAGCAAATAACTTCTTCTGTTTATCATTACAGGCGCTGTATGGACATAAAACTCAAATTGATATCGGTGCCCCGAATCCCACAATTCCCCGTGTCACAACTCCCCAACCCTCTGCCGAAGACCCTGCTTTATGTTCCGATCCGAACATCGATACCATATTCAATTCCGCTGATGGCGCAACTTTTGTGTTCAAAGGTTAGTTTTTGATAATATATACATAACAAATAAGTTAACTTTGTAAAGTAAATCTATTCACACGTCATATTTTTATCAATATAACGTATCTTGTGCGAAAAACGAAAAAATGACATGAAATTTTCAGTCAGTAAGCGCCTGATTATTCTACGAAAAATAAAAATTAGCTTACAAAAAGATTTTGAACGCTTATTAATTATAAATTATTTGTCAAGGTGAACACTACTGGCGACTAACAGACACTGGCGTTGCGGCTGGCTACCCGCGCCTCATATCGAGAGCTTGGCCTGGTCTTCCCGGAAACATTGACGCTGCCTTTACATATAAGAATGGAAAGACTTACTTCTTCAAAGGATCTAAGTACTGGAGGTATAATGGACAAAAAATGGATGGAGACTACCCTAAGGATATCAGCGAAGGTAACAAATATTTATATTTATTAAATTGTGTTATTTTATTATATATTGATATATTATATTTTGATAAGTAAAATATTTATACTTGTATATCAAAATTTTTCTTATTCTCTACAATATAATTCAGAATTTTCCCAGTAGATGATGTATTTATTTCATCGCTATTTTATCACTCAGTCGGATAGAACACAACTTCCTTTATATGGTTTCCACACAACGTAACATCACTATTTTGGAACACCATGATCAAGGAACTGTAGTGAAAACGACAGCCTTAATATTTTTTAAATATAAGCCTCATCCGGTATAGTCTTAGAGCTTATAATCGTCTGTTAATAGTATAACTAAATTAAGAAGGCACTATATTATTTATTAAATAATAATTACTTGCAGGTTTCACCGGAATTCCTGATAACATCGATGCAGCTCTAGTTTGGTCTGGCAACGGCAAAATTTACTTCTACAAAGGCTCCAAGTTCTGGAGATTCGATCCCGCTCAACGTCCTCCAGTCAAGGCCACGTATCCCAAGCCACTCTCGAATTGGGAAGGAATCCCCGATAATATAAACGCAGCTTTACAATACACTAATGGATACACTTACTTCTTCAAAGGTGGATCGTATTGGCGGTTTAATGATAGAACTTTCAGTGTGAGTATTTTTCTTTGTCTATTTGTTTATAAGAAACCGTTATAACATATGCTTAGAAATGGAATTTTTTGTGTTTATTTTTTTATAACCTACAATATTTAATAACATTTTAGGTGGACACAGACAACCCTTCCTTCCCACGTTCCACCGCTTATTGGTGGCTCGGGTGCAGCAGCGCGCCGCGTGGCACCGTTGGAGGTAACGCTCGACTCTCTGATGCGCCTCACAGTGACGAGGACGTCGGCGACATAATGTTCGACGCAGGTAGGTTCGGGCTCCCAGAGACGTTTCAACGAAGGGCTTTGAGATGACTTCGAAGACACGGACACAGAGATAATGACTTTAAATACTCATGGAGCCATTCTCGGAATAATGTGGAGTGACTTTCAGATTAAGTAAAAAATAATGACAAATTTAAGTGTTTAATAGAACATAACGACGATGTGATGACGGACTACTCCTACTTAACTGTTGATTATGACTTTGGACTAATGTATGATATAATCCTACGGATATAAATTTATCTGGTCAAACACTCGAAAAGATATATTAAGCAGAAATGGCATTAGTAATGCTGAATTTATGAATGAATAAATATTTAAATAGCGTCTTAAAAGTTACATAAATGTTAATAATTTCATTTATTGATAAACGTTTTAGTAATAACTTTAATTTATATTTTTTAAAAATATATATTCAGCTTTAACAACTTTAAAAATTGAGTGGTTAGCATTTTAACGACAGCCCAAACATGACGGAAACTGTTTATAGAAGACTATTTTAACTAGACTATGGTAGAAAATTTGAAGTTACTTAGACTTGACTTACTTACACTTTTAAAGTGAACCTCTAATTAAATATTAGTCAAAATTAGAAAGCAATGCCGTCTTCCACTGTTTTGCAATGTCGTCCCGCTCTTGTATGTGTTGTTCCTGTATTTGTCTCCTTGTAGATTAGTTGTATGTTACTTCTTCGAGTAATAAACTTCAGTATTAGAGTAATATTTCAATTCTTCATATAAGTTTGTGTCTTTTGTGACTATTATAAAGAATTTCTTGTGTATATATATATGTTTTTCACATTTATTCAATTAATCCACTAAATATTATCATTATTTATATGTGATTAAACTTAGCTTGAAATATTCTTATCTGCCATGCAAATTATTTTAACAATAAATAATCAACAATGGTGAAATATGTTAATCTATTAAAAGAAAAAACATATTATGTACTAACTACTAGCTTTGAGATATATATATTCTATATCTATACTAACGAAAATTCAAAAAAATATATGGTTAATCTGCTTTTATAACCTTTACTAACTAAAAAACTGCTTTTTGCACTAATATTTAATTGAGCTTAAGCTGAATGCAGTGGTCGACGGTGGTTGGTGGCATATTTACGACGGCTTCTGGGCGCCCCGAACCTGCGTGAATGCGTGAAATATATTAAAACTTAAACAATAATTTCTTAATATATCACTTTTTTATATATAATAACACAACACACGAAGTAAAACAAGCAATAAATGTTACAGTAGTTGTGCAAAAACCAACAATTTAGCACTGTATGCACCAAATTTATTGTATGCAGAAAAAATTAATGTATGAGTCACATTTTAAACACAGTACTTAATTTCAATTTCAAAGTATATTTTGTTACCACTATTTTTATTAAACGTTCGATGTTATTTATGTTAACACTAAGTGTTAATCCATGGTGGCTGGGACGTTTACCACGTGTGTGTTTGTGTTTGTCTTTTAGGTGTAAAATCATCCGCTCCCAGATCATTCTTCTGGTTCAGGAAATAGCTTCGGTGGAGAGTTCCTGAATATTTGTACATAAACAGTAACATAAAGAACAAAGACTAAATTAGTAAAATAGGGGATGATATGAATACCAGTGAGATTATAGACAATAAGCGGTGATTTTAGTACCGGCGAGCTTCTCACGCGTTGCCTGTACGTTATATTTTATACCACATTCGCATGCTAGTATTTACTTTGGTTTGCTTTGCGAGGTTGGGGCTTAATTGGGGCTTGCACGTTGCATGTATCTTTAGCATTTTTATAAACATATAAATTCGAAATGTATTATATTACTGTATATACATTTTGAATACCTGTTTCTTAAAATTAGTTCGTATTTATTTAACTTTCTTAAAGGGTAATTTTAGTCTTAAAAATAAATTGTTTTTTAATAACTTTAATTTTAGTGTTCATAATGTGTTGAAGCGAAGTGTTTCTCTGCCAGACTGAAATATTATTTTTTTATTGTTTGTAACGTTTCAAAATATCTAGAAAAATAAAATTTCGGTCTGAATTTAAATTAAGCTATGCAGTAAGTTGATATGTATTTTGAAAAACATAACATGAAATAGTCTCTTTGAAGTCACTAAAAGCTTACTGTGTAAGCTTACTGTGTTGAAGGGATACTTCATGCGTCATATCATAAAATTCTAAATCGTCTACCTAGAAAATACCGTCGTCTACCTCGAAAAGTAATATGCGTCGTGAAATCTTGTAAGATATTTATTGTGTTGATTCTGCACGTCACACGTGTTATATCTCACAAGATAACTAAAGTAGTAAAATAATCAATTCGAGTTGCACTATGGTTTTAAATACTAAATTGACAACAATTATTTTGATCCCCATTTATATGTGTGTAACTAACAAATCATTTAAATTAGTCGTAGGCTAACTTTACCTTTTATAAGTAGCCATGGTATGTCAAAAACATTAGTTTTAATTTCAGTAGTTTGAGATAAATGCATGAGACTTGTAGAGTGTACATATATACATCAGTAGAGTAGTTTGCACAGACGGGTACCGGTGAACAAAAACTAAAGATGTCTTGCTAAAGGCAAGTTCATGTTTCAGTGATCAACGTTCAATCAGGCGGAGCTAAACTATAATATTGACTCGGGGCTTCGATATATAAGGAGGGCACGAAAAGTCCTCCGCCGCGTCATCATTCACCCGCATCGTAGGTTACTTTTCATTTGTTTTGCTTTACCGAATATTATCGGTTTAAGTTATGCATTTTATCATTGTCACTCCATTTGTATTGTTTGGCATGTTGAGCACTTGTGATCACTGTGCAGTTCGAGTTGGAGGTTCATTTTAATTTGTGTAATCTGTGCAGATTCGGGAGAAGCGGCGGGTCGTGGCGGGGTGGCGGGCTCGCCGGCGTCGTCGACAGCGTTGACGAGCGTTGTACTGGCTCTGACGCTGGTGTTAAACGCGCGCCTTTAACTTCACCGCGTCTTCACTGTGATCGAGTGTTGTGTGCGTGTGTCGCGTCCGTGTCCGCGTTCGATATATTGTGTATAGCGAACGCCTAACTGTGATGAATGTGTTTTTTATACTGTTGCGAGAACGATAATTTAATTGGAAGTCATAGTTTTTATACTTAATATAAATAGATGATGTAAGTTCGAGTGTGATATTGACGTAAGCGAACATTTTTATATTAAAATATTTAAATAGTACAAGTGTTTTCTTAAGTCCTTGCTGTAATGGGAAGATAGGAGGTAAATGATAAACATGGCAGTATTTTAATCGGTTTATTTAACGTTTTTCTGTTTCTCCAATAATTCCTCTTAAGTTAGTAATTACAGGTTTATATGACAATATTTTTTGTTTTTATTTCATTTTCATAAACGTATTTTTTTAATAAACATCTCCACAATTCTTTATAACACGGTCGTGCGACCTACTGTCTCAATCGTTCTAACTCTTAGGAAAATGCAAATAATATTAAACTTCAAAATCTGTCTACTTCGTAATTATTCGAACAATATTAACCTTAGTTCGAGTGCTGAACGATGTCTACACGAGCGGAGCGGGTGCGACCTAAGGCCGCTTCACTCGCGCGGCCCCCACGCATCGAGTAGAGCGGCTATGCTCTCTTTTCTCTCTCTCTCTTTTCAAAGGCTATAGTGGAAGTTTTAAATTTTACTATTTATGAACAATAAATATATATTTTATTCTGATATCATTTAAATATATTTATACATATTATCTTTTTACATACATATTCAGATAAATATAACATTCTCATATTACCTATTTTTATTAAAAGATAGTTTTGAGATAATCCACGCTTCCTGTGACATTTTAAATTTAAAAATAAAATTTGATCAATTGACTAGGACTTGTAAGACGTTTAGTATAACCATCATGAGCCTACATGAACGCACCCGCCTCCGCCCCACGCGCACTTATATCACTTAGAAGGCGTAACATAAGACTTAGTACACGAATACTACTCGAGAAATACCTACGACACATCCTAGATCATATCAATATATAGCCTGCGTGCTGTGGCAGTGTTCGCCGGCGCCGCGGCCGCGCCGCTTGCCGAGTTCTCTTATTTATTGTTGTAATTTAGAATTTATATACTACACTACCTCTCTCACTATTATCCAGGCAATTTTATAAGGTAACATTATGAGATTAAGGTAAAGACAACGTCGCCCTGCGCAAGTACCATTTCCCATTACGAAGATACATATGTATATTAGAAAATGCGAATTAGCCGTTTCAAATACATAAATTATGGTTTTATAAATTAGGTTACTTACATATATTTATATGATCTAGAACTTATTAGTAATAAATAATGAAGGTTCATGATAGGAGGACAGATGAATGAACTTGAAACATGTTACATAAACTTAAAGACAATAAACATAATAATACATTATATAGGTATATTTAACTATTATAAATATTTTATTATATATCTGAAAATAATAAACAAGACAGTAAAATAACATAAAAAATAATAATTTTATTGCGTTAAATAAAGAGCAACGACAATCTTTTAATTCTTTTGCATTTCTGAGGCAGTCAAGAGGTTTAATTGATTAAAAAAAATTACATATATATTTCAAACAAATTATATTACAAACAAAAAATGATTTACATCAATGTCAATTAATATTTTTTTAGGATTTTGTAGTAAAGGACTTAATAAAATGTTAAAAAAAACAACGATTTTCTATTTGGCGAAAATACGTTAACGTAAATAACTTTTTAAATAATTGCACTTTATTTATCGTAACATATAAAAAAAAATATTATTTTTTTTTTCTTAACATGAGCTAAAGCAGATAAAACAGAAAATCTCTACTTTTATATTGTGCATTAATTACTATATCTATTCCACCCCTCCCTTATTAGTTGTCGTTTCCCACCCAAAATTTACAAGTTTTGTAATCTATACAGGAATTTTTCTCATTGTCATTAACCTTCCTTTTAACAGGCAAAATAAAGTAAAGCGTAAATAAAAACATAGAGCATTAAGACTTCCACTCATGGCTTACATATTTTGATAATTATTTATTTATTCACATAACTATTCTTGTCGCGTACAAATTATTATGAAAAATAAGTAAAACTCTTAATTTATGACTATTCATCATAAGATTTTAACGTTGTCGTATATTACTATCACCTCCATATAAATATTGATCCGTTAGAATGCTATGCTATTGTAATATTAACAAGTATATTTAGACTATGGTATATTTATCAATAAAATACAAATTTTACTTTTATGCGGTTGATATATATTTGAAAGTTTAAACGAAAATGTATATATATATTTGATTAAAGTACATATATATTGTCGTCTAAGCTTTAAAATACATCACTCGATTGATGAGTGCCATGTTTTTTAAAACGTAATCTACGTTTTAAATAACATGGTACAGCTCTGTAAATTAACTATTAATTGATTTCTGAACTTGGTAAACAACGCTAAAGGAGTAAAATTCATGCCATATAAACGGTAAAAATAAGAACTGTCAACGTAAATTCCTATATAACTGTAATATAATTATATAAAGAAATAAAATTTTACGTGAGGTAAAAATTGAAAAAAAATTGTGAGCAGTTCTGAAAAATATTCAGGCCGAAGTAGTAAAGTATGACACCCCTGATCCAAGGCTAAGTAGACTTGGAATAGGGATGTCATACTTTGGAGCAATAAATTTGTGAGCCAACTTTCTTTTGCTATGTCAAAGAAATTATAAGACAAAGAAGAACTTTTGAATCGTACCGATAATATACGAACCTCCAACTGTTGAGGTAATGTTGGCACAGAGATGTTGAATTTTATAATAGCCATAGACTAAATATACTCTTAATTTGTTTTGTACGAATGCATTAAAATAAATAGTTATATTGTATAAAATATTTGCTCATCATCGTGACCGAATCTTCGGTCACAACTATTTGTACTCATATCTATATATATTGTATGTAAAAGGCTACGATTTGGTGTTTTCCTTACATTAATTTTAACGGAACAGGACGTCTATGGCACATGGATATCTATATAATAAAGATAATCGAGGCATTGACGGTGAGCCTCTAGAAACGTATTGTTGATGTTTGTGCGTGTGAACAGTCAACAATGTTGCTGCATTAACCTATCGAGAAGAATGGCTTATATTAAAACTATTCACCTTCGACAGAATTGAATTCATTAATTTACATTGAGGAGGATTTCACGAAATTCGAGGTAACGTGCTGCCAAAACAAACGAAGACTAAGTTAGCCTTTTTCTAAATTTTAAATTTATATCATAAGAAACAATAAAACAACATAGCTTGGCAGCAGACTGCCCGAATAAACCTAGGTTCGTATCCCTAACCTTTAACTTTCAGTTATAGTTAATAGCTAAATACATAATAATGTTTCGTACAATGTTTTTGTAGTTATTTGTGCGTTAAACATTTACACTTTATTTATGTACATCAAAACATACGTATATTATTCAAAGACATAATGTACACGCTATCATCAAACGCTCAACGTAACACCAAATACACCCGTAATACTAAACCTACGTAGAAGAGCACGTGTCATGCGCATACCTCGTCCCGGCTGGATTTTCTTGCCTCACTGCCTCGCCCGGTCTACCGAACTGTCGTGTCACTCGAACGACCCGTGGATGTGAGTCTACATGATTATCAGTTAATTTCTACATATTATTGCTAAGTTTGTGTCCCTACGAAATCAATACAGAAATTAAGTAGCTGGTCTCGACGATGGAATTTATAATAGCCTATATAAAATTTTATATCCTATGACTAGTATCTAAGCGTAGATACTCCGGTTTTAGTACAAAATTTACGTTAACGTCATGCGGCGTAGAATAAATACCTATTGGTTCACACAAAAGGCCGACACAAAACGAGACGCGAGTTATTGTATAAACAACATTCAAACCGAACTCCTCTCTTTTGGTCTTTATTTATCTACTCTACATTAGGAGAGTGGCCAAGTGAAGATTCATAAGAGTGAGAGTAGAAAATCCAAAAAGAAGGAATGTACGGTCAATGTGTGAGTTTTAACGAGTGCTCGAAATTGTTTCAATTAATTATGCTCTAGTAATTCATTATCTAACTCTAAATTTTGATAATTTATACATAGATACAAGTAGATATCGTGAAAAATTCCCCTTCCTATGGAGGTAAAGAGAGTACCTATTCATTTAAAATCTATTCAACATACATATTTTTTTTTCAATAATGGAATGAGTGTAACATCATAATAAATATATAATCAGATGTAAGTATTTTTTTAAGCCATGATATTTTTATCAGATATTATTATAATATTACGATTTAATTAGAATCAAACGCTCATAGTAATACAATGTTTTAAATTTTGGCCATTATTGTTAATATTACATAGCAAAATGTGAACATATTATACTTAAAAAAATTTGGCATTTAACAAAACTTGTTAGCTTTGAAATATTTTATTTAGATAAAAGGGTTTTCGAAACGTCTTCGACTAATTTCGCATTGATTCTAATTAATATGATAAAAAAAAGTGAAAATAAATATTTTACATGTACCTTCAATAGAATTTTGATTTTATCATCACATAAGGAAATCTTCTTAGAGCATCTAATAATATCTCTTTACTACGATTTCTGCTTGGCAAAACTCATACTCATGTAACATTCCTTCGCTTTTTGTACCCTGATATCTCAAATACAGAAGTTGATGATTAGTTATAAACAACGGCTGGTACCGGAACTGTTTGCAATCTTCAGTTTAAACAAGTGTTTGTAACCTCTTTCTTAAGTGTCGTGCATCTCATTTTTTATCGTTGAATACTTATTTTAAATCCTATCTATGGAAGAGAATTTGAAGAAAATAAATATTTTTAGAAAAAAATATAGTCCAAAGTAGGTTTACAATTGTTGCAAGACAACACCTTAATGCGTAAGAGGATATTTTTTCAGCATTCACTTGGTGAAGGCACTAGGCATCACTTGCGAATTAGATACTCGATTGAAACAATACGACTCACCGCCCTGCGTTCATCTTTGTCGAACCGGATAAAATCTAACACGTTTTAGTATGAATTTCGTTCAAAATACTACGAAAATAATAACTTCTGATCTGCAAAATGTATAGTTTCAAATGATATGGCTCTGACATTCGGAGGTTAAGTGTGTCCCAAATAGGCATGAAAGTGCTTGAAACTATTCTGTCTAATATAATTAATACTTCTACAATCATCCTCATATAAACTGACTTACTGGTCTCAGGATAAATTTGAAGTTGTGAATTAAAAGAAGTCCCTAAGAAGCGTTAATAGACATTTAGCACCCTTGGTGGCTTTCATTTAGGTATGGGAGTGGAAACAACAAACCGTTTTTGATATATTTACACAATAAAAACGTAAAAAATAACTTATTTTATATTATTATCTTTCGAATACAACAACTACATCCCCGACCAAGGACAATACTCTCAACAAATGTTCATTCAATAAAGTCTTAATAACCATTAATTTTAATCAATTTCTCGATCACAAAATCTTCAACGACACCTCTATAATTTTAAATATATTTAAAAAATAAGACAAATCAATAACAAATACTGTTATCTATTTAATTAAGACAACGACTACACCCTTGTTCAAGGTCCTTTGTCGCCTCCAAACGACACAATCGTGTATACAATAATATATATATTAATTATTCAATTCATATAAAAACATCTTCAACCATGTTTACAGCGGTAATTGGTATATCAAATTAGTTCATAAGACGGATATATTATTACATATAATTGTCATCATATGCTTATGTCATATTTTCTTACAAAACAACAACTACCTTCAATTAATTAATCCTAATACAAGTAGCCGTACGATGTATACAATATAGACCAAGATTAGGCGTCCGTAGGCAGCTGAGCATCGACACAATTCCACTAATTGGGATTTTTTTCGATATTAATAATTTTACTCATTTTTTTTACTTAAATAATAAGAAATAAAAATACAAGTGTTTATTAAAATGTCTGAAAACAAATATTGTAGATTAAATAAAATACTTTATACAAATATTGGAACGTATACAGAAGATATTCTTTTGCGGAAAATGTTTCGATGCTCCCACCTCTTCACCAATGCTCCACTAAAATTAACACTACAAATAATCATTCATCTATTGTCACTATGGGGATCTTGAGACAAGGGAAACTCCTGTTGAAATTCGTGCCAATGTTAAAGACATCGTTACACTAAACTGTTATAAAATGACAAGACTGTTAAATTCAAAATGAATTTACCTTTTAAACTCTTGCCATTTCTATTATTGTAAGTACGTTGATGTGGTGTACGTATTGGCTTTGACACCATGTGGGTAATTTTAAAATTATTAAAGCAAATAATCCTTCACGTTTCAATTTAAACATTAAAACAGATTGCCATGACACGACTTCCAAACAGTTTTAAACCTTGTTAACATTGCTACAGCTCGTATAAACTATTTTAGCAAAAATAAACAACACAACTTCAATTTTATAATCACGCGAACATTTATATGTAGTCCTATTTAAAATATATAAACATTTTACGCAAATATTTTAATTGTTACAATTCGTGTCGAAAATATTATTATATTGGCCGGAACGTCGGCTTAATGTAACTTTGAAGATAACGCATAAGTAACGTTTTCAGAATATTATTTTGGTGTTTCTTTGAAGGGTGTATCAAACAAACGGACACAGACATAAACTTACAATATACGGACGCCTCGCGCTCGCGGCGGCGGCTCGGCGGTCCGGCGCCGCGACTCGCAGGCGTCGTCGAATTCGTCATCGCGTATCAATTTATTATCATAAGTACAGCACTAAAAGAAGTTTCGATCATAGTCCGGCGATCGCGGGACGTGAGAGTGCGACGCACGTTAACGTAAAACTATAACCTCGTATCGCGCACATTCACTAGAGGTAAAGGTGGTGTCCAGTGAGTCCGAATTAGTGTGGCGATTGTGATAACGACACAGACTAGGAGGAGGGTGGGATGCGGCGACGCGGCGAAGGCGGCTGCGGGCGCCGGGTACGGCACCGAGCACGTGGCGTTGCGATCCTCCACCGGCGCGCAGCGCTCCGCTTCGGGCCGCGGCGGTTCACTCAGCCGCGACTCGCAACGGTAGCACAGCCGACCCTCACAGTACCAGTAGCAGCAGTCGTCGGCGCCGTAGTTCGATTTGTTCGCCTGTGCACCTGTCTCTGGTATGCGAGGGTCTGAAAATTACCACATTTACTCTTAGCACGAGATGTCATTCGTGGAAGATATATATGTATATCAATACAATATAATCTAAAGGTAAACTATAATCTAGTAAGTTGCTGAAAAAAGTGAACAGTGTAACAATGAAAAGCTTAACGAGAGACCTACAAGCAACAATTGGTCAAAGTGATGTGTAAAGGAAACAATAGCGGGTGTAGCTTACAGAGAGCGGCATTTGTTCCGAGCTCTCGTTTTGAACGAAGGCCAAGCTGCGGCGGCTAATCGAGCCTAATACCCCAACATCGTTGCCGACTGAATTGCCATACATGATCTTGCCAAGAATAATGCAGTAAAAATATATAACAAAAGGCACTTTTTTACGTAAGGTAGATTATAAGCAGACATTAATAGATATAATGAAACATTAAATAAATTCATTTTTTTTTTTTTTTTTTTTTTTTTTTTTTTTTTTAGCTTCACGCTTTGTCCCGCACATGGCAGGGTAGGCAGAGGGTACTGCAGGAACCACAAGAACCTAGTGTTAAGACACTCCGTTACTTAGTCCCTGCTTACTCCGTCCCCACTTTTTTTTATTTATTTAAACTCTACACTATTTTTTATTTATTTAATCTGATATTGTTTACTGACCTAGGCATAAGAAGGTGGGTTCGCCGGCGTACTGTGTAGGGTACGCGGGAGCACGGTCCGCCGGCAGGAAGTAGGGGCAGTGTTGCTCAACGAGCTGGCAGACCGAAAGGCATGGTTTTAGGCGTACAATGGGCCGACCTGGGCCTGCGGCAGCGGCACGAACCCATCGGCCTACAACGCCACCACCACGCCGCCGGTCCAGGTGGCCCACACGCTCTAAGTGACGCGCGTGCCACCGCGCCGTGTGCTCGGCGGGCGCTCTCCGCGACCTCCCGCCCTCGTCACCCTCATCCGCACCTTCCTCCACCCAAAGAGGCACCATTGTACTACACGCCCACCGTCGGTACGTTTCCTGTAAAAAGAATTATTCACCTTTACTGATTCATTCGACAAACTATTACTGCTTAGGAAGTATTTTTTTTTTAATATTAGCGTTACTAACTTGAGACGCTTACAAGCAGCGAATATGTTATATTGATGAAAATAATTTAGAGCACTATCTGTGCTCTAAATTATTTTCATCAATATAGCAAATTGCTCCAAGAATAACATTTTTAAAATTACCAAAAAATCCCCTGAAACATACACACATGTGTACACAATAAATTTATGATGTAATAAATGAATATCGTAATAACTGTTATATGTACATGTTCAGACTATTGTAATTTTAACAGCTGAAGGAAAAAGGATAAAATAATATATAACTGCAGTAAATTATTTTATATCTATAAATATAAAAATCGACAGTTCCAAAGAAATATTTTAGCAGGAAATAATTAAAATATTTTAGTAGGAACTCACATAAACATGTATGTACTTATTAATAACTATCATATATAAGCAAACAAGTGGCAAATTTATAATAGAATTTTTTTTTTAGAGCTTCACGCTTTATTCCGCACATGGCAGGGTAGGCAGAGGGAACTGCAGGAACCATCTGAACCTTGTGTTAAGACACTCCTTTGCTTAGTCCCTGCTTTTTTCCGTCCCCGCTTTACGCCTTTTTCGAGGCATTGCGTGTTGAGTGGCGGATCTCAACGCCGCGCTTTGCCTAGTTGCCAGAGCGAAGAAAATGGAAATAGAAAAACCATCTTCCTCGAGTGGGAATCGAATCCAGAAACCGTTGCGTTTACAGGCAGACGCTTACGCCTCTGCGCCACGACGGTTATTAAAATAATAATGATATCAGAATAAAATTGTAGTCTAGACGTAGAGTGCACATGAGATATTTCAATTAGCGCCTTCTATTACCGTAATAGCCAATACTATGTCCGTTTTATGACCATTCCTTTATCTTATAGCCCATTGACACGTGCTCCTAGTAATTATTACAACAAGCCATTTCGGGTACGATCAGATACAACATTATTCGTAATAAAGACATACTTATAAAGTGAACACAGAAAAGCTATACATATTTTTTTATCAACACGCATTTCCCGTGTACAGGGAGGGACGAGGGGACCTATTATCTCGAAGGAGTATCTTAAATTGTTTTGACAGTTTGTTCTCTACTTTTTTCCTATTTTAAAGGGATTGTGTATCTATGGTAATGATCGAACTCACAACTGCTGTATGCATCGTCGTATTCCGTATACACCTATATATATACTATATCTCGAGTACTGTAGACGTATCTTGAATCACATGACATCACTTTTAATTAACGGTAATAAATTTATTATAAATAAAAACTTATTTAACTTATTTAATTACTTCCATGCGAGACAGTATATGTACGTTACGTAGTTTTCCACAGTATAATAGGGCTTAACATTTTTGCAGAAACTAAGAGAGACTGAGTTTATTTTATATATTATGTAAATATAAATGTCGGAAGTATAAGCTGGTAGCTGACAGTTTGAAAAATATGTTATTAAAAAGATTTTATAAATAATATATATTTATGAAATACGTTTAGTTTAAAAGTTTTATAAATTTATTTTTAACCACATGTATTGTTTTCCATGCATAGCATTTTCAACGGACTCTTTGTAGGTCATATGAGAAAAGTTATGTACAAAATTGCAAATTGTATACAAAATACAAAACGTGCTTGCCCGAAGCGTTTAATTTCTCCCGCAGTAAGGTCAAGCCGCTTGAGATTGAGACTATTGTTCTTTAAAGTAGTGAAATAAAAGAGGAGTTACTTTAGATCACTTCTATGAACACTTGTTTTTGCTATTATAAACGCTGTGTTAAGGATTTTCTATTTATTCTCATAGTAAGTATAACATAAGCTTTATTTGCAACTAGAGCGTACCGTTTATTGTGTCGCACAGTTTCAACTTTAAATTTTTCTTAAGAAAATTATTACTTTTATACTAGGTCACATAATTAATACACAACCATAAATATAAAATGTAATAAAACCCTTTATAATAGTCCATTTAACAATTTAAAAATCTTAACTAACAACTTAAAAATCTTATACTCTGTTCTAATCTGTTTATATCTTTAAAATTATTTTTTTTAAATATTTAGTCTGTTAATAAAGTGTGAATTGAATTATTGAATATTACAATAAACAGACAGAGTAACGTTGTAATAATATACACAGTCACCGAATGCAAAATTACATAACCATTATGAAATTACGATTGTCTATACATTACATTACTAATTTCGACAATACAAAAGATTATATTATGCGACGACATACACAAAGCTTAAATTTTCGTTGTGCAAAGGTTATTATCCATTAGCACCTGCGTTTAGTATATTTAATTTTTCATATATTTTTTACTTCGAGTTTATCAAAAGAAATGAAAATTCCTTTCATGTTCATAATTTAGCCTTGCTTGTGTTGAACAATAAAGAATTTATACAAAACGATCATGACTTCTTTGTCTACGCGTTTAAAATCTAGCGCACCACAATCTGTGCAGAACAACAGACAATAGAAATGGTTTGCTGGGTGCAGAAGATACTCATTTGAATATATTTAAAAAATATATACTTTATATTGTCACATGGGAGCACACTTTTTCACTTTAATGATGGCTTAATTTATAAATATTTTATTACTTTTGTGCAATAAATTTTCATTTTGTTACTTAATCATTTATAAATTTATATAGAAATGACTGTCACCGTAAAATTAATTATCACTCATACTCACTTCCTTATAGAACATTAAAATTTCACATAAATATTCTTTATTGCATTAAAATATATATATAATAGACAGAAACATAGAAATATCATAAGCAAAGGTGGACTTATCTCTATAAGAGATTTCTTCCAGCCAACCTGTGAAAGTGGGTGAAAGCAGAAAGCAGAAGACTGAAAAATGCAATATAAGGTTTAAAAAAATAATAACAATAAAAAATCAATACATAAGGCATAGAAAATATACATACATACACACAGAAGTAAATAGACATATACTTACATAAATATATTCATATATATACATATACACATACATATATACACATAAAAAATATAATATAAACGAAACATAGTTAAATTTAGATTTCAGATACTTTTAAGTAAGTGTTTTTTTAATGATGACTTAAATGAAACAATTGATTGACTCTCTTGAATGGCCTTGGGCAGTTTATTCCAAAGTAGTGGAGCCTGTACGGAAAAGGACTTTAGGAGAAATTTGGTATTGCTCTTAGGAATGTCTAGCATTGGTAAAACACCAGACCTCCTCGAGCGTGTAGGAGCGGGAAGGATTTTAAAACGGGAACGAAGGTAAGGAGGGAAATTTTGGTAGTTGATTATCTTAAACAGAAGAGAAAGGATATGCATATCACGGCGAAAACGAATAGGGAGCCAATTAAGCTGAGCACGAAAATGGGATACGTGGTCATACTTACGAAGACCGTAAATAAAACGTATCGCGAGATTTTGAAGACGCTCTAATCTGTTAATTTGCTCCTCAGTCACATCCAAGTAGCAGACATCGGCATAGTCGAGAATTGGAAGGAGGAGACATTGCGCTAGCATTACTTTTGTATTATGGGGGAGAAAGAATTGGAGACGCTTAAGAGAACGATAGGAGAAATGCATACGTTTACTAAGTTCGCTAATGTGGGGTGTCCAAGACAAAGTGCAGTCAAAAATTAGACCCAAATTCCTAACTTTATCGTAATATGGAATTTGAGTTCCAGAATATATAATCCCGGGAGTTGCATTCCAATTAATTTTACTTGCAAGTCGGCTACTGCTGATTATAATTGCTTGCGATTTTTTCGGGTTTACTAAGAGACCGAAAGATTCAGCCCAACGTTGTATAGCAGCTAGATCGCTATTTAAAATATTAATAACTTCAGACAATTCATGTATATAGCCATGTCGATACAGCTGTAAATCATCGGCATACAGATGGTAAGGAGAAGAAATGACTTTGGAAATATTGTTTATGAAAATAGAAAACAGAAGAGGAGAAAGGATGCCGCCTTGTGGAACGCCAGCAGTGAGATCTAGCCAAGATGACGTATGGTCATTAACTTTCACGCATTGTTGGCGTCCGAAGAGATAAGAATGAAACCAGTTTATGGCTGAGGAAGAAAAATTTACTGCACGAAGAGAAGCAAGAAGTATGTCGAAATCAACAGAGCTAAATGCACTACTGAAATCCAGTAGTACCATTGCGGTGAGCTTGGTGTTATCCATGGCACACCGAATGTCCTCCGTAATATTCAGCAGTGCACTAACTGTGCTGTGGAAGGGACGGAAACCAGACTGGTAGGGACATAAGAGATTGTTTGAGGAGAGAAAGGGATACAGTTGGTTATAAACAATGGATTCAAGTACTTTGGATAGGATAGGCAGGATGGAGATAGGGCGATAGTCAGAGACTAAGGTGGGATTAGAGGTTTTAGGTAACGGAACAACATAAGCATTCTTCCACCGAGAAGGGAAGACATTGCGTGACAGTGAGAAATTTATAATGTGGGTAAGCACTGGTGCAATGTTTTCCAACACGGGAAGAATCATCTCAAGGCTGAGATTGTCACTTCCGATGGCTTTAGTGGATATGGACCGAACACACTTCTTAACTTCATCTTCTGATACAGAGTTAAAAGCAAATAGGGCAGATTCAGGAATGTCAATACAAGACAAAGAAGAAAGTGTTTCCTGTTTTTTTGGTTGTTAATACTTGAAGTAGGTTTACTAAAGAAGGAATTCAGAACATTAAGATCCACTGAAATATGATGGCGATCAGTGGATTTCCCTATACCAAGTGACTCTAAGAATCTCCAAACTTGGTCGTAAGATAGGTTTTGAATAGTATTGTGAATATAGCGGCGTTTGGCATCCCTACACATTCTGTTGCAAATATTACGCAGTCTTTTGTACGTAGCTAAATTTTCATCACAAGGATGTTTTTTGTTCCTAGATTTGGCCCGATCGCGCTTAGCCATGCATCTTTTGATAATTGGGGTTAGCCAGGGCGCGGGTGCATGCTTCATTCGAACTGGTCTTATTGGCGTATGAGTGTTATAGATATTAATCAACTCAGTAGTTAGTGATTCTACCATATCGTCAATGTTACTTAACGACAATATGGGTGACCAGTCAATGTTCTCCATATCCGCTCTGAAGCGTTCCATGTCGATAAGCTTAAAATTACGCTGAAGAAAAATTTTGCCTCTAACTTTAGGAGGGCGTAGCTTATATGAAAGGAAAATAAGGTTGTGAAAAGAGAAAGGAGCAGTCAATTGGCCGTGAGAGATCACAAGATCAGGCTTAGAGACTGACATAATATCAATGAGGGAAGGCCTGCAGTTAGGAAAATAGTGTGTGGGTGAAGACATGGGTAAAATATGCAAATTGAGAGATTCATTAATTGCTCTTAACTGTTTACTTCTCGTGTCGTTTTTTAATAAACATGTATTTAAGTCACCCATACAAATTATGTGTTCATACTGATGTGAAAAGTTTTCCAAAATGTCCTCCAGAACACTAAAATAATTTACTTTGTCATTGGGGGCATACAAGACACCGAGAAGAATTTTTTTATGATGTAGAACTATTTCCAAGAAAAGATATTCAAGAAATCCTACAGGTTGACTAGGAGAGCAAGAGATTACACTGGCAGGAATGTTGTTGCGAAGGTATATACCAACACCACCCCCACCCCGCTCAGTGCGATCATTCCGGAATAATTGAAAACCTGGAAGGGAGTAGCAAGCAGATGAAAGGGATGGTTTAAGCCAGGTTTCAGATATTAGAATACAATCGACTGTGCCGGAGCCAAAGGATGCGAGAAGATCAGTATAATGAGCAGGTATGCTCTGCGCGTTGATATGCACCAAGGAAAGAGAACCAAAAGGATTATTAAATATGTTTGATAACTTTTCTGCAAGAGTATCTGAATCTGAAAAAGACGAGTTATTACTATCAACACTATCATAATTGCTAGATGAGCAAGACAAGAACTCATCATCTGTGTCCATAATTATAAAATAATAGAAATATACAAATAATAAAAAATATACAAATAAAAAAATATATAAATAATAAATATAATAAATAAATTTATATATAAATAAAAATTAAAAAATGATTAAAAAAAAACAAATAATATTAATATAATAATAATCCACACGCACAAGTTGACTAAAAAAAAAATTATTACAACACAAAGAATTTTTTTTTAAAAAAATAATCTATACTTAAAATGGATAACAAATATTACATAAAAAGAAACGTAATTGCAAACAACAACATCATCTACATCGTTTTTAGTCTATGACACTTCGTGATACGTCAAATATTATTGAAAGTAAACAAACAAATGTAAATGTTTAGTGTTTTTTTGGTTAGAAAAAAGAAACTTTTAAATATTTGCCAAAAAAATCAACTAAATACATTAAATATCCGAAACATTACGTATAATCCGAATGAATAGAGGATATAAAAACAAAACAGATACCGACTAGTTGTTGTTAGAAGATTTTGGATTTTGTGCTATTAACAATTTGAGCTCTGACATAGAAGATATTTTCACTTTTGATTTGTTAGCCACTAAAATCACTATCATGCCATCAGCTGACCAGGACTTCTTTAATCCAAAGTGTTTACGAGCTGCGACGAACACTTCTTGGCGCGACTTTGAAAGGAATTCCGTCAAGGTTATTTTAGTGCCTTTTAACCGGGTCTTCATTTTCCAAACGCTGGACCGGACCTGTACACTGGAAAATCGTACAAGGATGGGCCTGGAGGAATCCTTTTTTGTACCGAGTCTGTGGCAATATTCGATTGAAGAAGAACCAACATCGGACAACTTCATATGCTTCGATAAAACGTCGATAGTCAGTTTTAAAACATCTTCGTCTTTCTCTTCTCTAACACCGTGGAATAAAAGCACTTTTCTTCTTGAATGTGTCTCTAAGCGATCCATCCCAAGAGCTACCAGATCAACCTGAGATTTTAATAGGCTGAGGGTCTTCCATACAAAGGCCTTGAATGTAAAGAACTCCGCGGCCAAGGCTTTGATAGTGGGGGTGGGAGCTGCAGAGCTAGGCTGAGACAGATTCTTCTCAAATTCTCCCATTCTTGAAGAGAACATGGCAGATAGTTCCTCCATGCCTTTGAGTAACTTTTCTACATCCATTATTAAGTTCTTTGTGCAAAAATTATGTTGGAAAGTGTAGTGTTAGTCAACTTAAGCACAGGTAATTAGTTTTTTAACATATATGTTTAATAATTTAATGAAAAAAAATTAAAAAACTATAGAGTGTTAAAATACGTGTGTGCACTTTCGTGTCTACCCGCGAAAAAAAAGAAATACATGTCTAAATAGTTATAAATAACAACGTATTTCAAATATATGTAAATACATTGACTTTATTACGTAATGTTAATTAAATTTTTACCATGGAAAATAATCACGAGATCGAATATTAATCACGAGATCGGATATCTTCTTTTGAAAGTTAAATTTTAGTGGTACTATGATTTTTGTTAAATAGCCTTATTTTTAACAAAATTTTGTGAATATTTTACTAAAATATCTTTTTTAGCTTTACGCTTTATCCCGCATATGGCAGGGTAGGCAGAGGGAACCGCAGGGACGATAGGAACCTAGCTTTAAGACACTCTGTTCCCTGCTTTCCGTCTATTTCGAGGTAGTGCGTGTTAAGTGGCGGAACTTAACGCGGAAGGAGAAGGCCGATGTTCCGCTTCCGGCTTCCTCCTTCTGGTTACTGAAGAATATGGAAATAGAAACATCTATTTTCCCCGAATCGAATCCACAAACTGTCGCATTTACAGGTAGACGCTACGCCTCTGCGCCAAGACGGTTCTCGGCACGACGGTCGTCTTATGATCAGTTTTACACTTGATATTATCAAGTCTCTTGTGTTTTCTTACGCGTATTGTATTGATGCAATAGTTGTATTTAAGAGCCATCATAATTATTAAAAATTGCTGTTGGCATAACGATTAATTAAGTTACAAAATGAAATCTATAATCTCTATGGATTTCATTCCTGTCTAGAAACTTATGTAATATAAACATCCAAATGCTTGACACAAATTTCCCCCTGCTGATTTTCAGTTATTTAATTAAAAGTTATGTACTTTTTCGTGTTATTAGGTTACTTTAATATAAGCTTTACTTTGTATGTGTAATTTTTTATAAAAATATATCAAAAATTTTATTATAGTATGTATTTTTTTTTAATATGTTAACAAACAAGTTGCGTACTTCGTGTTTTAATAAATAAATATGCATTATATAATATATCGATTAATATGCATTTAAATTTGACATTATAATGCTAAAAAGAAATTTTATATATGAATGTCTTTACAGAAAACAAATTGACTATTTTTTTAATTAGACCAGAATTAATTTTGATCTTTAATCACATAAAAGAATCAGTTACATTGCAAAAAGTCCATCACACAATGATATATAGTTGTATCTATACGTTGTCAATTAAGCAAGATGGCAGTAAAATGACTTAACACATAACTCTAATAACCATTTCATATCAGTGATGGATGAGGGACGGCAAGATAGGGAAATGCGACGTCATGCCGAATGAATCATCCTAGAGCTACTTTAGTATCTTAGCTTTTACGATCATAACAATAATAAGTCCCCAAATATATTTGAAATTATAGTTTTAATGAGCAAGATATTTGCTATTCAAGTATATTTACCTACTTTTAATATAATATTTCTAGTATGCGTAGTATACATATAAAATAGCAAGTAGCCATAACAGCAAATTAAAATAACACTGGGAATTATATGAAATCATTATCATCTCAATCATAAAGCCTGTCTTGGCGTAGAAGCAAAGTGACAAAAACAAAGAATTATTCTCATTAGCTCTGGTTGGCGTTGAATTCCGTAACTTAACATAGAATGTCTCTGAAAATAGGGAAAAAGTGGAGAGTGGAATGTCTAAACACCATTCTGCCATATATCGTTAAACTGAAAAAAAAAGTTTGTTTTATTGTTCTAGAAAATAAGAAATCTAGATCTATGTCTCAAAAAAATAAATAAAGTTAATAAATAAATATATATTATAAATAAACTAAACAGAATAGACAGAGGTTTACGGGGTGCGTTAGATTGGTAATCCCCTTATCTAGCACCCGCGAGCAAATCACGCGTCCTGCTGCCTGGCGTCCGGAAAAGATAAGCCATTTAAAATTTATATCGCTCACAACTTTTTATTTTCCCTTATTATTTATTGATGTTGTAATGGGTACTAAATTATTGTGGGTAATTAAAATCTTCTTATAATGTAAATTAATATTTTTACAATTAAAAAAATATTTAAACGTTATTAGTTTTTTATTTATTTTAAAGCTATCGCGTAAAGTCGACTCTTCATTTTGTATGGTTTTTTAAAACTGTTTGGTCTCGGCTTAAGTTCTTAGTTTGAATCGAAGAAATAAAAAATATTGAAAATCACTCTCCAAAGGAGTGACATGGTCTTTTCGGAAACGATCTCAAAAGTAATGAAAATATATGTACTTAAGAATTATATTATATATATATATATATATATATATATATATATATATATATATATATATATATATATATATATATATATATATATATATATATATATATATATATATATATATATATATATATATATATATATATATATATATATATATATATATATATGTGCTTTGTTCGAAGATAAGTATGTGTCTATATTTAAGACTTAAGACGAGTATGTGATATTTAGTACAAAGATACAGTGGGTTACTTTTTATTATTTGCAAGTAACTGTTTACTGCCAGCAAGTATCTTAGAAAACTAAGTATAAATTAGATGTAATGTAAAACGTTAGGCTTATAATGCTTAAAACGCATTCATAATTGTATTGTAAGGTATACTATTTCTTCAATTTCATAAATAAAATGATCGACAGCAAACGAGCTAGAGTGTCTATTTAACGTGAACAAATTGTTACAAATAGCAACGAGTTCTTCGACAAGTAGAGTCGGCGCACAATGAGCCCGCGCTCTATTTAGCCGCCACTGGCACTGCTTCGGGAATTTTCTCCTCGTATTTTTCTTATTTCCATTGAAAAGTGGAGTTATTTTAATGAGTAGTGTTTAGAGTGGATGCGTTGAGATATATTTGAAGGGTTTTAAAAAGTTTGCGATAAAATAAACAATAGGAAGAGAATGGTTATTTACATTTTTCATTACTACAGCTCGATCATGTTTTTGTTATAAATATAAAAAAGTTGTATTGGTTATATAGTACATCATAATATATATGTATACTATTTTTCTACAGTATCTGTTGTTGTACTTTTAAAAAACTGTAATATTATTCCAAATATTTATGATCATATTTTAACTACACATGAATATGAGACTTGTTAAAATTATAGCATCAGAAATTTAATAAAAGTAAAAAAATATACATTCAAATAAATTAATGGCATAGCTTAAAAATGTATCTTTTCAGCAATCCATTATATGTTATCAGATTTTTGTAGAAAAATAGTCACATAAAGCTTTTTCAGTTAGTAATAAAATATTTAATATCAAACTTACAAATAGTGTTAATACATTGAAGCATAAAATATTACACACGATCAATCAACTGCCTTAATAGCATTGTTTACGATATTATCAATTAATTGTGTTTCCGATCATAATCATAGCCTGTCTTAGCGTACATCGAAACGCAGTCGAAAAAATTAGGTCAAGTCCTCGACGGCGAATTGAGCCACCCTCCGCCACACGGTCTCCCATCCAGTTAAGCTAATGGTTTGTTTCAAAGTTAATTTGACATTTTGATATTGAATATATATTGTGCATGCTATGTAATATATAAATACGATATATAAATTTATAATAAGCATTTTTATTATATATAATTATTTATAGTATTCCATTATCATTATAACTATAATTAAAAATGTAAGTCATTACGTAAAACCCAGACACTATTGTTAACAATGTTTTATAATGAAATATAAAATTGGAAGCCGCAGTAATTTCCATATTAATGTAAATAAGGGAATTCATTTCAGATAATAGTAACTCTCGTTAATAATAAAACAGTGAATTCTATTATTAAATACTTTACATTTATAGCCACAATATAGTACTAAGTTGTACATATAATTATTATAGTACTAAATTATTTTTGAAATGCTTCTTCCCTAAAGTCAAGGGAAACCAGAGAGAACAGAACCAAATATTACGAAGTCAGCATACTTCTTTTACTTCATCCAATCCAATATGTCAAATTGTAATATATGGAGACTCAAATCTTTACAGCTTTAAATAAATATCGGTCAAGTGCGAATATATTTCGGGCACACAGGATTCCTTACCAACTTCATATACTTACGCGGAATATACCTATACAAATTTACAAACTTAAGTTTGCAGTCGTATCCACATATTTTGTATGAAATTAATGACAAATGTAGGCATAAAATCGTGTCTTTTAATGTCAAACTTACTCATTACCATTTGTTTTCCTTTATTTATACTGTAAGTATTCATTTATTATGAAATTTCGAAAGTCTAGATTAATAAAATACTCATTTTGTATAAAATTCAATACTTTATAAGTTTAATGTTAATATGTTTTTCTGAACCAAACGTATAATTTTTTTAATTTTCAGATCTTTATATGTACCAAAACTTCTATTTTATAATCAAATTTAATATCTCATTGTCAACGGAATTTACGCAGTTCGTTTTTAATGATGCGGTGCCTTTTAAATTCAAAAAGTGAATGAACCAGGGTATTTTATAATATTTTAACATGAGAGCACCACGTGATTTTGTGAAAATTACCTTTGCCCGTGAGCGGAAACTGTCTGTATAACGAAAGATAAATAAACCGACAACATCCTATATATATATCTTATAGAAATCCTATAGGAATATAAAAAAACGGCACCCGAAATAAGGGTACCGGTTTTTGATTTGAGGTATGAAACCCTAAAAATATTCATTCCAAATAATACACATTTCAAATCACAGTAAATTGATATAATTACAGAGCATATTCGAAACTCATTACACAAACTTATATATGCAGGGTTAAAGTTCTCATGACAGGCTTAAACAATGAAATTATGAGCCGAGCCACAATTTTGCCACTTAGCCCCATACATAAGTTAGAATTTCACAGAATAGTTTATGAACAGTGGAATCTATCGTCCTCTACGCCAATGCTACACTAAGAAGTGCTGAAATGATTGAAAATGAGTTTTAAAGAGAGGTATACTTAATTTTACGACATTATTTAAAAAATATTTATTTACATACACTGATATATATACGGATATTTTTTCATTTTCACAGAGTGCCTTTATACAGCATGATAGTCAGAGTGAACCTAGTGCCAAGATCGTTCGTTCTCCACACGTTCGTTCGTTCGTTGTGACGGGATTTGGGACATTTCATGTTCAGAGATATTCGTAATTTTTCCCGAGAGAAGAAATCAAAATTAATAATTTCCTCAAGCAAGCAAGTGTTGAACTCACAACCACAGATGCTATGAAAGTGCTCTATTATGTAAATATATTGATGCAAATACTTATATATTTTAAATTTAGGATTAAATAATCATCTTATTTTACTCTAAATATACCTTTGTATGTATGTAAAAAGGCCAATATACTGCTATATAAAGATGCATATTATGTCATGATAATAATTACACAGATAATATATTATATGTGTAATTATTCGCCTATTTTACATATATATACATCAAGATAATTCCATTAATATAAATGTCAGATTTTCTAAAAAATAAGCTCAGCTATTTAAGTTTGTCAAGTTTTATATTCTATGATTTAAACGAATATCACCAATTATCAAAATATCAATTTCAATTTAATAGTATATAGTGATAATTAACAAATAACAATCAGTTCAGTATTCTTCACCTACTTCTCGCATAAAATAGAGCACAATCTGATCCAAGAACAATGCAAAAATCGTATATACATAGGTACTATAAAAATCATTGAATAAGGTAGTCAAGGCATGCAATCGTGATTCTTTTTGCCCTTTTTTCCAACTTTTATTACATTAGTATATTCTATTTGTTAAATTATAAATGTATATTACTCAAAATCTATTATAATAAAGCAGTGCAGTAATTGATAATTGAATATATATATATATATATATATATATATATATATATATATATATATATATATATATATATATATATATATATATATATATATATATATATATATATATATATATATATATATATATATATATATATATATATATATATATATATATATATATATATATATATATATATATATATATATATATATATATATATATATATATATATATATATATATAATAAAAAAGATTCATTAAAATAGCCTTACACTTAAAGTAAGTTATGTCAAAATACTTAAAGACGACATATAAAAATTTGAACGCAGCGGGACTCGAACCCACGCCCTCCTGCGAACCGTGCAGGAGGAGGAGCAGGAGGGCGCGGGTTCGAGTCCCGCTGGGTTCAAATTTTTATATGTTTTCTTTAAGTATTTTTTCTATCCTCAGTGTGGATTAACACTTTAATAATTATAAAAATATTTAAGTTATGTCAGTTACATATTTGAAGTAAATATATTCTTAGGTAAAATATATGCTTTCTAAAACATTTTTACGTATAATATTGCAAAGCCAAATTTCTAACTCAACACACAAGGCCTAACTTCAAAAGCTCTCCACTTTCTACGCCTTACAAAAACGGAACCTCTACACTATAATGAAACCTCTGCACCTTAATAAATGAAAATATGTAGCTTGGCCGTTACGTGTGCCTGATATAATCCAAACTAACGTTATCTGAGAGTACAAAAAATACATTTTGAAAATAGTAGTAGCATACTCGTACTTCGTTATGTATTCTTGGATTTCGATGGATATATTTGGTTTTGCAATATTATGTGCTATATCTTGTTCTTATTCGTGGTTGTGACCTATTTTATTTAGGGTACATATTTTATTACAACTCATTTATTAGTTATTTCTGAACACTGTTTCTAATAAAGTTCCTAAATGTGACTGTAGCAGTAATGAAATAGTTACCATATAATTATTATAAAAATTTGAAATCGTATTTAATATGGAAATGCTTCAAGAGTGTGTAAAGAATTTATATTTCAAATAGTTGCACTTCTATATATAAATAGGTACGTATGACGTTCTAGATACCTTATGACGATATTAAAATTGCTTGCCGTTGCTTAACACAGTCCCAATTTAATAATGTCTGTAATAAAAATAGTTCTCATCGACATGCAAGCAATACAGAAAAAATGTCATTAACTTAATTAAACTTTAAACTTTCTTTAACAAGAAAAAAAATTATATCATGACTGTTTATTTAACAACATTTTGTCATAATGATTTCGAGCGTCTATAGCACACTACTAACGTTACAAAGACATTAATTAATTAATTATTAAAAGCGTTTATAAAGCTACTGCTATTTAGAACAGTCATCACATAAGTAATTTCTTATAAACATTTTTATAGTTTCCTACAATCCATCAAGGCGAGCAATTGTGATGCGGACGGCGTCCTCGCCGTCGGCTGCGACAACTCATAATAACGCGAACTTCGCGCAAACCTCACTCATCCACTCCTATTGCCTGACTTTTTATACAGACCCTTCAAATAGCCTGTGCAAAATATTAAATCACTGCGTCTACTGAAAATTACAAGGGAAAATCGTCTATCGTAATATATAATATTTTGTTACAGAATAAATTTACCAAAACTTAATTTACTATAATATTATAATTCACTCTTTTATTGAATTATTGAATTAAAATGTTTATTATATAGCCCTTTTTACTAACAATCACAACAACTATTTACTACCACATAACTATTTACTTTAAATGGAAATTAATCAAATTTAATGTTATTCTGTATTGATGATAAAAAAATGTGTTAAATGCTAGTCAAGTTCGAGAGGCAGAGTTTCGTACTTCGAAGATAGGATATCTATAAATAAAATTAATTTTTTTGAACAGATTCTTTCATATACGATCATATAATAACAATAATGCTTGATATTCCCAATGATACTACAAGCTAGTGCCAGTTTATCATGAATAAGTTGTTTATAAATGTAAACGATTGCAATCTAACCTATAAGACGTACCCAATGGAGTTATCAGTACCCATATTGAAGAAACTTACTGTTATAATTAAATAACAAACAAAGATTAATTCATAGATCATCTATCAATGAATAAAGAAAACCTTGTGAATGAGCTTATTTAACAGATTGTTTATTCTATTTTATTATATGCCTAACGTGCTTAAGTCTCCTAAAGTTATGCTCTAGGCGCAATGCTAAAATTTCAATTTAAAATAAATTTGAAGTAACAAATAACAAAAATAATTTGGTTTAATTTATTACACATACAGGATATAAAACTTTGTCGCGAAAATCTTAGTATTCGTATTTAGATGAAACAAAACAGTTCAATAATAATTTATATAATTTAAATTGTTTACATTATAATATCTATAGTTAAAGTTTTAAAGGCAATTTTTTTTTTCTTTTAATTTAAAATAAACATATTTACTCATTACTGATTAGATCAATTCTTTAGCTATTTTTGGTCTGTTCATCCCAGTCAAAGTATTGTTACAATGGCATCTGTTAACTACAAACAAACAAACTTTACAATATCTTCAAGTAAATCTTATCATAGTTTTACTTACGTCCAACATCTTTTTGAACAGCAGAGAAGAGGAGGTCCATATATGCACTATTAAAAGTACTATTCATAACTCGTTCTTCAGTAAAATATTAAGACAGGTTTTTCATAACAATTATCTTCATTTAGAAAATAGAACTTTTAATTTGAAATTTATAATAAAAATTTTCGTAGAAAACCTAAGTGTAAGTAACGATACACAGTATCATTATTTGATACTCATGTAAATAATTTACGTATCTTATTTATTTTAAAACCAATATTATTATATAATAATTATTTATTTAATATGTTAATTCAATCTAAATTTCTAAACTAAATAACAATTCAATCTTTATTTCTAAAGTAACTTACGCCTAGGACTTCTTTAGAAAGCTTCTAATAATAGGCACTTGTGAGAAATATGTATCATCTTGCAAGAAACTAAATATAAAAGGAACTAAAAGGGAACTTCGACCTCTTCTCCAGTCTGACAAGCCGAAACAACCAATGTTTTTGAGTAACTACACAGACACCACCGAGATGTCTGTCAGTATCTATTTCTGTATATGAGCAAATGGGATATATTATTGTAACTCTGTGAATAGGTAATGGTCGCTACCATTTACGGTCGATATAGAACTTATAAAATGGTGCAAATCGCTAAATCTTAACTATTTAGTTACACAAAATATATAACAGTTTTTGTTTAATTATTTTACACTTTGTATTAAAATCGTCACGTAATAAAAACTTACAGGCTACATACCTACCTTCTGTTACTGACCTAGAATTGTGAAATTTTTCAACATAAATAGAACTAGAACTTATAGCATAAGCCAAAGTAAAAATATCACAATTGATTATTTTAATGTTATATATAAATATATATATATATATATATATATATATATATATATATATATATATATATATATATATATATATATATATATATATATATATATATATATATATATATATATATATATATATATATATATATATATATATATATATATATATATATATATATATATATATATATATATATATATATATATATATATATATATATATATATATATATATATATATATATATATATATATATATATATATATATATATATATATATATATATATATATATATATATATATATATATATATATATATATATATATATATATATATATATATATATATATATATATATATATATATATATATATATATATATATATATATATATATATATATATATATATATATATATATATATATATATATATATATATATATATATATATATATATATAGAGGCCAATGCAAAATATTCTAGAATTATGTACTCAGACGACACGTCCTAAATTTAAAGTAATATCGAAATGATATATTTGATATATTGTGATTTGTGATATTTCTTTATTAAGCTAATTAAATAATACAAAAATAGATATTTTTTAGTCGCCCTAGATTTGTACATTAAACGAAAGAAATTCTTAAGCTAGAAAAATTCATTATAGCATTGTGTAGTATTTGTAAAATTCATAATGGAGATTCAAATATCAATTAAAGTAGAAATGTTTTGGATTAACTTTACTTGTTACTCATAAATAATTTGAACTAAAATTATACCATCCGTCACGAAAAAAATGTAAGAATGGAAAATTATGAATATTTAATTGTTCTAATTAATGTACGAGTACACAGCTCTTTCCATAAAACCAATAGAATGGTTTACATTTATTGTTCCAGTCATACTTTTGTTAAAAAATTTTATACGTTGAGTTAGTAAGTAACTTTTGAAATCTAATACACATCGGTCTTTAATAGTTCGCATAAAACGAAAACATTACTTTCTCAATTTCAAAGAAAATACATTTAAAAACAAACCAATAATATTTAAAGAATGGACCACAAAACTCTTTCAAACCTTTCCTTGTCTCATAAGGCTGCAACAAGCAATCAATAGAGGGGCTGCGGCCCGTGCGCCACGTGAGACACGTGCGCCGCGTGACCGTCTCTATTATACCATATTAATCTGGTTGAAAACCTCACAAATAATTTCTGAATATTTAGGATATGATAACTTTATACTTCTAGAAATATACAAAATCACATAAAGTAAAAATATATATATTTATTACTATTAAATTGTATGCTTTCTTTATTTTTGTTAATAATTCTTTGAAATTTAGGCTATTCGCATAAGCAATATATTAACAATACTAACCTTTAATAAATGTTCAAAATCCATAAGTATTTTAGCAGCCACTAGTAATTATTAGTACTATTTTGTTTCTGTGACGAATAAGAAAATTATTTATAATTTATTTATATACGTATTATACATAGAATATCAATTAAATATTATAATATAGATCTGTGTCCATCTTCAATCCGCTTGATATTCAGCAAAATTGCATGATATTAAAAATTAATAAGCCGAGGCAACTTGCCAAGAACTTTTGTTACAAAATCCACCAACGAGAACCCTCTCTATGCGGTAAAATCGTAAATAGCGACTCATCACTTATTTCCAATGAGAAACATAATATGTAGTAGGTATATATAATATGTATAATGTTTAAAGTCTACAGAAATAAAACTGTGCAAAAGAAAAATGGCAACGTAAATGCTTTCAGAATAAACAAAGGAGATTGTTTAATTGGTGACTATATTACGCCACGTTGGAACATGTGAGAAGGGTGTGGAAAGACGTATAACTGCCGTTAATAAAGCAAAGGGTGCTCTACCTAGAGTTTTAAAACGACAGGCTGTGAATGTATCGTCGCTCTAGTTTAGTGCTAAGAACACATTTAGCTTTTTGCTGCGACATAATAGAAGAAGAATTGCAAACAAGATTGTATGAAATATATAAACTTGTATTTTTCTTTAAGTTATACAAAATTCTTTACGTAGAATATATTTAATCGAGCACATGTTGAGATCAATGAAAACGATTATATGAGTTTAATTTTAAAAATATATTGTACTTATATATCAAAATATTTATGTAGTACCTATTGATTGTTTAACAAATAAATTTTATTTAAAGAAATTCCTCAAATAAATGTAATTGTTGTTAACTGTAAGTAATTAACGCTTGATAGAAGACAACTAGTGTGAATAATTAATGTTTAATGTAATGATGCTTATGCTTGCATATACTAGTAATATACGTATTTAAGTTCATTACAAACTTTTTTACAGGCAAATTAAATAAAATAACTTCTGAGGATACAGTAGCGTATTTATCTAGAGGGCAACAGGGCAAGTGACATTCAAATCCGACCCAGATAATTGATATCGTAGATAGTAATCAATTAATGTTGCATCAACGTTATTGTTCCGCGTGTAGCACATATCAAGTCAATTAATCTAACCACTAACATGTTATGTATATACAATTAGTAAATATTTGGTTAAACGTCATTTATACGTCAGCTTGTAAAGAAGGCCATATTTAAAGGAATCCTATTGATGAGGAGGAACGTTCTGCTGCTATTCCCTTAACCAGACTAGCATATATAATATTTAGCAATAATATAACAAAACTGTAACATCTGAGCATTTGTATCACGCGTATCTTGAGAACTACGCATTTAAATTATTTTTAATTTAAACATTTTTTCATTACAAAGCTTTTAAGTTTTATAAAATAAATGAATTTCTCCCGATTAACTATCTAATGTGATCAGCATTTACCGATGATATACAATAATATGTATAAAATACATATAATGTGTAGACCATAAGTAATACCGGTTAAACTAAATAAATCCAGACGTAATGTCCTTGAAAAATTGCTCAGCACGTTGAAAATTTTCCAGTGATTATAAAAAAATAAAAAATTCAAAACATTTCATGTAAAACTACGAGACACCCGTTTAGTACTAAATATGATTTATGTTTTATTTCTTAAAATATTTATTAAGTAACGGAAAGAGATCACCTCTTAAATATAAAACTATAAACACAAGGGAAAAACTAATTTATTACCACTGTTAGACAGACAGATGCTCTCCAGTATTTTCAAGCCTTGTCCACACTATCGATGTTTTACTTAAACCAATTAAAAAAAGGAGGACATTCTCAATTCGACTGTATTTTCAAATTAAAAATTCTTTGTGCACATCAGGGTTAATTTTACAGCTGGAAGACAATATTGTGACACGAACGATGTGAAACATTTTTGCAGTTGCTAAGTGTCTATATAACACGATTTCCATCGGGGTACTTTTTGTAGGTCTTTCAAACAGTAAAAATAATGACGAAAACTTTTTGGTTTTTTTCTGTTAGCTTCACGCTTTATCCTGCTTATAGTAGGGTAGGCAGAGAGTAACGTTAAGCACTCCGTTCATTGTATTCCGCCGTTTCGAGGCATTACTTGTTGAGTGGTGAAACTCAAGGCCGCGTTTTGCCTAATTGTCAGAGCTACGAAAATAACATTAAAAAAAAATTACCTTCTCCGAGTGACAATCAAACATACAAACCGTCACGCTTGTAGGTAGACGCTATGCTTTTGAGCCATGACGGTCCTCAAAAAAAACTTAACCTAATTGGAAATAATTAAATTCCTAACATGTTTTCCTTCTTCTTTCCTGCAAGTCTCGAAAATCTAAAGCTTTAGATTAGTATAAATAAAAAAGAGACTAAAAAAGGTCGTGAACGAAGTTGGATTTAATATTTAATGTTATTTGTCTTAGAACTTTCGACTGGGTTAATCAAGTTTGATAATTCTTTTTTTGAAAAGCTGATGCTTCCCATATCGTCCCAATGTTAAGTTATAATACTTAAGTTTTAACAGGATCCATGGAGGAATAACTGAATATCACGGTAAAACTCATTTCAAATTAAAACTTTAAAAAATATGTAATAAGTTTAAAAAATATGCAATTGTATATTCCTCTACAGCTGAATATAGGTACAATCATTGTTATTTTTGGAGTCTATGTCAGACGAAATCCCACGTTTAAGCATATACAAAAGTAGTTACTAATTAGAAACCTATTTATTTTTTTACTTTTAAGAACACGTAACCTTGTTTTAGAATACTTTACTTTGAAGTCAGTATATTTGTATAATTTTTTGTTTATTATCACTACAATTAAATATAATGTAATTTGTTCTAATAAAAAATACAATGTAATTTTATGATAAATAAGCCATTATGGCTTAATTTATTAAAAATTATCGTTTTATAGTAATATATAGTAACATAATACATGTATTTCTATATATGCCGGGGTTCCAGGTTGTCATTCATCGTATAGGTATATAATATAACAAGAAAACTTCCATGCAATAGCTATTTTATTATAACTTTATATTCTAAGAATTGCTTAGTATATAGAATCTACTGGAGTTAGCGTCAAATTGTTGAGCCCAGAGAATATCATTCACACTCACTTCACTTCTTGACTGAAATTCAGATAGAGTACCAATTTTTCCTATAGCTTATTATTTAATTTGAAAGAGTGTACCTTAACACCATACAAATTAAGGCTATAGTCGAGTGACGGCATGCGGTCACAAGTGTGTGGGAGAGAGAGGTCAATGTCCCTACCCCCGCCTCGAGATTTGCAGCCTTCAGGGCGAGGGCGGCGCGTCGTAGCGACCGTATGTCAAAAATCTATCATTTAATGAAAATCTCTTCTCGTTTAAATTGATTAATTTTATAGGATAAAATGTCTGTTTTTAGGTGTTTTTATAAGAAAAATAGTATATACGTATAATTTCAATTGAAATAAAACATTGGTCTTTAAATTAAATTTTGAAATAACAAAATATTTGTGATATATTTTTTTACAGATTTCAAAGTTAATATAAATTAGGAACGTATAGAAATTTCGACAGAGCAAGATTCGAACTAGGGCTTTTTAAAAGGTGTTGGTGTTGCTCAAAGTTCGCTATAATAAATATTTATCCTTAGAAAGAAACAAATCATATTGTTCTAATTTAAACTCACAATATTACTTTCATTCTCACAATATTACTTTCATATTCTTACAAAATGTTATGTTTTAATTTTAATTTTATTGCATAGAAAAAATTGTATCACAAAATAATATTCTTTTTATGCTGACAAGATTTAGTCCTCTTTAATTTCATCCAAACATTACCGCATGCGTAAATTAGTCGGTTATGTAATCTTAAGATGTAATGGACCAAAGTAAAGCTTTTTGAGTTGAGACCTACTTAGGGGAAAATTTAAAAGAAACTTGAATCTTGAGATCGTAAGCACTTATAAAGGATCGCTATACCATCGTCCGATAAAGTAGGTATTATACTTTAAAATGGAGGTCATTACAAGTCCATCATACTGAAGGCAATTTCGATGATAAATTACAAGACTCGAAAAGTAACAAGATTTTGAAATGTATGTTAGTCTTATAGCTTATTAATTTTTAACGAGATAGGTTCCCCAATTTGTTTTAAGTTCTATTCGACAAATAAAATGGTTCATAATTAGATAACCAAGCGACACAGAGACAAAGGCAGGAGGCTCGTGCTATCTTCATGATCGGCCTCTCTAGTTTTTGGGTCAAGCGGCGTCTGGCCTTCCAGCACTCATTCTCAGGAATTTATTGAGAGCATAAATTTCACTAGCCTTATTGTATCGAGAATGGGAGATGCTGTGATTGCTCTGTTGTTGTAGATGTTTTTCGATAGTCTAAATTGTTTATAATAGTATGACTCCATATTAAAATAATTTATGATTTACTACATTAATCAATTCCTACACTAATTTTTATAATTATTTTAATTTAAAGTTTAATTTAAATTAATTTTTGCAAAAACTATAAAAGAAAAGAATAGTCATTAATTTAAACAGAGTAAACATTATTTTATTAAACTTTTTAATACAAATAAGTATTACAATATTGTTGTAAATAAACACATTGTTATGAGCGTACATTTCCGTAGGGGCACTTGGGCTCTCGAGTAGTGTATCAAAAAGGTGAATAATATGGATTTCGAGTTTTCGAGTTGTTTGACGAGTAATCCGCGCAGGCCGCATTGTGAGCACTCTCGAGGGAACTTCACGGTTATTACGTGACGAAGTCTTCTCTCTCGTAACGCATTTTAGAAGAGGATATACACATTGGCCCAACTTAACAAATTTATATGTACGAATAAAAGTAATTTATGAAATTAGTCACATTTTGCAGAGTAGTTCTATGTTTCAAATTTAGTGAAATAAAAGTTTTATCTACATTCACTATAGAAACTAATTTGACAAAAACTTATTAGGATTTACTGCATTATTATGTCACATAATAGTGACACTCCGTTATTTACTTATCTTGATAACTCTAGATATTATATGTTGAATTGTGAAACTTAACGACGTACTTTGTGTCACCAAAACGATAAAATCAAAAACATTTATTACCCCTAATGAGTATCGAACGCACCACAGGTTCTATAATTGATCAGAAGATTTTACAAATGCTTTGTATTGAAGTCCTCATAGATACAACACTCATATTAGTAACGTAGCGGACGGATTTCAGCTACAAGCCGTGAACACTAAATCTAACTTGTCGACACGTGTAGCGATACGCCGCCCGCTGTGCTACGTTCCGTATTGGCATGTTTTCAATACTAATTAATGACTTCATTTATATTAGAAGACTCTTTATATTTTATATATTTTCAATTTCACACTGTAAGTAGCGGCCTGTGCCACCTTAAGCAGGGTACGCAGAGAAAACATAGTGTCAAGACACTTCGATTCCTACTTTACGGCCATATCCATGACTTTGCCTACTGAGCCATGTCAAATTTTACTGTAAAATTAATCGCATTGTTTTAATCCTACAAACTCTGTAATTGATAAAATTAAAACAAAAGTACGAAGATATGAGAGTTCCTTTACTTAAAATTTATATACTACAAATTTATAAGTATATTGTTTTAATTTTTTTACACTTTAACCTGCTCGTAACAAGGTATTCGGAGGAAACAGTAGGAACCACGGGAATCCATAGTGCTAAAACACTCCGTTCCCCGCTTTCCGCCTTTCGAGACAATGAGTGTTAAGAAAAAGAACTCAATGCCGCGCTTTGTCTTCTTTACAGGAGCGAAATAAACGGAAATGAAAATTCTCCCCATCCTCCTCGAGGAATAATCGAACCTACAAACCGTCACGTTTACAGGCAGACGCTGTACCTTTACACGACTACGGTCGCACTTCTTAATATTTTTTATATTATTTTATAATTGTCTATCGTTATTTTAAAAAAAAATCTTTCAATATCTAAAGCAGAGAAATTCACAAATCTTTACATTTGCTTACTTGATTATGTAAATAGATTTAATTTCACTTTAATTAACAAAGTGGTTAGTTTTAAGGAAAACTTTACACCTTATGTTTACCGTCTCTGAAGTCCCCTATCCACTTAACTAATAAAGTCAGAGTAGGTAATTATAACTCCCACGAAAACACATTAAAACCTACTAGCCGCACACATTCCTTATTCTTGTGAAAACATTTGTTTCCAAATGAAAACACATACTTACATAGTTAAATAGCAAACGTATAATATTTTTTTATATAATTATGGAAATGTATAAAATAACATACATACCTATATAAGATACGTACGATATGATATAATGTTATTGATATAAAAGCGTTTAAAATTGTAAACCATTTCTTTTATTTTACTTGATAGGAAAATATAAAATCTGACCTATTATAATTCTAAACCTAAACCATTGCTTTACCTAATATTCTCACTTAATTTCACTGTTAATATTTTTAAATATTGTTTCAATTATAGAATAAGATATTAATCTTTGTACTAAATTATATCTAATGCGAAGATTCAAATGATTTATTATAAAAAATAAAAAAGCATCTTTAATACATGTAAAAGAAACATTTATAATATATATATGTATAATCTATATAATATACTAAATGCCTAAACACACTCTCCTTTTCTGCCAATTTCTACCACAAAAATAAATATTACGATATTTAAAGTTCTGTAAAGAGCAAACATTTTCTTAGATTCACTGCGTTGCTTAGTCCCTGCTTTCACCGTTCTCCGCTTTCCACCCTTTTCGAGGCATTGCGTGTTGAGTGGCGGAACTCAACACCGCGTTTTGCCTAATTTTGCCAGAGCGAAGAAAATGGAAATAAAAAAAAAATTCCCCGACTGGGGATCGAACCCAGAAATAGAGAGCAGAGTGGTGCACCACGACAGTCCTCGGAGCAAATATAAAATGAGTATTAAAATAAATATCTACAAGTAAACATTAAACTACTAATTGCCAACTTTTTTTATTAGAAACATCAAACTCTAATGAATCTTCGGGAACTTTTGTAAGCTAAGAAGCTACTTTTATTTTTTTTAAAAGGAATTGAACTCTATAAATTAAAATATTACAGTAACTAGGCCAATGCCTTATCGTGTTATGTGGTTTTTTACTTAAGTGTGTTTTTAAGTATTTCGAGTTCGAAATGGTATACTCTTTAAAAATATTTGTTTTAGTCTGAAACTGAATATTCAGTTTAAGCCTATTTCCGTGCTTTACAGAATACCTTAGGAAAACTACTCAGTCAATGTTATGACAAAGCACATCTTTTAAAGTAGAATCTATATAATCAAATTGGAATTAGGAATTCGGGGAGAATTATTACTTTAATATTTCTTGCTCTGGTATATAGATATAGTGCCGCATTGAGTAATCGAGATGGAAAGTCTGCATAAAGCGCAGTACGGAGCATTTTAACACTAGGTTCCCTTTACCTACTTTTCCATATGCACAATATATAATATATATGTGAAAGTAAAAAAAAAGTTTAAAAAAATAATTTGTTTTAAAATTTGTTATTTTATTTAATAAATAATTAAAATGATTTTTTTAAGTTTTCGAAGATAAGCAATAATTATCCAAATGCTTGTTTAGAGTTTTACGCTGACGGCCTCATATCAGTCTGAATAGAAAAATACTTAAGCAACATCGTGCTAAGGCACTTCACACAATAGCGTCGAGTGTAGAATCGATCTCGTGATGAAGTAGACATTGGCTATCAGGTCATCTAAAAATACGTTTTGTACTATTTAACTTTAAAGCTGAATAGAAAATTTCTTCTCATACGTCTCATACTACTTCATTATATAGATAAGTAATATCATATTAATTAAAATATATGTTATATTGTTTTAGTTTCACCGTTTATAAAAGAAAATCTTGTATTAGGCACTCCATTATTCACTTTCCACCCGAGTAAGTGATACTGCATGTTAAGTGGTGAGACACTTTAAGGAAATATTATGATAAATTTTTATCGTAATAAAATATTATAAAAGAGCTACTCAAACTTAATCATTGCTTACGTGGTTTTATACCACGTAAGCAATGATTATGTAATGCATAATATATGTATCGTTACATTATATTGATATTCTAACTATATATTACGCAACGTACTTTAACATGATCTTTTCGAAAGATACAATGACTGCATCCACTACTGCACTGCCGCTGCATTTGACTGCATTACATGTTTTGTTTAGCAATGTTGGACACTGAATATTTTTGATTAAATAAACCCACATTGGCCACAGACACTTACTTTTTAGAAATAATTGGTCAGAGTTTTCCTAAATATTTCGTGATAAGCTCATTATATCCTTCTTATTGTTCGTTACACTATGTCAATTAGGTATGTTTTTGAACTTTACAAAACAACAACTCCCATGTGAAATTATATTACCTATTCAGCACTATTATATTTGCTAGTAAAAAGAGATATTAAAACTTACAATATAATATAAATGTAGCTGGCAATACTTTAAAGTGTAAGCTTTTAAATGTAAAAACAATAATAGCCTTACTATAACTATTTTAATCCCTCAGGGCGTACCTAATACTTATATAGTTACAACGCTTTATAATTTACAGACATGAAATATAAAGTATGATGATTGTATTTAAATAAAATTATGTAATTATTAAAAATAATACTAAAAGATAAAAGTGAAATATATCAGAAAATAGTATTATATATTACAACACAAAATTTAAATTGGATAAATAATAATTAAAACAGTTAAAAAACGTGAAATCGATCACGGAAGAACAATATATAGAGGTTGCCTTGAGAAAAATTTGTAAGGAAGCGTTGTTTGCGGGTGAAGGGGAGCGTGCGGGACGCGGGGCACAGAGGTCACGGATCAGCTGGGCGGGCGGCGGCCATATTGATTCCCGGCCTGTTTGATCGGCGCCCGCCCGCGCGCCGCTCCGTCGTGGATTAATAGATGAGAACAACTTTTATGATTTCAACTCAAACGGAACGACCCGATATAGATATACAATTATTCTATACTTTACTTATTGCTAATATGATATCTGCTTGTGGGTTTATCAAATATTTTTAATTGGCTAATTTATAAATCCAATACATTACTTTTGAAATTAGATGCTTTATTCTTTCTGAATGACACGTTGCATAGAACATTAGCTCTAATGATTAAAAAATTATATATACAAAACATGCAATACAAAATATTCGTATAAACCATTAATTATGACTTTTACGAGCATTATGTTTCGTTAAAATATGTAAAGCTTTTAAAAGTATAAATGTTTTATTTTGTAATAATCGTTGCGTAACATTTTGGATGAATTTCCAAACATATAAATCTCTTGTTAGTATAGCTATCAAGAATTAAAAACAATGGCTGCGAATGTTATAGCTAACATACAACAAACAGAATATCAATGTTTCATTTCAAGTAACAATACAGTATATTCTAGACTGCTACAGATTCAAGCGAAACGGAATATAATAGTTATAGCCAAAGCCAGTGGTTTACGAACGTTGTAAAACATCTACGACCTATGTATGCGTCGCATGGAATCTACATAGGTGTTTCTAGAAAAATTATGTGTTACTTTATAATTTTGTTTTTGTTGCACCTTGCTTGACACACCAATCTGGGAGAGTCAGGAGGAAAACAGTATATAGTATATTCCTTAGAGAATTTTCATGCTTTGTACGTGACATTCATCCATTTTTCTGACATTATGTCTCAAAAGATCTTTATTACCATTGTATCATCCTCTTAACGTTCCCAAACGACCTAAGTACTATATTTTACTTTTAATGTTTAACTTTTACTCATACTTGCTATGCTAGTTTTAATGAATTTTATATGCACTTTGATATATGTATAGAACCTGAATTTACTTAACATTTGAAACTGAGGCTAACCCAATTCAATATAATAGTGTCGTAAATGCTTTAAAAATCACAAAACTTATATTAAAACACCGTAATAAATAAAGCCCGCTTAAGCAGGATTAAGCAAGCACGACAGATGCCTTACCCGTACACATCGTGCAACATTTTAATATGAGAGCGACGCGGACGGCTTTACTGAGCGACTTAATCCGATTTTTAACACGAAAACTAATTAGTGATATCACAGTCAGCCAAAGTGTTTATAAGTGGTTTACGTTAAATTTTTTGTAAAGGCTATCATTATAACAGTTTTTTAAATGTAATACATTGAGTAATACATTTAAAAAATGTTATAATGATGTTTTATATTTTTATCTCTTATAGCAATAAATTTTCTGCTAGTGCAGACATTTCAAGTTCCATCGGTGGCTTTCATTTACCTTACATTGAAACTTTGGAGGTCAACTATGGATTGCAATTATAGGACACATTGTAAGTACAAACGCTTCTTCCTATACTTTGCATTATTAGTGAATTTTTAATAAAAATATTCATGCAGCTTTTTTACTGTGGGACTTTTAATTGTTTAAGCCATTTATTTATGACGATTAATTAATTCAGTTAATATAACTATTGTAATATACAAACAAAATACAATTGTTGAACATAAGTTAACATTTAATATACTTTATTTGATTTTCTTTACTTCATATTAGAAGTACGTTTCTTTGAAATGTTACTATTTAAAATATAGTCCGTTTAAGATGAAGAACCTCGACCATAGGATTGAAATCTTAGGAAAAAGTATCAGTTTGTTAATGAAACAATAAATCCTATCGGAGTGCATTTGAAAACCTTCGGTGCAATAAGCTTGTCGTATAACAGTTTATTATGGATATCTCGATACAGTTCATGACCGGACTCTTTATTTGCCTCCCCGTACCGCCCTGCGCCACCGCACCGCGTGCTTGGCTCGTCGCCAGCACAAACACTAATTTGTTGACGTCGTTACATAATTGTTTCGTTTTTGCACTAACCAACCATGAAGTTCGAAGCAACCGTAACTATTTCCGTCTACGAATAATCTGTCGAGGAATACCTTAAAAAAATATACAAAAATCAAATTGCATAAGTTTAAATAAAATAACAACGATATTGTTACAACATAAATCTAGTTAAAAAACGAATATATTGGTCACTACTGCCGTTTTCATACCTTAGCCTATGTTAATATACATATTCAAATTTTAAAATTAACGCTTTGACTCAAAATAATAGTGCAATTAGGAGGTTCATTAATGCCCACAATAATATTATTATGAACATTCTCGGTGTCCGCCTCGTAAGTTTACCCGCAACTCCCGACTACCGCAGAAACAGAATATTAATTTTCCGAGCTGCTGGCCTTTAATTATGACGAACAACTTTCGCCGGCTCACGTTACATACTGCTAGCCAGTGCGCCATTTTATACTTCTTTTAAACGATTGCCGACACTTTGAATAAAGCCAGAAAGTATGTGGCGAGCGCACTCTAGAAGTTTTCTCGCTACTTTATACTTTTAAAAGGGACAATTACGCAACAAATGTTGCTCATAACTTTATCCATTAGGTTAATAACGACATGGATGGTAAGACGCAATGAAATATAATACGCTCTGAAGGAGATAAAACGTACTATAATACTACAGAAAACTTCGATGATAATAGAAATTAACTATATAGTATCTTAACTTGTATTTAATTCGCCTAGATTTAGACTAATAATTATCCATTATCGTATCGTATATATCTATATAAATGTTATGGAAATATCACATTTATACAATATAACGTTAAGAATCTGCTGATATAAACAGTTGCGAATCTCAATGAAGTCATAACTCCTATCAATATGGAGACCCTCCAAAGCATACTAAGTGAGGCTTGGTGATTTCCTTCAAGCTAAAATGGTACTGCAGTAATTTATGCAACACATTAATAAACATGAATAGATAGAGGCGGTGGTGCAGCTTCGGCGACCTCTCCTAATCTACACCACTCCTACCCCAGTAAGTGATATTCGGTTTTTGTGAATACTGAGTATGAAATAGCAATGGAAATAAAATAGCAGTCGCTTTTATACTTTATGCTACTAAATTTTAGCAGAAATAAAAAATGTGTTAAATAAAAATAGCATTAAAAATAAATATAAACCAAGTGCAATAAGGAAGTACAACTTATAAAAGTTGACAAACTTTAATTTGCAGTTGTATGTAGTTTAAATCTTAATAAACTTACTTACTTACTTTTATTATATTGCTGTTTATTTTGTAGTGTATCAATCACATATTGGATGAAATGTTAAATTGTGATTGTGATAAACGTGACAATAAATCTTTGACAAATATACATAGAGGAGCCTTTTCACACCTTATGTCAAGCACATTTGATAGGGGTACGCTACTAATACTGTCGATCGGAACACAAATTGATATTTCCGAAACTCCATCTAATATAAACGATTATATTACACTCTCATTATTATATTATATTTTTTGGGAACTTACAATTAAAATAACTAGTTTAAGTATTTTTTACGTTTATTCAATAAAATAGATCCAATAAGTCGGGAAAAAATAAAAGAAGCATAACATAGCAAGCAAAGGGCATGGGTATAGAGTAAAAAAGTTAAAAATAACAAAAAGTGTTTATTGAGATTAATTGAAATTTTAGAACTTGTATACATTATTAAAATTCCAACATTTTCCGTATAAGGTACCTGAGAGGTTTTTAATTTTAACCTTTGTCTATAGAACAGAACGGTGCAGATGCAAATCAAATGCGAAGTGCTTTCGAACACAATTGCAAGCAATTTTAACAAACAAGCACACTACAGTGATTTTTGTTTTCATTTACTTAAGAAACAGAGAGTCATTAACCGTATTCTGAAATGTAACTCAAAAATACTATATTTTGCTAATTACATAAATTGGATTTCCATACTCCAACTATATTACTATTATTTATATAATTTTTTCGTATTGATCATAAATGTTAGGTTACATTCTAAGCTACTATATTGTAAATTATATATTTTTATTATTATATGAAATATTTTTATTCATTAAAAATTGTTTAATGCTTGTTGTTTATTATTTAAAGTACAATATTTTTAAGGTGACTATATATTTAATACCTAGATGTTCAGACACGATACCAGTGCCAACTAGAGTTCAAATAACAAAACATTAAAATGTATGTCAAAATAGGTAGAATGTCTCAGCTTCAGCACGGAAATATAGATAGTTTCGTGTGGAGGTCACATTGCTTAATTTTTAAAGACTCAGAACCATCCTAAGTAAAAAATGTGGGCAACCGATTTTCTCCGATAACCTCCAGTCAAGACTTCCGACTACTGGATGTTTCTTTGCTGCATTAGAGCCAAAAGACTACCAAAGGACTTAAAATCTCTCAATATTTAAAGCCGCTGATATAAGACTTCATCAAAAAACCTAAGCGAATTCCTTTTGAAAAATTACGAACTGACACGAATGAAAGCCTACATCAAGAAAATAATCGAATGCAAAGTTTTAAATGTATCATAGAAAAAATATATAAATTCACAGTAGAATAATGAAAATATTCAACGGATACCTTATATTTTTTACTTTTGCAGCATTTTGAATAGTTGAATAAAAATAAACTTGCTAGAGAATGAGTGAATTTAGACCAATATTACAAAATAGTTAGAAAGTATTATCGATTACAAAAATATAAGGCAAATGATAGTCTTCCTGGCATCCAGGAAGACTATCAGCACAAGCTGGAGTCTGAGATACTGGTTACCTAAACCTCTATATAACATTCAAGGTTGATTGTGGCATATATAAAACAATGCTTAAAGAATTGACTTTCAACAATAACCCTTACTATCGTACAGTATACTGTATCGTAATCCACGTCGCCATGTCTTATATAAGCCTATACTGATAAAGATCCGTTTGATCTTTTAGATTAAATGTACCAATAGAAATAATTGTGACCATCTCTCATAATCACAGCACATCATTGATTCAATTATTACCTTGATACTCACCAAAGTAAAAATTGAATCGTCTATTAGTACTTACCAAGATACCAAAAAATTTCGGGCTAAAATTTTTTGTTATGCCTTATTACCACTGTATAGACGTAAAATAGTGCTAATGGGATTGTAAGAGACACTAACGCTTAAAAACAGTCCGACCGGCTAGGTAAGTTTATGAATTCTACAAGAGTATTATTTGTAAAATTATTTGTTAGCTAGATGTGTAATTGTCGCCAGAGAAGCATGCAACTTGTGGTGCAAGCGTTATCTAGTAGCGTTATCTAGTAGTATCGGTAACTAGACTTATTTTAAGAACCAATGAGTACATGGGTAGCAGATCATTTCACCTCCCTGAATGAAAAACTTCATACATCAGTAAAACGTATTATAAAATATAGAGAGCAATCAGATTAGAACTATCTTGCTTTTCTGGCAGTCATGTCTTATACTATCGCTTAAGGATATATCACTGCTCTCTTCATCACCCATGCTGTGACCTTGAGACCTTGAACCTTCTTATGATACATAGTTAGTGGCTACAGCTCGTTCAAATTTCACAGTCCCAGCCAGTGGTATTAAAAATATTCAGAGTTAAATATAAGAAGGCTTAATTGCCCCCAAAAGCTAAATCTTTTCTAAGAGCCTCTATGGGGTAAAAGATGTTTTTTTCTCTACAGCTAGATTCGATGAATACTGCAATAGCGTATGAAGCAGCAGCTTAAGAAGATAATCCATTTTCAAAGGTGACACTGACACTTCCTTGATGATTATTGTCTAAGTCTGGGTGTTATAATTAGCACATTATAAGAAGACTTGGAAACTATTTTTATCTCTTTTATTTCTCACCACATACTTTTGTACCTGTGATGTTTTAGTTCTGTTTTTCTCTTTTCTTTTAGAAAAATGGAACCTTTATAGGATCACATTGTTGTCTGCCAGTCCCATCTGTCTGGCTTTTGTATGTTTCACTATTTTCTATAAAGAATGTATTAATATTAGGTTTCCAAATCGATGACATTTTTTTTTTTCAGAAAAAAATTAAACTCCTAAGTCAAAGAAAATAAAACATATGAGCATTACATATACTAATTTATGTGCATTTTGTATGAAAATCGCATCGATATTGAAATTTGGCAATAATCTAGATTTTTATAGTACAATGAAAAAATCTAAAAATTGAAGATTTGTAGAAAATAAAATCCAGAAAAATCGACTCTAAACATATATTTTAGTTCATTTCACTGCAAAATGAGTGCACACAACTGCAAATTTAAGTTTATCAACTCATATTAGTTATATTTCATTGTCCTAGACTTATAAGCATCATCTCAAATTTGATTACTAATTAACGAGATGTTAATACAGAAAAAAAAAACCATTATAAACCTATATTTGTGCAAGGTGTACATAGTGTGCCTGTGATGTGGTCACACTCTCTTTCTCTCTGTCTCTTACTCTCTCTTTCTCTCTCTCTCTCTCTCTCTGTATAATTATGTAATTCCATATCTATTTTTGAAAATAGCTTTGCTATGCTCAGGGAACAACATATTATTTATAGATGTTCCTAATAAATATATGGATGTCAATAATAATATAATAATGAAATTTATTTTCAGGCTTCAGCATTTACAAAAATACTTAATAGCAATAATAACAACATATATACTTTAAAACTGTGTCGATAGACCTGATGTAGAACTGGTGCTGTTGCCACATAATAAGGATGTTGTGAAAGTATAAACAGAAGAAGTTATCGAAATATTTGAACTTGACCCATGAAATAACTGCCATATGGAATAATAATGCTATTTAGATTATAGCAATAGTGATTTACGTTAACGACTTCATAACAGAAAATTCAACCACCACCTTAAGAAGCTATCGTTTAACTGATGGATCAATAACCGGATGCTAAAGGCAGCATTGCTTTAAACGGCGCATATTTTAAAGAACTGACTCAAAAGCCCTAGTAAACGATGTCCTGAACACTTGTTCCACAATCGTAAGTTAAAAGCTACCTATCCTCTTATACAAGTTTAATAAAATTATACTATAGTGTATTTAAAATATCAAGAACTCAAGCACAAACAAATTTAAAATTAAATCCGAGTACAATTTATAGCACTATAATAATGCCGTAAGCGAAAAAATTGTATCATGCTGTATGAATATGGACTTTAGTTTTATATTTAATTTTAACTCGCGCTAAAATGTGTGCCACCCGTAGGTGGGCACATAAGGTGTACGTTAGTAAGAAGTGGTTTTTCAGTTGGAGCATATGACATAAATATTTTTGTTTCAACTATTCTGCTTCCACCTCAAGCATCACTTGAGCGCGCAAACAAGCCAAAAGTGACTTTTACCCTTAGAAGAGATGCCACTCCGCTTATTCCATTTTATCTTACAATGTAAATTGATGAACAACCGCTTCTATTTAAATGCGACTTCTATTACAATTTATATTATTTTACAATGTGGGTTACTATTAATTTTATTGTGCATAATATTATTTATACCGCTTCTGGTTTGGTTTTTGAATTTATGACGTAGTTATAATAGTTGTTGGTTTTTTTCTTTAAAAGTTAAAATGTAAAAGTCTATTCATATTTCGATAAGAATTTAAATAGATTTAGCAAATGTTATCAATATAATTTATAAGCAAGAGAGGGAGCAAATTTTGTTACTAAGGATTAAAGATTTAGTATTCCAGCAGGGAAATAATTTACGCAAACATTTATAGTAAGTAAAGAAAATATAAAGTAACTTTATATCATATGTAAGCTAAGATAAGAACTGACGAAGCCCGAATAAACAAAAAATATACCATAGTTTTATCTCGAGAGCTTAGAAAAACTAAAACGTTAGAAAGCGAACACTGAAACGAAGTAAAAACACTCCGAGCGGACTCAATTGTAATAGAAAAGCAACCTGACAGCCATAACACCAATGCACTGAATAAATAGCACTTTTATGTCACGATTCTAGATTAGAAGCGTTAACTGAATACTTTGTAGAATTAAAGTAAACTAGATAAAATTTGTGTAGGTTCCATTTAAGTTTACATTTATTTATACGTGCAATAAAATTAGTACAATATTAAAAATTATATATGTATGTCGTCCTTTGATTGTTGAATTAAAGCCATCATGATATGTTTGGGTAAATGGTGCTAAGTCGTTGTTACATCACCTTAACCTCCAAAATTTAATTCCTTGATTAATTTTGTGTCTAGTATTCTAAATCTGAAGACTTCGACTAGACTTGTATAACTCATTATTACATTATTTCTTCTGAACACTCTAATCCACCACGATCTCCACATATTATCCCCACGAAAACAATTAATGGTTAAATGTTGCCTAGACAGCTTTGTAGCAATTGCGCTCGTGGCTCTTAACAAAAATATTACAATGTTAAATGTTACACTTTTTAATTTGGTTTATATTTATTTATTATAGTTGCAACCTCGAAAAAAATAAAATAGATACTTTTAAAGTTTTTAATTTTTTTAATATCTACGTTGTGTTTTTTGCAATTGCTTATGTGCTCTTACTACGTTTAACATTCTTATATAAAACTAACATTCAAATTCCTTATTACTTGAATTTCCTTATTAATGTAGAGCATTGAGGTATATGATCACCGCAGGTGATCACTTCAAATCAGCCTATAGCAGACCACTACTGAATCGGCCTTCCCCTAGACTACGCCTAACTAATGTGGTGTAAAAAAATAATAATCAAAATCCATTCATAGTTGAATGCGTAGTTACATACGAAAAACATACAATCGGCTTGAGAACCTTATTGACATAGATTAAAAAATTATCAGTTTATTTTTTTTTTATTATTTTTAAAATCAATCAGCATCCCAAGAAATTATTTTATTTTAGTTCAGTTGATTTTTACATGAAACACACGCAATGTGAAAGTACAACGATTTGGAAACAGAAATCACCTCACGATGTTATGAGATGATGTCTATAAGAAGCAAATAGATCTTTTTATAAAAAAAAATGTTTTCAAGTAGTTAAAAAGTATATGATAAAAAACACCATTTGGAGACTATGAAGTGCTCTAAACAATAAGACGTTTGTTGAGATTTTATAATATAATAATATATTCAACAATCCGTTCTAATCATATTTGAGGGTCTTATATAGATCGCGGAAGAAAGTAGGTCACGATGTGAATTTAACTCTGGGCGACGGCATGGAACTTAAGTTAAGAAAACGATATTTTCCTACTAATAACATTACATAAAATAATGATGTCTATGATTTTTTGAGTAAAAACAATAATATAGTGAAAAGAATATTATCTGACATGTATCAGTTAAATTGAGAATACGACTTAAAGAAACGATATGTAATGTGCTCTATTTTTCAACACAGAGGAAATGTTCCATAGTTTTACAACAGACAAACTATGAACGGCCGACAGTAGTTTAACTTTGCATAAATGTTATTGTTGGTGTAAGGGAAATCCTTGTTTGCTTAGTTTAGATGTTAACAAGGCAGATGAAGTTATTTAAATAGTAACTATATTTGAAATTATTTATATAGGTCGCATAGGTATGTAGGTCAACTATAAGATTAACCACGGGTGGCGTCATGGGGACGGTGGCTGTAGGAAGCGATCGTTTCTCAACAGGAAACTTTACTCCCTGTCGCCCTGTCGCTGTTTCCGGCGAGGGAACGTCAACGCGTTACAAGCAATTTGCCTATCTTACACTTACACCAGACCAATTGATTTTTATTGGTTAATAAAGAAAAAAATAATAATTTAATTTAAATAGAGTTTCAATTATGCCTTGATTTGTCTTATAAGATCTATTTGTTAATAAAAATAAGTGCATGTGTGCGTATGACCGCAAATTTAGTTTACCGACTGTTGTTAGATAGACTTTATTGACCTAAACTTATAATGTTTATCAGTTAGACAGATGGTCAACAAAGTGATCCTTCAGAGGTTCCGTTTTATCCTTTTAATGTACCGAATCCGAAAAATGTAATAAAATTATTAATTTTTATTTCAAGACCTTATTATTCTTGATTTACGGCTCAAATTTAAGACATTACGTTTGGTGAACATTTCGTTTTTCATTTTAAAGGAATTCCTAGTTATTTTTTGTCTTACCAGAGGGCGAAAGTTATGTCATTCATTTCTATCGAATATACATTTTAGTACCTTTAGCTGGTAAATAATGCAAAAATTTTACATACAATACAAGTGATAGCTTATGGTTCTCGTTGGACTAAATTTACAATTTGTTATTTGTAGATTTTTCTAATGTACTAGTTCGTTGGCCTTTATTATTATTGTATAAATATATTATTATTTTATAACTGTAATTATTATTTTTTTTTTAATTAAATGATAACTTTCGACATTTTATACTTTCGACACTTTATACCTAAATAATTTTCTTACATGACAAAGTTGGTCAACAATTTTTGCAAGAGTATTTATTTCCGGTGGCGACTGGTATGCTTTATATGTCGCACAACTCAACTGGAATCAAAATAATGTATTAATTTTAAATTAAATCTACAAATAGTTAGTTATTTAAGCAAAAAAAAAACATTTATTGAAACACATGTGATATCGTAAACATGAGAATCTAGTAACCTGAATGTAGTGTGTATATTGGGATATGTTATAAAACATTTAGCGAGGCAATATTTTACTCCAAGTCTTAAAGATCCCAATCAATGTGAAGAGATAATAAAGTAAACTATTACTATGTAGGTATGAAAAGCCTATACTCTATTTAAATTCTGTTCATCTATGTAGATCAGTAGGTACTGCATGCTGTACTTCATAAAAAATTTTCATTATATAAGTATAATCCAGTCACTTCATTATTTAGCTTCTGTCGGTCAACGTAAGTAATGTGTGTGCAAGTGATATGTGATGAAAATGTGCTTTATGTGAGTATCTTAGTTACACCGTAATATTTTAGCAGTTTCTAAATAATTGTTAAAACCTAAAAAAAAGAATTAAACTCGCACACTTAACCAATCCGTAGGTGTAAGAATACAGGATACTGTAAATAAGTAGTATGTAAATAACAAAAAAAAAATAATATAGGCTAACATTTTCAACAAGACATAAAACAAATAAAGAACCTCAAACACCTAGCCCAATTGCAACATATTATAATAATGATATAAAATATAATATGAAATATATCAAAATCTTCATTTACTTATGACAATATAATTTTGCTTGCAGGTTCACTTCAGCTCGAGGGCTTGGTAAGATATCCTGGGGGAAGTGAAGAAGATTATTATCCCAACAAGTAATTTTTAAAACAAATCGTTTGTGTATTGTGTACATACACACACACATTATGCGCTCTTGCCCCACATGCAAGTAAATTTTTATATGTATAGTACAAATGTGTAAGTTGTAAAAATGATCCAATCTTCATAAAAATTAAATTTTGATTACGCACAAATAATCCAAGAGATTTCTAGTTCAAATAGTTTATTTATATATAATTTGTAATCTAACAATAACTATTTCAAGATTTATTATTTTGTCACAGTGTAAAAAGGGGAGAGTGACAGGAAAAGAAGGAGGAAAAAATAAATCAATCAGTTTGTATTGACCCGCTCTACATAAAAACTAATATCAGTGGAGTTTGTATTGGGGACACACTTTTATATAACGACATTTATTATATTCTTAAAGGATTATAAATAAGAAATGTTGCATAACAATGATGTTTTCACTATTCCTGAGTATTTTCAATAGAATTTCAACTTATATACAATTTACAACGATTTTAAATTGCTATATAAATATAGAAAAGATGATTATTTACGATACAAGCACGATCATTTGATCCACTGAAAATAATATATTATAAACAACTTAATATCCTAATATTCCTTTATTTCTAGTGGAAACTAATATTTCTCAAATAAATCCCACTTTTGATTTTAATTAAAAATAGTTTTAAATAGTTTACAATGATAAATTTAATTGGATATTAAATGTAAAATTCCAAAGCACTAAGAAAGGTGAAATCATTGCGGGATGGACGTAAGACGCATGCGCTTTGAGCACGCCTGCGCACCAACACTTAACCTCAATCTGAGACGTGTTTTTGAATGAAATTCCCTGCGTTACCAGATCGTCCTGAAAGAGACAGTTTCTGCTCTATTTGACAAGATGTCTATACTATGGTTCGTTTTAATTTATGTTATATATACTTTCTGTCATAAATATTTTTGTGTGCAGTCAGTACTTATTAAATAGTTGTGTAATAAAAAGTGATACATATTAAAAATAGTTAATTATGCCTGAATTAGATAGAGAAACAATCATTAAATTATCTTAAAATGTTTTTAAATATAAAAAAAATATTAATAATATAGAGGACTCTAGTCTGCCTGTAACGCGACGGTTTCTGGATTCGATCCCCAGTCTGGGATGATGGATTTTTCTAATTCCATTTTCTTCGCTCTGGTAAGCTAGGCAAAGCGCGGCGTGAGTTCCGCCACTAAACACGCAATGCCTCGAAAAAGGCGGAAAGCGGGGACGGAGAAAGCAGGGACTAAACAACGGAGTGTCTTAACACTAGGTTCCCACGGTCCCTGCGGTTCCCTCTGCCTTTCCTTTTACAACTCGTCAACTAATTCACTGTTATTCAATGTTTATTAAGAACAATGATTACAACTTGCAAAGACTATGATATTCTAAACAGATCAAGAACTATTGCAACACGTCACTGAAGTCAAATTAGCTGTTATATAAATATCGACTTAAGATTTATTTTTTAAAGTAAATTTTATTTGGATCAATACGATATTTATTATAGCAAACAAACTTAGTTTTAAATAACTAATGGCCACTCACAATTTTACTTCCATTTAACAACCAGTGTTATTGAAATTTAGACCCAAAATTTCTCACCTGGTGGTACTCCTAGCATATATTATAATTCATCAATAGTCGACAGGACAATTCATCACTAATGAATTTATTTTAGTCCTACATTTAATATTAGAGTTACAAAATACTTTTATAAAAATCGCTCATCAGACTTAACTAACCTATAGATTATTTTCTGTTCATTTGAAAATTCCACATCAAATATTAATTTTTCTGTTGTTGCTGTTGAAGTGTGATGTTAATATAGCGACGATCTTTCCTTGGCGGAACACGTCACGGTTTTTCTTGACTTTTGTATTTTACTGTATGTTAATTAAAATTAAAATATAAAAGTTTCAAGCTGTAGAAGAACTTATGAAGAATCATATTAGACTAGAAAATTTATACATGAAATCATTAATCGTAGGATTGTAAGCTTAATCTGTAATTATAAACTTCGCGTTAAACCACTATGGCATTTATTATTTCTATTAATTAAGCTGGATTATTAAGAGAACTTGTTGGTTCTGTCATATTAATAAATTATCTCACACTACCTTTTCTTCATCTTACAAATAGCACCTAGCACTTACCACATTATAAATAACGTAATATAAATTATTGTATTCTATATGCTGCAATGTTGTATTTACGATGTATTATTTATACATATATCTTTTATATCGCAATAATTATCTTCTTCTCTTCTTCTAAAGAGAGGCTTAAAAAAGGCCTTTAAAAGTAATATAAGTATAAGTTACATTTTCCTTATCATTATCCTTAAATTCTTCATATGATACCTTATTTAAAAAACATAACAAACTATTATTTATAACCCCCTTTCTCCACTTTTTTAATTGATGTCACATAAGTATTTTTTAAACCTCAGAATTCATAGAAATAACAATAAAACTTTAAATAGCATAGCTAACGAACGAGTAAACCGTTAAAAGCAATCTTGTGTTTCAAAAGCTTTGCGAATGTAATCAGTTTGAATAGGAAATGGCCAGTAACACGCTAGAGCGCAGAGATGTCAACGGCCTGTTGTTACCTGTTATTGCTATATCTCTAGGTATCAGGATGAGCATTCGCTCCTTTGACATATAACTGGCTAGTTTTGACCTACAGTTTCATCCCTTTGGTCGAATGGTGCTTCCATTATTAAGAGTGTTGTATGACATATGCCATATTCTACGAATCCGTTGTTGTAATTTTTATCTCACTCTGACTGAAGCTAGTGATCTACTTAGAAATGGTCATAGTTAAATATTAGCGTAACGTAACGTAATCGAAATGTCGATAAATAGAATGATATTAAAAAAATCGATTCGAATTTCAATTCAAGTATGTAGTTCAAATATTTTTTTTAGTTTTACAGTACATATTTATGATGTTAATGACATTTAGTCTATCACATTGAGTATAATGGCATTATGTAAAAAATAATTATATTTAAAACATCTCATCAAACATTAAGCATTTACTATACAATATAGAAATAATATAATTTTAATATTTAAATTTTATACAAAATGTGTGTTGAGGACCGTCGTGGCGCAGAGGCGTAAGCGTCTGCCTGTAAACGCGACGGTTACTGGGTTCGATCCCCAGTCGGAGAAGATGGATTTTTCTATTTCCATTTTCTTCGCTCTAGGAAACTAGGCAAAGCGCGGCGTTGAGTTCCGCCACTCAACACGCAATGCCTCAAAAACGGCGGAAAGCGGGGACGGAGAAAGCAGGGGCTAAGCAACGGAGTGTCTTAACACTAGGTTCCCACGGTCCCTGCAGTTCCCTCTGCCTACCCTGCCTTGTGCGAGATAAAGCGTGAAGCTAAAAAAAAAAAAAAAATGTGTTTAAACTACTATTGATTTCTCAATAGTAATTTAAACACAGGAACTGTCTATTTTTGTTTTATATTGCAAACAATTTTAATATTAATTATACCAAAAGCCTGTAATAATATTTAGTATAATAATATGTAATATGTGGCACATAGTTCCTTGATGTTTCTTATATTTTAATGTAAACAATTCTTTTTCATATTAGGCAGTTTTATAAATAACATAACTTAAAACGTAGGTATACTAAGGATGGAAATTAATGACTTGATATCTATCTTTTAAATAATATCTTAAAGAAGGAACTTGTTATTTCTCAGCATCAGTGATATTTTTATGTGTATATGACATATCTACCTCTTGTTGTAGTGGAAAAAATAAATCTACCCACATTCCACCCAAACAAAAAAGCCGCTTACCAAATGACTAACCTCAGTATGCACACGTGTTTATCAAAACTAAAGAAATGAAATCTTAAACAGTACAAAGCGACAAGTAAGACTGCGTACTTTCTTAGGATATGTTAGGGCACAGTGCGGTCATCTGTAAAATTAAAGCAAACTATATAAGATTACCTAGAGAACTTAAACGCCTCTTGCCCCTCATGAGCATGAGTAAAGTATTAACTGAATATATGGATTTAGACGTGTCATGTTACGCCTTATTTAGCTTCGTATGTACATATACAATATATAAACAGCCAAAAGTAAATATTTTCAGTATGCAATATTTTTGTCCGACCGTTAATCTAAGCATTAGAAAACGAAATAAGATTTTATAGTTTTACAAAATCTTTAATGGTCTTGAACCAAGTAGTAAAATATAGCCCATTTTGACGTCTTCTATCAACAATCGACCTCACCCGCTTGTAGTACACGAATATTTATTTATTATTTAGTAAATTGCATTCGTTTATCGTCAATTGTAACTCATTTATTATTCTAATTCTGAAGTTATATGCAAATACATACTGTAAAGTTTAACCTATATTATTTCAGTATTTTTTGCGTTAACCGGACTAAAAATCCATCGTCACAAACTGTCCAATTTATCATCTTAGTAAGATTAAAAGGTATCTTTACTATCTATACAACATTTTAAATCTAATTTTAATCAAGAATACGAAACGTATTACTTGAAATTCTAAACATTTATTTCGTATTATATTATGTAACAAATTTTCAAGGAAAATAAATTTTATATTACAAACAATAGATATCTTCGTAAGTTTGACCCACTTTTGCAATAAATTTTGACAAATAACAGCAACAGCTACTTATCCAATGTGTGGAAAGTTCTTTGTATGCAATACTATAGAGTATGTATCATATAAAAAGTATAATATTTTATGTTCTTCTTTAATGTTTGTAAAATTTGTTTTTATTGTTAATTGCGATGAAACAACATATGTTGTGCCTAAAAATATTTTTCAATTTAAATGAACACCGGTCGTTGACTAAAAAGAACTTAGTGAAGAAATAAACTGGTTAATTGCACAAAAATATGTATAAATAATTTATATAAATACCTAAAATTTTATGTTTAGGTTACATTGGATCGGTATGAATCACAGGGTACAGTCATAGGATACACAATTAAAGAAGGCAAATAATGCGCTTACGCAAATGAAAAACCACAGCTTTATTTTAAAAACTGGAACTTTAATTAACATGATAATATAGCGCCAAATTGTAATGTTAAACCAAACAGAAAGAAAAGAATATTTATTTTATTTTCCTTTGTTTTTAATGTAATTATCAGTATTTTTTCTTATGAAATTTTAATTGTTTTATCATAGGTCTGTGGAAGGACTTTGATCTTTTTTATGTTTAGACCCCAGTGGACTACTGCGACAATTTTATAAAAAAAGAATAAGTAAAAAGAAACGTTCTGACTTATATTTGTGATTAAGAAAAAAGAAGTTGTTATATTTATTTATACACGTTATTTAAAATTACAAATATAAAAACATATCAAAACTTGAAAAAGCTACGTTGTAAAGATTACCATACAATAGAAAAAATGATAGGTGTACAAGTGATGTACATATGTTGTTTATGTTTATCGTGGAAATCATTTGGATCCTAATTTAAGACAATATGACAATATAGGCGACAATATGGAGCATCCACATTTCTCTTTGGATGTAAATTCGTAATGATTATTTTTTTGTTATTGCTACATTGAACGCTTAAATATTTCCCTATATTGCATATAAAATAAACAGCTGTACCTAATCTGGAAGTTGGAATCATGTAACCTAAGCACAATTCTTCTAAATAAATAACGAAATGAATAATTATTAATTAATTATTTTAAGTTCAATTATACGGCACGGCATGTACTAATCATCTCTATGCTACTCGTGCTTTAAAAAAAGCAAAACATTACTGGGCCTCAGTGTATCATTCGCGTTTTAGTCGTATATAGTTCAATAATAATAAATAATATCGAAGACCTTTTTTATATGACTATTTATTTAACACTATGTAGGTAGTAAGTATATAACAGTATTTAAATACTGTGTATGTTACCAAATTAAACTAAATCATGACTTGTATAAAATTAAAATATATTTCATTTGACATATTATATCATATGTGTTTCCTTGTTATTGTTTTATGTGTAATTTATTAAATTCTTTACTACCAGATCTCTGGTATTTTAATATCTCCCAGAGGGACCTGGCTTCATATTCATTACTTACAAATTTTTACGATACCTGACGATTATAATATCACTCATTAATTTTACATTTTGACCTAAATCTGTTTCAGTTATTTGATTTTACAGAATGAATACAACATGTGTATGCGTATGTGTATCGTGAAAATAACAAAGTGTTCTTCGACTAAATCAATATTATTCCATTTTAAACCGTTTTGTTTTTGGAATTTTCAATTAGATTATATCTACTTCTTATCAGTGTAATTCTTAACTGATATGTCACTTAAGACTATTGATTCATGGTTATGTTGAATTTCAATTACGGACAGGTAGAATAAATATATATGCAAATACGCATATATTTATACAGTAATATAACATTATAATTTGAATTTAGTCTGAAATGATGTGCTCAGAATAGTTTTCACATTTTTCCCTTATCATCTAAGACTATGTAAGAAAAAGAAGCGTGGCTATGTGAAATGGATCGATACATCCATATAACCGTCAAACCAGCGATGGTCACACGATGTAGACATTCTGCCTACAGCACTTCGAGAATTAACTACTTAATATATTATTTTATATATTGTAGGTTATTAATTGAATTAACCTTAACTTACGGATAAGATCAACAACGTATAAATGTGCTTAATGTAGGTAGAATTCAATGTGTACTATTAAAAACATATCTTAAACCACATCTTCATTAATAAAGCTAAAATTTGGTCAAATTAGTAATTGCTACGTCGTGCTGGCATTCTGGGAGTCAGGACAGCACTCACCTGGCACTCGTTACACGTGTGTACAGAATAGGACTGGTCGCAGTCATAACGCTCGAGGATGGTGGCGAAGTCGCAGTGCACGCGCGCGACCATCGCATCGAGAGCGAGGAGGTCGCGCAGCGTGCGCTCGCAGCGCTCTCCGCCGGCGAGCACGTCGGCGCGCGCGCTGCGGTCGAGCGCGGAGGCGGGCGAGCGCTCGCAGCAGGCGCGCAGCCGCAGCTCGGCCAGGCGCCTCGCTCGCGCGCCGGCCCCCAGCGCGCACAGCGGCCGCACGTCGTGCCCCGCCAGCGTCCCAGCGCCGCCGCCGCCGCACGCCGCGCCGTGCTCGCGCCCGCACTCGACGCCTGCGCCCTCCTCCTCCAGGTCGCACGCGCTCAGCCAGGGGTTGAGGCGCGCGAGCGGACTCACGGCCAGGCCCGCGGCCGCCATCAGCAGCAGCAGCAGCAGCGGCGGCGCTCGCATGGCGGGGGCGGCGCCGCTAGCGGGGGCCGGCCCGCCGGGCGCGGCGCTGCCTCATACCGCATCGCGCATGGCGACCTACTCGCGCGACCCGGGCCGCGGGGCCGCCGCGCGGGGTGGGCGCGCCGCCATGTCGCTCGCTCGCCGCTCGACTGACTCCCCCCGGGCGCGCATCGATCGCCCCGCACCCCGCACCCGCTGCGCGCGCCCCTACGGCCTCCGTCTGCGTTATGTAACCTGCGCGCGCAGCCCCGACCCCAGCCACCTTCCGCCCCCGACGTCACCACGCTGCCCTCTATTATTTTGCCGCCCCAATCAACTTACATCAGCGCCCGCCTTAGTTGAATAATCTCAGTAAATATTCTGTTCCACCAGATTTTTAATAAGGCACATGGAAAACAGATGGCGCTGTTATTGAGATTTAAGAAACTATTGTGGTGGATATTGTATTAATTCAAACACGATGACACACATACACACACATATCTATCACAGTAAATGTTGCTCTTTAATTACTTGGGTTCAAGTTCAGGGTTAGCTTAGCAACTACATCATATTGATTTTATGGCTCCTAATTGTATTTATTACTATTTGCTAAAGATCGTCTACAAATTCAACATCATATGTTCCAGATCTTAAATGTATTATGTCATTCATTTTTTTGTTGAAGCCTATGTAGTAATGTAGCACTAGGTGTTTGATAATTTTGCTGATTATACAATGGTAAAGTTTCACATAAGTTGATAAAACAATGTTTTTTATATCTGTGAGTGAAAAAAGTCATCGCGATGAATAACTTTTGCTAATGAGTCATTTCCTTATTTCTGTATAAAAGATCGTTTAAATTCTACGTTCTACGATCGTTTAGATCTATAACAGGTTTGTTAGTCATAAAAATACTAATCAGTTCGTATAACTGTAAAACACATGTAATGTCTCTCTATATTACCCTGATCTAAAACTTTTACACAAACATAAAGAAGTGGCTCCTTAACAAAAATTGATCATTATTGTTAAGCACTAATTAAAGTCAATATTTTATATAAAACAGAGAGATCTCCTCCAACTACTAAACAAAAAAAGGTGAAAGATCAACATATCCGAACGAGAATAAATCAGTATAGTGGATTGACTTTTATAAATCTTAATGAAAACAGTGTAAAAAAATAGTACGCAATCAAAATTAAAATATTCCTTATTCAAATTGAAAAAATAATAAAATCTCAGTAATATTACTTCTTCAAAAAGCTACCACGTGTTCGGAAGGAAGGTTCTGATGAGAAGACCCGACAAGAATATCAACAGTCGCCCCATTAAAATTTATTTACATATGTTTAATTATAATAATTATAAGCTTGGTGATCGAGTATCAACAGCAGTTATGTTGCCGTGACAATGAGAACAAGCTGTGAGGATTGATAGCTATTGAGGATAAGTAACGCAAGCTCTGATCATAGATAGTATGCCAAATATTATAGGTGGACCAGTCACTAGGAATATTTATATTAAATTTTTTAGAACAAATTTGGAAAGAAAAATCTTAAACCAGACACTTGATTGGAAAATCCTAATAAATCTTATAATAATATATTTAATTTAGTTTCAAATAAATTAAACACTATTATCAAACCTAAAATTATTATTAAAAATCTAAAACTACAATGCTGTGCTTGGACAATCGTAGGTATATATCGCAATAGAGACAGGTTGCATTGTATGAGGCAATGGGGTCGTGATCCCGGCTTCTTGAATTAAAAAAAAAATTAAAATAATATATTTTGTTTATAATTTATATATATTTTGTTTTTAATTTTACCATGAGTTATAAGTTAAAATTAACTAAACTTATAATAAATTACATATAAAACAATGACAAGAAAACACATGTGATATAATATGAGTCATATAAAATATATATTTTTTAATTTTATTTAAATAATGAGTTTAATTTTGTTGCATACATAATATTTGAATACAGTTACATATCATTACATTAAAACTAGAACAACTGGGAAATCAAAAGTCTGTAATAAATCGATAAAATTAAGAATATATAACAAATAAATAAGTACAGACTTCAAAGTAACTAATAGTTTTATTTAGTAAGTAATAATTTTATTAATTTTTTTTACATAAATTCCTATTGCAAATTCTTCTTCAATAAAATAATGCCCATTAATTGCAGTTATGTAATTGCAAATTAACACTAATATGTAATTATAAAAATAATTTATCTTTGCTTAAAACTTTTAGTTATAATAGTAAAGACATTGGAGATCAGGGTTGCATATCTGTTTAGTATTTTAATGACCATCACTGAACAAACCCTTTGATAAAATAATTCTGAGTCAAGTATTTGAAAATAGATGATTGTTCAATAATATGAGTAGTTGTATATTTATGTATTTATTATCTAATAAACACACATATCAAAGAACATATTGGTGTGTGGTCTTATAAAATTAGCAATATGTATGCAACTATAATATAATGAGTACATATTATAATCTTCACTTGTATGCGAGACATACATACGCTATTTTCATAACCATTGTCTAAGACATCGTTTTTATTTAAAGAATAGATGCTTTGAAATATTGACACAGCTACATATCGCCGTAACCCGACACTATGATACAATAAGGCGTGCAAAATTACCTAACCTGCTTTACAATTACGGATTGCAAATCATTTATTAATTGTCAATATAATCCTACGCTATAACAGTTGACGGTAGAAAGGTAACTTTATAGTGACGCAGGCGCATGTTTTCTATCTCTTTCACACATTCGCTCAAAGTATCTCTTTCGCTCTCGACGTACGCCTCTGTTGAAACTCGCGCAGTGCGGACTACAGAGTGCATTCACTTCGCTGATCATTTGATACTCGTTTCTCGCGTCATCAAATAAACAAGTTTTCCACGCATATTAGTATAGAAATTTTATGTGAAACCTAATATAATCTATTAAAGTGTTTATTTAATAATTATACTAATAGAAACGCATTCTAATTCAATACAGAAATAAATCAATGAAATTTCCCTTATTTATATAAGTTTTTGAGAAATCGGTGCAAAGGTTGTTGATTTTACACAATGGATGCTACGAGTGAGTAAAAATGTGTTATATTCCATAATTTTAAGCTTTATTTATTTTGATTTTTATTACTTTCTTATGTAACGTTTGCTGTTTTAATCAACATTCATGATAAATATTTTAATTCATTTACAATACTCGGCATGTATCTATTTTTTAAGATATAACAAACAGTTACAGTTATCACGACCTTATTCTTAGAAGTTACTTATAAAATATGTTGTTATCTACACAAATATAGGTACATAACCCGATATAATAATTTATAAATAAAGTATTTTTTACATTACAAAAGAAGTGCAATTTAGTTTATAAACATAATATAAATCAGATAGCTACTACATATTCCATATTGTACCAAGAAATCTTTAGGAGTATAAAAAGTATTACGTTAATAACAAGCTGTTATAAATTATATATAACGCTTTACATATAACGTGCACCAACACATTAGCATTAGTTATTTCAAGTAAATGAGACTATAAAATAAGACAATAAAAAATTAAGCTGGTTTTAACGCTTTCCGTTTTCATGAACCTTGGCTTAGATATGCCCTGAATAACTCTTGCAAATTTTAATCGTTGTTTCAACACTACATACTTCATAACACCTAAAAATTAATAAATATTTAATTTCCTTTTTGAAGTATTGCAAACTACGTACATATTTCGATTGATAAATAACATAACCACAAGTTTAAAAGAATATTTTAATGGTACGTAGGCACCTAGCCTGCGTCATCATAAATTTAAAATCATAATCACGTGTATTTTTAAATTTTAATAAGCAATTTTTATATAAGCAAGTAAGGTGTTTTTATATATATTTATTGTAGCTAATTAGATTATTCATAAGGTCTTTTATATGTATTTGTATCCAATTTTGTCAGTGCGATTAATAATACAAATTGTATTCCACTAATCATATAATAAACATTTAATATAAATAATTTAATATATGTATTTGATATCGTCGGTAATTTTTTAGTAATTTCCTTGTTTTTAACTATTTTTTTATTTAAATTGCTTCAACCCGATGAAAATAGATACGTTACGTTAAAATATTGCGTTATAACTATCCTCTAAAATGTTACATAATTAACTTGATATTTATCACAATTTATATGTACACCACTTCATATGTACATCACTATATGATGCACAAATTGTATCAACTGATATTTTCTTATGCCTGTCATAGTCACTGTAAATAGTGCCCTTGTTATTACATAGTGTAGAAATTTATTTTAGCTAATGATGTACTAAAAAAATAATATAAATTTCTGACGAATCATAATCAAGGTATAATAAAAAATGTTATATTTTTTATCATTTTTATCAAGATGCTTATAATTTAATCTGTGACAACCCTAGTGTAAACAGATATTTATCGTATTAATAAATATGTGTTCTATAAAAACTTCATTTACATTTTTAAATATATTTTTTTATTGTAATAAAATAATAACTTTATCAATAAACTCTAATATCCCGTGCGTATTGTACTTGTAAGCAACATTTGTGAATTTCTTTTTCAGTGGAAAATAAACTGGGACTTCCACCACCCTATGAACAAATGCCACCGAACCCAGCTCCACCGCCGTCATACTTTGCGGACGCCCCTCAAGCACCTGTTGTGCCTCCACGTACAGTTGTCGTCACATCCAATCCAGGAAATTCTACAGCGCAACAAAGTCACATCAAGCTTGGCCCAGGACCCACTGGCACGATGTGCCCCACGTGCAGCAAGTCAATAGTGACGAGGGTTGACTACGTATCCAATAATCGAACTCATATAATATCTGCGGCTCTTTGTGTAATCGCTGGGTGTGTATTATATATTATTGTTGTTATCTCTAGACTTCCTCCTACCTATAAAGTAGCCTTTTGTAAAAGGGAAATCTTCAAGGCATCTTAAAGGTGTATATTGCGTAATAAGTTTATGTCATTTTAAAATTACAATTTCAAGTTACATATTATGCTTTATTAATATAACATTATAATGCTAAACACTCGCTAAATAATATCTACAATTATATTTTTGTTTTACTTGTGGTCATTTTTAATTTACTAGGTTTCAAATCAGTTTTCAATATAGAAAAAGCAAACCTTATTTATTACCATAGGCATTTAATGTTATACAAATTATTTAATTGTAATGTTAGAAAAATTATTTAAAAAAAAACTAGAAATATAGTATAGGCGCAGCGACGTTGAGTTGCACCACTCAACAAGCAATGCCTCAAAAAAAAGGCCAAAAAGAAATGGAATGTCTTTACACTAGGTTGCTGTGGTTCCTGCGGTTTCCACTGCCTACTCTGATATGTGTCAGAAAAAGCGTAAAATTAAAAAGAAAAAATATTTTAGTTTTATATTTTAATTAAATTTAATTGAGAAAATATTAAATAGTAATCGCATTTAATTTCAGGTGCTGTTGCGGTTGCTTCGTACCATACTGTATGAAGTCATGTAAAACAGCTAACCATTATTGCCCACAATGCAGTGCCTTTATAGGTTCTCATATGCCGTCCTAGTGTCCACGTCGTGATCAGAATAACATGTAGGCTTAATGTTTCTTTTTGAAAGATTTTGAGCTATTAGAAGTAATATATTTATAAGTAAAAACACTTAAATGCAAAGCAAATGTTATTTACATTTTTTTATTAAACGAAAATAGTTTATGATAATTCTTTTCTATTTTATCTACATATAAAATAATTAATAAAAAATGGATTAAAATCCTAACTAATTTGACTTTAGGAAAGGAAACAGGGATATTCTTAGATAAATGAATTAATAAGATCAGTTTTTAAAAAATATGTTAAAAATAAATATCGAAACACTTATTCCAATTATAATACTATTACATTTTTTTCGTTTAAGTTTCAATATATGTATATATATTATGTGTATTTCATTGGCGAGATTATTGCATGGGAACCTTATACCTATACATAACCCATGTCGCATATGTTGCTGGAAAGCGTGTTAAAAATTATGATTGATTTTCTGTGATATATTTTATATTTTGTCGAAGTACTTCAACATAAATAAATCCTATCTATAATTTTTTAAATATTGTTTTATTTATTAACTAACGTTCTAATTACATGACAAGATTGTCAAGTACATTGTGAATAAAATTTATTAATAAAATATAAATATTTATATTATTTTAACAAAATAGATCTAAAATAATCGAACTGATGTATACTTGATATGTCACTTGTTTGACTAATCACAAGTTATGGTAACTAAAACTAAAAAGGCAAGATAAATACATTAAAAGTTTTCCTTCTGTATGAATTCGAAATCCGACTTCATATACTCTTTTAATTTAATTATAATTTTTTTTCTGAATATCTAACCTAATTATCTAAATAATAGATTTTCTAGTATATACTCCCAAGTACCGACGGCAATTTGGACAGTAATGCTCGACATTCTTCCATCGTTTTGTCACGTACGGCAATATACAACAACACAACCACCTGAAAATTAAAATAATAATCTTGTTACTATATAATATTTTCATATTAAGCATATTATGTTTGTGTACGAAGCCTCTACTGCGTGATATTTTTTCAATAAAAATACCGTCTATACATATTACAACGTTAATGAATAAAAACTATTAGGGATTTTCATAAAACAGGTACAAGTGGTATTGTAAGTAATCAAAATGGCTTTAATAATAATTGCATTATAATTAATTACTCACCAGAAAAATATACCTAATATTACAGCAAAAATATGTGTTATTGTAGTACTCCTATAGTGTGCTTTCGTCATTATATCTTCTTGACAATAGTGACATCGCATACCTACAGGTTCTGAGCCAACTTGCAATAAGTCCATTTCGATGCTCACTTCATTGTTTTGTATTATTTGATGATATGAATTATTTTCCACTAAAAATTAGGTGATAAATAATACAATATAAATATGTTTAATTTACGCTTAGGACACTAGTTATATAGTATATAGTAGCTATATCCGAAAGTATACCAAAAAACTATTAGTCAAGTGCAACTAGTACTCGCACACCAAGAATATTAGTAAGCAGAGTAGTGTTAAGCTGCTTTCTCCGTCCCCGCTTTCCACCTTTTTTCTAGGCATGTCGTGTTAGCGGCGGAACTCAACTCCGCGCTTTGCCTAGTTTCCAGAGCGAAGAAAATGAAAATAGAAAAATGCATCTTTCCCTCATGGGAATCGGACCCACAAACCGTCGCGTTTACAGGCAGACGCTTACGCCTCTGCGCCATTTAATTTTATATTTTATTGTATCTACAAAAAATAAACTTACAAAAATTGATTTAAGATAGGGGTCGTATTCACGTTTTGTATGAAATATATTATAGTTTATAATTTTTTCTTTGTGTTTAGCTTATGATTTATATTTATTTTATTTTTTCCTTAATTTATACTATAAGGTCGCGCGTCTTGATAACTTTAATTTCATAAGGGTAGAGAAATTAAAATTTGCGGTCACGTGCTCTTATTTTGTATGAACCAATGAACTAGAATTTCAAATTTTCGAATGAAGGAAAAATTATTTGTCTGTTTTCTTCTAAATCTAAATCTAAAAAAAATTAAATCTAAAAAAAATCTATCTACCAAATTGCCAATTTATAACTGTCAACAGGAAGTACCCTATAGGGTTGGATTACGCGGTGATTTTCAAATTAAAAGGTCCAAATCAAAGTATAAACGCTCATATTTTTTGAAAGAGTTGATTACTTCTGAATAGGAATATTTAATATTAATTTCGACAGGCAGACGGACAACAAAGTCTCCTGTTGGGATATGGAAACATAAAATAGATAGCAGAAAAATATCTGACATACATTTTTAAAATGATTTGCAATCTTAGATTTATAGGTATAAGTTATTGTTTTTCTTTTTACGGTTCTGTAATAAATCATATATTGTGGATGAAATATAAATAAATTCATATAAGTAATAAACGTAGATAAGTAAGTGATACATTACTGTAGGCGTCGCGTAATTCCTTGTGTTTTGATTTCTGTTTAATTCAAAATCTGTTGTTTATCAAAAATACAGTGTAGTTATCAAAATAAGTTTTTTTTAACTCTTTTATTGTAATTAACAAGAAATTAAATTAAATTTTATAATTATTAAAAAAATAATCTTTTAAAACTTACTTGTATACAATTATTTTTGTCACAGGAACTATCTAGTCACCAAAATATCACAGTTAATATAATTTATTTACTGTAACAACTATTTTTTTATAATAAAAAAGTAACACAAAAAAAATTACGTTTTATTCAGGTACATTAGACGGAACTATACTCAATCATTATTGGTATAATTTACGCTGATCAACGTCGCTCTACTTACTATTTGTCAATAACATGATAAGAACTAACATGTCGATACTCAATGGATATCACATACTTACGTAGATAAGAGCATAGATCAAGCACCACCGAGTTAACGTAATCCTACGTAGTAAGAAGGACTCAGCAGTACAGCGTTACATTCACGCACATTTTTTTTCAAAATGTATACTAAACTTTTTTAATTCTTTTATTGTGATAGCTTCTATTTCTGAAAAACAAAAATCCTTTAAGTACTTATATTCACATTGTAGTTCTACGGCATAACTACTGTATTTTAAGCCAGACTCATTTTTAAAACGAACTTGTCCCGGCTGGGTAACTTTTCGTTTTATAAATACACAACTTAAATGAACAGGAATTGATTATTTCTTATAAATATATTTTAATTCCCTTTTATAAAAATATACATAAATATATTGATATTATTTAATAAACTGTACTGAACTAAAATTAAAGAAACAATCTTCCTTTATGATTATAATAGTTTCTTTATGATTCTTTATCATAAATCATGTAAAAAATGTTCACGTTTCTCTTAATGCACAAATCGAGGAGATAAAAGCAGTAGTTAGGGATATAGTGATAATATCCTTAATTATTTAAGTTGTGTATTCAATATTTGAAAATCGGGTCAGTTTATGTAACCATCTCACCTAATTTCACTGTGTCAATACCAAGAAATATAATTGGGTGGTTACAGTTGTAAAGAATATTTTTCAAGCACTTAAATCCAAGTTTTGGTTAACTATTCTAATTTGAATTCCCTGTTTGTAATATCATTCCACTTGCAACTGTGGTGCCACTTTAATTTTCAGGATGACATGTCTTTTCATTCGCTGTCTTTACGAGTACTCCATACTTCTACATATTAGAAAAATAAACTGTAAAAAGAATAAATCAAATAGAAAAAATCCAGTGAAATAATTTGAAAATATGGGTTACTAGAAAATTTTTAATATACATTTAATTAATTTTATGCGAAATTTTTAATATATATTTAAAAATAGGTTACATAAGTATTATTTGTCTATTCAATCTGCGTAAATACTATTTCCTATATTATCATACTTTTAGTATTTATTTATTTATTTATTAAGTATTATGTTTTATGTACGTAATTTTTATTTTTACATTATATGTTTAGTATAACTTTCTGTTATATAATTTTATTTATTTATTTGGTATATATGTATTTATTACACTTATATATTATGTATATATATTATTTGTATTATTTAAAGATTAATTTTTAGTTATTTAAGAATAAAACATGCTTGTTTGCACCATTCCGTTTCACACAGACAAATTTTAACTCTAAAGGATTGTCTGTAAGAGATTGCTTTAAGCAATAAGATCGCCTTTGCACGCTTCTCTTTTTTGTTATTTTTACTTGTAATGTTATGTACACTGTATCTTTTGTCTTTTGTGTGCAATAAAATGTTTATAAATATAAATAAATGATTCATAATGAAAATTATTTCTTGCGAATGTATATCTGTTACGTACCCACACTACCGTGGGATCGCTTAGTCAGGCTCCACATAATTTGTTCAATATTACATTAGATCGGAGAATTGAAGCGGCATGTAATTTAACACTTAAAGGCATTTTCTATGTATTCTTTTTAATATAATTTCAATTAGTCAGGCTCCGCAAAACTTGTTCACCATTGTTACAGATCTAAGAATAATAGCGGCATGTAATTTAACACTCAAAGGCATTTTCCATGTATTCTTTTTATTAATATAATTTCAACCATATATTAATAAGTAATTTCAATTATAAGACACTCTTGTCTCTAGCATCGAGCAAGTAGTCACTTTTTAGTAATAAGTTAGAATGTAATAATTATTTTAATAAATAAGTTTAAAGATTTGGTTTTTTTTGGATCCTCCGCTGCCACCGTACTTAATTGGCGCAGTCGGTAGGATACTCGCGGGCCGGGTCGCGAGCAACGTAATATAAATTTCTTAAGAAATAACGTCGCGGTCCACCCGGGTGGCTTTCAAGCACCATGAAGAGTATCCAGAATCTACGAGGCGGCGCAGCGAGGCGTATCCAAACATTGATACACCAAAGAAGACCAGATTTAACTGTAAGTACATTAGAATCGTTCTAGTGATTGCTTATCCCTAGATTTAGATCCTTTTAGTTTATCCCTTTCCAAGATTTCCCTTCAGTGGCAATCGAGGACCCCTAGGTTTAGCATTTTTAACGTTTTCAACACGGTTAACGTTATTTAGAATAAGAAAATAGCATTATAATATTACGGCCTTATTCATAAAAAGATATAGCACGCTTAAAGACTCGATATAGTACAGTTGTCAAAAAACGTTATTCATAACAGCATTTTAGTGCCAATCAGTTCTATAAACCTATCATAATGTTATAGAGCCGAGAACCCTCCTATAAGAGTGTTTTAACGTCCAAAGATGGCCGATTCATATAACAGCTGATTATAGCTCATACCAATATGAGCATAGATATGACGTCGTCGATTCACTTGTCATCAAGAGTGTCAATTTCAATTTCGTAAAACAAAACAATATAACAATTGACATTTTGTTCGATATTTATTAACTATATTTAGTTATTAACAAGTTTATTAATAATAAATTCTACATAAGAAAGGCGCACAGAACATAGGTAATACTTGTCCACGTCTAAACAATTTTCAATTCTTTATGGTTTTACTTCTTTTGACTTAATTTTTTAAAAATTAAGTAAGTTTATAAACTAAAATAAAATAAACATTCGTGTTTTTGTGATAACAACGACGTAAATCAAGCCGGTATATGTCAAGCCAGATCCAATAATATATTTTTGTACGTAATATTATCTGTGGTCATACTATGTCAATGCGTTTGTCACTTATCATCTGTGGATTTATTGGTATTTTCGGCAACAAGTCGACCGACTTCAGTATAGTGGCAACATTGTGAACGTATAAATCAAATTAGTGACACTTTAGTTACAGAAGGCTTATAGAGCGTTTATGAATACAAACATTTATCGAACGTTCTATAAGCCTAAAGAGCGTGTTAACTAAAATATGCTTAAAACGTTCTATAAGACTTTTTTATGAATAAGGCCGTTAGTTTTTAAGAAAATTAAAAATAGCTACGTTAGGTAACACATAAGACAGGTAAAGGTTTTATTACCCAAA